>CM052715.1:54378788-54412711 GCA_028551405.1 Uromys caudimaculatus
TATATATATGTGGTCCAACCCATCCTACAGTGGAAATCCTCAAGTCCTGTAATTGTTCAGTCCATGAAGCTGGGTGTCTCACCTGGTCTTCATTATTTGCTGGAATCATGAAAAAGTAGGCTCTCATACCAATGAAGAAATAAAATTGCCAGTGAGAGTGAAGGCAAGCAGGTTAAAAAGAGAGAGCTTCCTTCTTCCATGTCTTTTATATAGGCTGCTAGCAGAAGATGTGGTCCTGAATAAGTTTGAATCTTCCTAGCTCATAATATCTGGATTGAAATTGGAACTTTCACTTTAATTACTTTTATTAAGAAAAAAATTCCTCACAGGTTTACCCAGCCATTTGGGTTTTAGTTAATTCCAGATGTAGTCAGCTTGACAGCTAAGAATAGTCATTGCCATTACTATACAGTCAAGAAGAGGATAGGAGAAGTAGTTTATCAGCAAAGAATATATATACTAGTCTTACAGAGGACATGGATTTGTTCCCAGCATCAATATAGGGCAGCTCACATAATCTGTAAGTGCAGCTCCAAGAGCACTATTATCCTTTTCTGGATAATCAACACCAACCCTCACAGATCTTAATTTAAATATTAGTTTAAGAGCCATAACTATTTGCTTATTTTAAAAGCAATTAATGTCTTAAACATAACATTCTTGTCTAGGAAAACAGCTCCGTCCAGAAAGTGTCTATTGTACAAGCATAAGGACCTGAGTCCAGATCCTCAGAACCCAAGTAATAAACGTGACATTGCCTCACAGTCCTCTAGCTCTAACCTTTAGGGAAGTGGGGTGGAAACAAGTGGATCATTGAAGTTCATTGTCCAGGCAGCCTAGCCAAGTTGAGAGCTTCAGGTTTAATGATTCTATTAAATGTGTAGACCCATTGAAAAAAGTACCCAAACTGACCTCAACACACATGCATATGCCCTTGCATTCACATGTACACACACTCTAGGAATACACACCACCATGTACACTACCCCCACACCGATAGCATATAAAGTCATGGGTTTGTTATAGCTTCTTCATTCATACTTTACTTTAGTTATCCTCTTATTCTATATACCTCCTCCATCTCCCCTTTGCTCATTGGTCCTTTTGTCTAGCCAGTAGTCCATGGTTTCTTTCATGTTGCATGTTTTCTATGACTCTCTTTCATCCTGGAGTTCCCAGTTTTCCCTAAACCTCATCTGTTCTCACAAACTATCCTTTAATTTAGGAGAATAATACCTTGTATTTTGGGGTTAAGTTTCAGCAACTGCAAATTGAACTACATATATTGGTAATAAGGTGTCATTTTCACTACAAATTAGAATTGTAGAATGTATTCAAAGTGTAATATGCTTCACATTTCTCAATCTTTGGCTTCTTTTCATTAATGTAATCAGCTAAAACATACAAGGTTTGCTTAATGTAATGACAATGTTAGGATTTCAAAATGTATAAACTGATAACACTATAAATATTCTAAAAGTGTTTAGTCATTGCTGATATACTACAGGACAAAGATGTTTTTGACAAAGCAAAGTTAACCAACATTGACTGCTAAAGACCCTGGCAGCTTTCTATTCTGGATTCTTACCAGTTTTCTAGCACTTTGGAATTCTCTAGGGAGAAGATAAATGGAAGATTTCTCCAAGAGGGTGGAAATGATTCTAAATCTAATTTTAAAATATTCCTTGAGAAAAGATTAATAGAATAGTTGTATGGCAGTTGAGAAAAAAAAATATATTTAACACAACAAAAGTATCATGGCCAAGAAGCCACATGCCAACCTTCTCTCAAACACTTCCTCTTAGGACAAACTCCACAATTTCTCCCCCCGATCTTCAGTTCTCATTGCTCTGTCTGGCTATTCATTTCTACATTAAGACCCAGGTTGTTCTTGTTGTATTCAAAGTCTCTCTTTTTAATTGTTTTTATATTCCTTTATGTTGTTACTTTTCACTAAACTCACTATATTGTGTTTTACCAACTGTGACTCTATGATAAATATTAGGTGTAAACATTTAATTGAATTGACAAGTTCTCTTACTTTTAAAAGTTGTATATATATTATCGCATTTAATATTGAACTCAAGTCAATTTTCCAAACACATACCCAATGCATATAATGAATCTTTAAGGTTGAAGAAGACATAATTAGGGCTTATGAATCCTGGGAATTGTACAAACAAGTAACAATAATTTGAAACTAAAACTGCAGCCCAGAAAGATCTAAAGTGCTGTGTTAATTGTGTTTATTAATTAGTTTATTTATTTATTCTTAATTGGCTGTGAATGATTTGTGGGACTTCTGGAATACTGAGTAATATACTATTAAGCTATATTCCTGGCTGTGTATGAAAATACTCTTGGATTTATGATGGTGTGTCCAAAAGTGGTATCTTTTTAAAATAACAATATTTTTGATGACTAAAAATGATATCAATATAATTCCTACAAATATAAAAAGATCTAAGAAAAGTGATATTTGGGAACAAAGAGAATAATAATCATAGAAAGCTAGATACATTCGTATATAAGACTTTTTTCATATAATATGTCACTTAAGATATGAGGAATCTGTGTAGCTAGTTTGTCAGCTCAAAGGAAAAGTCATAGAAGCATACAGTTGGTGGAGTAAAGGAGTTCTAAGATAAATTGAAAATGGATAGAAATCTGGATGCACCAAAGGATGAAGAAAGTCACTGAAAACCAACATCAGCTGACTGCCATTTGAAAGAGTTGGCAAAAGGCCCAAGAATAATAAACTAACAGACAAACCTCTGATTAGAAAACCAGAAGTAGACACACAAATGAGGCATAACTCTTGATAATTTTCAAATACAGATTTTACAGAAGGGAAACATACTAAAGTATCAACCACAGCCCAGCCATGTCATCTTGACCACAGAAAGTAGGTAAAAGTCAGCAACTATGCCAAGGTAAGTTCATTATACTGTCGTTCAAGTAATACAAACTTTAAACTTGGTGTCAGTCATTATTTGTGGTGTCTACAGAAAAGTAAGAAATATAAATGTATGGGCCTGGTTGTGGTCAATTTTTAACATGTCCACGGTGAAGCAGTGGAAATTGGACTCAGGAAGAAAAAAAAAAGGATGTTTCATTTAAACAAGTAGAACTGAGGTGCAGAGTACTAGCTTCTCAAGCATCTTATTGATCTCTGAATGCTCATCCTCAGTTCTCCAGTATTGGTGTGCAACGAAACAAATAACGCAAGGCTAGTCTTTTAAGAGAAAAATATGTGATCAGAAATGTGAGCCAAACAGAAAACCAGCATTAGCTTGTAAGCGAATGGTAATTATTATCAATTTCCTTAGACCTCACATTAATTTGTTTATCCAGACACTCCAGGGTGTTTCATTTTGCCTCTGATAAGAAAATTGAATTCATGACCAAGGAAGCTAAATGCTAGTCAGTGAGCCAATGAGGTTAGAACGAAAGTTTAAGTAAGCTTACATTTGGCTATTCTGTGGACTATTCAACTTTACAGATTCTTTGTTTTCCCACTTTTTGTGTAAAGTAACCTTCCTGTCAGCAACTTTTTTAGGTGCAAATTATTTTGACACATTCAACTAGTCAGCCTATGCAATAAGTCAGGGTGTCTGTCACATTCTTCACTAATTACAAATGACTGTGAACGTTAGAGACTCTGAAAGCTAGTGGTGATTCACGTCTTGCATCCAGTGTCAGTCATTACAGACATAACTGAACGTAGGGTTAAACTGCAAATTATTTTCATTTTGGTTTTCAATTTGCTATTTCATTTATCAGAATTCTAAGTTATACCTTCTCCCATCGAACCAAAACTGCCTATAATGGAATGAAATTCATTAAAAACCCATTGACACTGCCTCTGCTATAAGTGGTAGACTGGAAAGAACATAGCTTCTACCCCAACACACACACACACACACACACACACACACACACACACACACACACACACACACAAAAACACACACACAAATACTACAACAATATACAAAGTGATAAAATACCTTAAACACATTAGAAAATTAGCTTGTAGCTAGCCTGCTTGGCAAGGACGGGTTCATTAAAGCATAGGTGAAACATTATTGTCTTCTTTGGGATGGTGGAATTGAAGGCAGAACCTCCATATGAAGCTGTAAAGAGAAATTCAGGTAAAAGGTTATGGACTAAATAAAGGCTGTCTGTGACTGACAAGTAGGCTATCCATCTGTAAGGCATCTTCCTATAAGTACTGAAGGAAGTCACTAGTCTCATGAGCAAGAATGGAGTCATGAGGATGGATGGCAGTAGAAACCATGTTTATGGGGAAGCCTAGAAGGAGCATCTCTCTCTCAGGATCCTTTAACGTCAATGGTTAAAAACTGTAAAGTGACAGAGCCAAGTTCATGCTGTAGCCCATGCATCCAGGGCAAGAGTGATCAGAAGAAAAATAAAAATCACCCATAATGGGGATTAGAAATGTTTGTGGTCTAGATGATGTAACATCTCAAAATAGTAGAGAAGGGATTAGGACACAGAGATTCAGTGCCTAAAATCACTTAAGTCTATATTGCATTAGAATCAATGAAAATACACAGTCTCAAAAGACTATATAATTCGTGTGGCTAGAAAACAGTTGCACATGGTTAAGGCTAAAGGATATAGATGCTACAGAGGAAATGACTATTGAAGAATTGACGGAGCTGATAGATCTGATCTATATGTTTATCCTGGTCTTGGTTGCCCAATAGACTGCACAAAATTATGAGTCTATAAATTATAAGTAAATCATTTCTTTATTATCTTACATATTATAAAATATCGATTGAGAATTTTCAGTTTGAGGTAATAGAGGCAAGATACTAAAATCTTCAAATAGATTTGGAGGAAAGATCCTATTCTATTTCTGTACAGTGCTCTGGACAACACTGAGAAAGAAGAGGGAATAAATAAGCAAAGAGATTCATTTAATTTTGTACTTTTGATTGGAGGTATCATTCCAAGATTGTAGCGGCTACAAGGAGGACCTGAGTAAACACATAGTTACAGAACATATTATGTGTTTTCCACAGAATGATGGTGAGATCTTAGCTGTCAATTTGACATACCAGGCAAGAAGGAACATCCTCCTTGAAGAATTGCCTTCATCAGATTGGCCTATGGGCATATGTCAGGGCAGAGTCTGATTGCTAGTTAGTGTAGGAGGGCCCAGATCACTGTGGCAGTTTCCGTACATAAGCAGGTGTGCCTGGGTTGTGGTGAATGTGAGCCTGGAAACAACCCAGTAAACAGCATTCATATTTTTCATAAATTCTGGTTCAAGTTCCTGCCCTTCTCGAGTTCCAGCCCTTTTTTCCCTCAGTCATAGACTGTGACCAGAAAATGTAAGCTGGATATAACCTTTCTTCCCTAGTTTGCCTTTGGTTAGAATGTCTTATTGCAGCAATAGGAAGTAACTGCTGTAGAGCATTTAGTGTTAATAGTTATCTTGACTGAATCTGGAATGCCTAGAAAACAGATGTCAGCGCACATCCATTGGGGATTATTTAGATGAGGTTAGCCTACAGGTATGCTTAAGAGGATTATTGTTTTTTAAATATTAGTTGGGCTGGGAAGAATCACCCTAAAGGAAGATGTTACCATTTGTGGATTTGAGTCTTTGGACTGCATAGCAAGGAGGAAACTAGCTGGACCTGAGCATCGTCCCTCTTTTCTTCCTGACAGTGGATGTAATGTGGATAGCTATCTCACTCCTCACTTATCCATTTCTTTGGCTTCTGTGGTGTCACAATGGGCTGTAACCTTGACTACTAAGGCCAAGTAAACCGCTTTATCCCAGCAGGAACAGCCATAGTGGCAGATGCTTGAGGTCATTGGTCACACTGCAATTCCATCATCCAGAGAGAGATGAACATTCTTGTTAAACTGTCTTTCTCCTTTTGAAATTTGGGTCTCCAGCCCATGCAATGGTGCCTCCCATATGCATGGAGGGTCTTCTCACCATGGTTAACCTACTTTAGAAAATCTTTCGATGCTCAGAGATTTCTACCCTGGGTGATTCTAGAACTTGTCAATTTGACAAGCAGAATCCATCTCATTTTTAAAAACTTAATTTTAATATTATCAAGTACCTTAGATTGTTTTCTGTTGCTATGAAAAATAGGCTACTGGATTATATTATAAGAACAATGTAAGGAGTTTGTTTCAGCTGACGATTTTGAAAGGCAAGAAAATCTAAGCATGCAAAAGTATCTGCTCCACTTCTGGTGAAGATCTTATAGTAGAAGAGAAAGAGGACAGTAAGGAAGAGATGAGCAACCTTATTTCATTAGAACATGCTGTCTTCACAACTAACCCATGCCTATAGGAATGACACTACTCTGACTTACTGATCTACCAAGTATCGACAGTGCCACAATAAAAACCAAATCTCATCTTGAGCCTCATAGGTTATATTCAGATCATAATGTGAGCTATTTTCTCTTTGAAAGTGACTATACACAGGTGTGTGCATATGTGGACCTCTGTACACAAACATGTGTGTGTGTGTACATGTGTGTGTGTATGTTATATACATATAGTTTCCTTGTGTCCATTAAAATGACTAAACTAATACCCAATGATGAGCACCACTGAACCTAGGTAGAGCTTTGTAAATACATATCTTTCTTGAAACAAATTCATCTTAGTGTCATGCCTAAGTCCAAAGGGTCTGAGTCAAAGGTGTTCAAGAAAATCCTGACATATTTTGTTATTATACTTACAATTTCCTATCTATTACTCAGATACTATACATATGAAAACTAGAGATAGAACAGCTAGTGTCTCTCTTTGGTGATTCCCAAACTCCAGGGTTTTATCACCCTGAAGCATTATTGGACAGATTTTTACATATATTTCCATAGGCTGTGAATGAGGGGCACATAAGTTAGGATTTTGCTAGATGGCTTTTTGAGGAGTGATTTTTGAGCAGTAGAGAAGCATGGTGCCTACTTTATAGTCATAACCAAACCCTCACTAATGTGGATGCAACAGTAGTTAAAGGTCCTGTTTTCCTATTTTCCTGCCTGACTGAAATGTTTCTTTTCAGTTTGTACCAATTTCATGACTGTTAAGTAGAATTTGACATTAAATTGCAGTTTCCCAATGTTCATTATCACATACTCTCTATTAGTGAAAGTGTGAGCTTTCTGTTTGAATTTTTAAGAGCAAACCATGCTTCAGACTAAACGGATACACAGATGTTGGACTGGGTTGTAGCACAGAAGGCACATTTATTTTGTTCAGCTGCCCAAGAATGAAATGTGTTCTTTCATCATTATGGTCAGATTACACATGAGGTCTGTTAGGTCTTGATATGACGAGCTCATTCTTCAGCCTTCCCTCTCTTTGAGATAGAGAATCTGAAGGTGTCAATCATGTGTCCCTCCTTTGAGAGTATTGGAAAAGAGACTTGTAAGTTGATGATAACCCTGAAGTTGCAAGAGCATCTCTCCTGAATGTTCATAATTAGCTCTGCACATAAAGAGATTGTTACTTGAACTCAACAAAAGCCCAGTGCTTTTCTCTATTTGGCCATGAACACTATTCTTTCTAGCCTAGACACTAAGGCTGTTATGATCAAAGCTGAGGAACCGGAATTCTTGCGCATTGTGGGAAACATTAAACAAACACTAAAGCAGTGTGGGTTGTTTTGTCTTAGCTGGAAGAACATAGGGGATAGGGAGTTAAAGGACAGGTGAATGTTCTCTGCCTGGTCCTTTCTTCGCCACTGAACTCAGCTAAGAGATTTGAGTAAAATTTAATTACTTTAACAATGAGTTAAAGGCAATGTGTCTTAGGATTGTGTTGAGAAGAACTTAAATGATGAAATTCAAGTGGACTAGTATAGAATGTCTGATCATAAAACAGAAATAGAACCAACTGAAGAAAAGTCAGCATTAGGAAGAAAGTCAGCAGTGTAGGTCCGTGCTTCTTTGTGTTTATTTCTCTTTTATCCTCCTTAGGTTAGAAACACAGAGCTGAGATTCCTAGGGCATTTTATACTCTGTAGGAAAATGTAAACTTTTTAACGAGGCTTCTTTCTTTGGATAAGCCAGGGGAAAAAAGGCAGCGCATGTGAGGAAACTCTGGGCAGTTTATTAAGTCAGCCTTCTTCATGGTTCTCTCCCTTCCTTCTTTTCCCTCTCATCAATAACCCAGCTACTTCACACAAAGCAGGAGGAAACTTCTAAAGAAGCAGAGATTCTTAGCTGATCTAGATGAAAAGTAGTTTTGCCCAAACTGGTGAGAAACCAGGATATGTCAGTGAAGAAGCACACCTGAAGCAGATTGGAAATGGGAGTTGGAGATGATTTTCAAAATTAATGGATAGAAGAGCTCAAAATAGATTAGGGTTTTATATGCTCACTCGAATACTTTTATTCTTGGAGGGAGATGTGTATTCAGGAGTTATATCACAACATTCCAGTTATTTAGATTCATTTTCTTATTTTAAAAATTTTTTTTACTACTTTTTATGTGCAGGGGTGGCGGTGGTAATTAGGTGTGTGCAGCGAGATACCCTAGCACACATAGCAAGGCTGGAAGGCAACTTGAGAGAGATTGTTCTCTTCTAATGTGTGTATCCCAGAGCCTGAACTTAGGTCATCAGTCTTGATGGCAAGCATCTTTATCTGCTGAGCTAGCTTGCCAGATCAGATCACATTTTCTTATTTTTAGTTAAGAAACAATAGAAATTACTGACTTAAGCAATTTCAGTTTAGGGGTGTTAAATGCATTTATACTGGGGTGCTGTGACTGTCCAGAATTCTTTGAAACATAAGCATTTTAGTAATTTATTCTCTTACAGTGCTTTCTAAATTATTAAACCAGAAAAAAGTCTTGTGCCTTATGTTCATTAAGTTATTCTTAGTTAGATCGTATAGCCACAGGTCATGAGCTAGCCAAGTTGAAGGACTACATTTCACACATTAGTTCTGAAAACAGCACATAAACGATGTAAACAACCCAAGCCACAAACAGACAAATCTGTGTGGTCAAAGTTCCAAAGTAATGTGTCTTCTTACAAAGCATACTAAGAACAAGCTTATGAAGACACAGATTAGCAACTGGAAGGCAGTCCAGGTAACTGTAAGCTTGAGCAAGGCCACCCAAGTATCAGTGGATGACAACCTTAAGCTTTGTCAGCCTATCTGTGTTATTCCTTCCGGCTTGGGAAACCTAATTATTTCCATAGCACCAAGGGTGGCAAACTCTTCCAGCCAATGAATCTAAGGCCAGGCTGTTGCTGTGACTACAGTTGCAGTTTAGGATCCAGAGTTTTCTAGGACTCACCAAATCTCCAGAGTAGAATTCATTGTCTGCCAGTTTGAGTACAGAGCACCTTTATGATCTTTGGTGGCTCTCTGCATGGGATGGTTGTCATCAAACACTTGTACAATAAAACTGAGGTTACATTTGTCAATACAAGCATACAAAACTACAATGTAGCCTTAATTCTTGAAAACATCGTCACAACAGTGCCAGTGTATATCAAAATAGCAACTAAAATATGTAATTGGAACTGAGGACAAAATGTGAGTTGTTTTAGTTCGTTTTTCCACTTAACCATTTATTAACCACTATTGTAACCATTATTAACCGTTAATAACCATTATTTTGAATAATAATGAAAATGGTCATGACTTGAGCTCTGTTTCTATGGGACAACTGTATTGGATAAGAGCCACCACTGGTCTCCTGTGAAGTGACTGGCCATGTATCCCTCAGACCCACCTAGAGGTGTCCATTATTGATTATTCTCTGCAAGAACTTTGGCTGACATCTCCTCAAGACATATGTTTATGCAGCAATAGAAATCTTCTAAATTCATTTCCACACTTACTCCAAGCTGATGTCAAAGAAATGTCTCTTTCTCTATTGCCTTTTCAACCTTAACACACCAAACAACTTGAGTTTAAATCAATTCTGTGAAACAGCAATCTGTTTGGGTGGAAACTGACAGGAAGTGCAGATAGTAAAGGCTCTCAATTAACATTTTTTGCATGTAGAAAATCAATCGTGGTGAAAAAAGAACCATGTGCTCATACTCTAATCTTTATAAGTTACTAGATTTGCAAGTATTAACAAAGTGGGTATGGGCGCGTTATGACTTTTGTATAGATTCCCCTCCTGCTGGAGCTGCACAGGAACTGGAGGGCATTTAACAGATGCTGCCTCTGCAAGCGTGATGTGGTTTAGTATTTCTATTATCATCTACTCCTCCATCTGAGGAGAACAAGCCGAGCTGTCACAGTGGGGACAAAGAAAGAAAGCAATAAAAATTAATGTTCTTCCCCAGATGACAAGAATTTATTTTTCAAAGTTTGAACGAGGTAAAGAACACCCTGGATTTGAGGATCTTCACATAGAATATTCACTTGAGAGTGTCTTAATGAGTTGGTTCATGAACACCTTTATGGGAAATACTTGAATGCAAAATAAGTAAAGGTTTGGTAGAAATGATATGAACTAATATTTATTTTTAAAGAAATCAGACTAATCTCATGAAAACAGGATGCTACAGTATGCCAAATTCACTGAAAAAGAGAAAAGCAGTCTTGTGACTAAAACTAAACTGACATTTCTTGGAAATAATTCAGTGGAGGTAAAATTTGAAATATGGTCATCAAAAACATAATCTCCCGATTTCAAAGTCTTTTATAGCCATTAATCCAATTAATTGTGTTTCCGAAGTCACTGCATTGAAAAGACACACAGACACACAGACACACACATTGTAGGTGCACAAAAATGCAGTAGCAAATGCTTTCCTACCATCAGGTTGCAGTGGAGTTATTTTAATATCATGTTTTCTTTGTGGAATTATAATATGTGCAAGGAGACATGGAAATTAACACATATAAATCTGTCGCTCTATGAAAATAAACATCAGTCAATGATCTATTAAAGATTATTGACATCTTGCTGCAACAAAGAGGTCTGCAAATATCACATATATTCTGGTAGAGATTCAAAAGCAGAAACCATGGGAAAGCTTGAGAGGAGAATAAAGTGATGGTTTGGAAAATAGCCTGACTAGAGGCTACTGGCATGACTTGTGGCAACATGTCAAAGGACAACAGAATCCAATGTCATTAGATTAGGACATACATTTGACTTTCGCATGTGGTTCTGAAATGGTACTCACGGACAAAAGTTAGGGAGCTGTGTTATTAACTCAAGTCTTGGCTATTTGGTGCTGATTATTACAGAAATTACTAGTTGGCTACCCACGGTGTTGTTATAGACTGCTGTCTTCCTCCATGTCTAGTTTCTAGCAGGCTTGCTTCTTGGCCTGTACATGTGGGTACTGGATTGATTGCCAGAACAAACTGTAGGAGGTAGTAAGATAGAGTTTTATTTTTATGTGATATTTGCTCATTGTTGGTTTCCATGTGTTGTCTCTTCAAAGGAGTCAATAGGTCAGCTTAGAGGGGATTCTCTCTTAGTCTATTGCAAACTGTTTTAATAGAAACTATTGCTGGTGAGAAATCGGTCAAAGAGGGAGAAGACATAGGGCTTTGCAGATGCAAATGATCAAAAGAGTTTTGAAGGGGCATGGGGCTGGGTCATAGTTGAGTTTCTGGAGCTGGCTGGAGAATGGAATTTCAGAGTGTGCTAAGGTAAGTGCTCTTCTGTTATTAACACTGAGAGCATGATGGAGGAGGAGAATTCCCCAGTCTTAGTCCTCTCATCCCAAGTAGAGTTGTTCAGATATATACCTGGTAATTAGTAGATTGTTTATGCTTTAAATTGACAATTTAAATGCTTATCAATAGCAAGGTATTAGATCAGATCTCACTCTGCCATTTACTTTTGTGTTGTTCTTCACAACACATAGGTATGTGTTTTGTAACAAATCACACAGTACGCTTCAGGAGGAATTATGAGGGTGGTACCATCACTTTACACAATAAGGACCTGGATAGGATTCATGAATATACTCCTATACAAGATGGACTTCGGAGGTCAGCTAGGTTGTGAGTAGAAGTTATTGGAAGGCAAATGGAGTATAAGATCCAATGCATGGAAGTAGGAAAATCTCAAAAGATCTTGGCTGGGTGGAAAGCATGCTACAGACTTTCAAGGGCTTTGTACAGAGAAACACAACTAGAAAGGAAAAGGAGAAGAGGCATCCTAAAGATCTGAGAAACTTAGAAATCATTTCATGGGTAATAGGACGTTCAAGGAAATCCCAAGGCTAGTACTGCTCTTTGGGCAAAGCAGTTTCACATAATACAAAAGCTCTATTCCTAGAAATGGATTAATAAAGAACTTAGGAATCATCAAAATTGATTTGAATCCTGGCTAATGAAGGAATATTGTTCTGAGGTGGACAATAAAGACAGCTGCTACTTTTGTTTGTCTGGTTTATGTCACACTTCCTCTGGTAAGTGTATGTCCAAATTATTTTTTCTTTCATTTATTTTTTCTTTTCTTTTCTTAAAGTACATCTTCTGTTCTGCCTTCTCCTGTCAAGGGTAGACTTGCTCAGTTTGAAGAGTTATCCCATGCCATATGGCCTAATTCATGCAGAATGTTGCAAATATACCTTCACGATTATGTAGAAAACTTAATACACATTTTGTCCTCAAACTCATCCACTCTTCCACCTTGCCTAGTCAGTAGAACATACTAGCATCCATGAAGCTAAGCTACTAGAGTCCTGCAAATGGTACTCAACTACTTTTTCTCTTTTCCACTGATCTCATCAACAATGAAATTTTATTCTCTTACTTATCAAACCACATTTTAATCTAAATCAATACCCTCTATTTTAAAATCTCTATTACATCCAATCACACCATCATGACTTGCGCAATGTTAAAATGCCTTTCTGAAGCCCCATCTTACCTGCCTTTTCTCAGATGCCCATCATTGCATCCACATCAAGGTGGCCATCGTCTCTAAGTAAATTGGGCATGTAATTCCTCAACTGTTGCTATTTTTCTACCCTTCATAGAATAAAAGTCAAACTATTCTACATGTGTTAAAGCTTTTATCTCTTCCACTATCTTGACTTACCAAGCCTGTCTTTTCTGTCTCATTCAATAAGATGAATGCAATTTAATCTCCTGGGTTTTTCTGCCACCCACAAGACTTGAGTATGCTTTCCAGTGCTTGTGGACTTTCTTCTTTCTTTCTATCCACATTTCCTTACTATGTATCCCAGATCTCCGGTTTTATTTTGTATCATATTTTGTTTCTTTTTATGGGTATAAATAAGCCTGAATCTTGTGAGAGAGGCTAGGTGCTTGAGATGAGACAAACAAGTGATAGAGAAAATTCAAACTGATTAGAAATAACCAGGAAAGGCACAGTGAGCAAAACAAAATCGACAGTGGTGTTTCTTAAAAGGGAAACAATGCTTATGGAGGTGAGTGAGCAGCATAAAAAGACAGGCAATGCTCGTTAAGTCACTAAGCTAAGAGAATCAGATGCATAATTGAACTCTGTTCATTTAAAATCTAGAAAATGTCCTTTAGAATTTTCTATTGAGGAATTCTATTTACAGGTCTGTTAAAAGGCAGTGTTCATACAGAAGTGTGTATGTATTGACCAGTGAATCAGTGGCAAAGCATAGAATTTAAGGAGCTTAAAATACTCTTTTGAGAAAAAAGGGTGCTGAGTAATACAAAAGGAAGAAGTATCAGTATTATAGTTTTAGGGAAATCAAGACAGAGCAAAAGTCTGTGTGCTATTATAAACTAGAGAGAACTATAATATAGCCCAGGAGGGTTAGTTTCCTGTTACCTGCTATATGTGCTGTACAAGTGTCTTAAGTTTAGGTATGGGAACCTTTCCAGGACTTACTGTAGATTCATCTTAAGAAGAGGGGGAAAGTAGCAGCATGAGACCAGAAGATGCTAATCACAAGAAGTGTCCAATATGCTGTTTATTATATAGAAATTTTATTTACACCATGACTGCTTGGAAGGTTTGGGTTACTATTTGTCAAAAAAAAAAAAAAAAAAAAAAAAAAAAACATGAGTAGAAATTTTTTTCTTCCTACATAAATGCTTTTAAATCTCCCTTACCACTTAATTTGGCTGGGATAGATAGCCTGTACATTATACCATCATAAAAATGTCAAATGCAACAAACAAACAAATAAACAAAACCCAAAAATTTTGGCTGTTTCTTTCATTCCTCCTGGAGACTAGGTTGCCTCAGGGAGTAGTGAGTTACACATCAGGGAGATTGTTCAAATTTCCAAGAGTCATTTGGATCCACGGCAGGTCCAGGTGATTTTTAAAAATCCTACCATCTTCGTGCTTTATGAGTTCACATTTCTAAATGACTTTTAAGATTAAATGCAAGCTACATGCCAAATTAATAATAAACAGTTATGGGTGGCTAACAAACCAAGCTATGAGGTGGGTTATTTTTGTTAATAAGGCTTAGAACTTAACCTTATAATGTTCATTGTTCCTCTTTTTGGACAAATTTCCATCTTGTAACTATCTTTTGAATTTTATGTTCAAGAGGAACAAGAAATTAGGTAGTGCTGGACTCTTATTGTGTGATATCTGTTTAGAACCTTGACAGTAGGTAAAGTTTGTATTTATAAACGGTTTCAAAGGAATTTACAGAACCTATCTTCCTTTACTCTTTTCTTAGTTAGGGTTTTATTGCTGAGAACAGACACCATGACCAAGGGAATTCTTATAAGAACATTTAATTAGGACTGGCTTACAGGTTCAGAGGTTCAGTTCATTATCATCATGGCAGGAACATGGCAGCATCCAGGCAGCCATGGTGCAGGAGGAGCTGAGAGTTCTACATCTTCACAAGGAGAAGACTGGCTTCCAAGCAACTAGTACAAGGGTCTTAAAGTACACACCCACAGTGACACACTTCTTCCAACAAGGCCCAACCTACTCTAACAAGGCTACACCTCCTACTAGTGCCACTCCCTGGGCCAAGCACATTCAAACCATCAGAACTCTGTATGAAGTTACACTTGGTCAGTGCTGGTCACCTCTTTCATTCATTGTTTCTTAGAATTTTCCATTTTAGCATTCTTTCAGGTAAAGAAACGAAATCAAAGAAATTGTGAATACTGTGAGGACAAGCATGGAGTCAATGAAGAAAAATGACCACTTATGTCAGGAAAAACATGCTAAGAGATTGATTCAAGGTGAAAAGATCTTCTACCATGCTCCCACCTTCTTGCTTAGCATTTTGGCATGCCCGACATGGCACACATGCTTTTCACCCTATAAGAATACAGTTACAATTGATACCTCCATGATGTTACCTTTAGAACAAATAGATATCAGATATTGGAGAAGTGAGGCTAGGGAGATGGCTTAGTAATGAGAGTACTTACAATGTTTCCAGAGGACCAGAGTTCAGTTCCAATATCCACATGGAGGTGGCTTACAGCTTCAGGCAACTGCAGCTCCAAGAGATCTGACACCTTTTGCTAGCCTCTGTGGATAAGTGCAAACTTTCATAGACATAATATAAATTAATTTAAAAATCTTAAAAAGAAAACAATAATAAAAGTCAAAATTTCTATTTTACTGTATTAGAAGGTCCATTTTCTTTTGCCTAAATCTTTAACCATTGCTTTTGCTGAGAGTAAATAATTTAATAATGATTTGTAAGCTTTGTGTCTCATGGGAGACAAGCAAGAACAAAAACCACAACAAAGAAATCTAGTTCAACAATTAGTTGTACTGTTTTAGAAAGAAATTGTAGTCAAATTACTTATTAACTCATGTCATGAATGCAGTTAGTTAAGAAAATCAGATAGTAGCCTTTGGCTTGCCCAAGAATTCTATTTTGACTTCACTTTCTGAGCTCAGGGTAGTTTAAAACTTTAAATGTAGATGTTTAATTCGATTTTAGAACAATACACCTGGATGAAACCAAATGCTTGATTAGATATATTGCTCATGTGGAAGATCCTAATTTCTGAAGTTGTTTTAGTGAGAGTCCATGGCTCTGTTTCTCTTGAATTTAATGTCTATTTTCTACTTCGAAATTTCAAGACAGTTGTTTTCTTAACCTCCAAATTTTATATTTGCATACATTTTGCAAGGGGTCTTTTTAAAATGAATCAGTTCATACCTTTATTGGTTCATGCAAACAACAACAAAAACATATGATGGGGTATGCAGAAGATAAATTAGAAGACCAGAGCACTGGCTCCAACTTGAGCTTCTACTCAGCTTATTATCAGTTCTAGTGTAAAGTTGCCTGGGGACTAGATATGAAACTCATGACAGCAACAGGAGCCAGCCAGAAAAATAAAAAGGAAGGTCATATTAAAAACCAAAGTGGTGTGTTTTTTTACTATTAGAAGATATACTTCCAGGGAATTCGATGTTTCCTGTTGTTACATGACTCCACCATGAGTATTCCCACAGTTGGTGTTTTGTACTGCAGTAATAATGGTTATGCCAAAGATCAAGTGCTGAGTCTTCAGGTTGGAGTATATCACCTGGAGAATAATGACAAAGTGATAAATTTTTGTCAGGGTTGGGGATGTGAACTCTTCTGCACCAGCTCTGTCTGTAGGCACTAGCCACCTATGGTGGCCAAGTATGTAGCTAGTGACATGAATGTTTAACTTAACATATAGAGCTGCATATCACTGAAGGGTTTCAGATTGCAAAGCATGATTGGTTTATGAGGAATAGTGAGAGCTTACCAATCATTGACAATCTATACGAACTCTTTTACATTTCCAGTATATCCTTCTCCTCATATTTTCTATGCAATGGTAAATTTGCTCATTTAACTCTCATTTTTAATTTTTTGTTAGAACCATAATGAGAATATATTATTTTTTTGTGATCAATCAAAAATAGCTATGCTTAAGAAAAATGAAGTTAAACAGATATTTTGTTGATTTTTTTATCAGGAGACCTACTCAACAATACAACTAGGATATACAAATGAGAGAAAATAACCTATATTTCCTTTATATGATGACTCCCACTTGTTTCTATTTCCATAAAAATGACATGATTACAATTTTTGTAGCTGAGGACAGCATTCATTTATTTCATTGGTCTTGGAGATATGGCTCAGGAGTTAACAGTGGTCTTTAAAAGGACCAAAGTTCAGTTCTGAGCACCCATATCAGATAGCTGGTAACTGCATCCAGCTCCAGCTCCAGGGGATCCTATGCTCTCTTTTGGCATCTGTCTGCAGATGCACACATATGAACACACACACACACACACACACACACACACACACACACACACACACACAGAAACACACATTTACATAATTAAAAAATAAAATAAGCACTATATCCAAAAAGTCATCATGTTATATGTACATTTTCTTCATTGATTTATCTGTTAATATATACAAACGAATTCCAAAAATGTGTCTATTGTGACTAGAGCTATAAAACACATTTATCTTTGTGTGCTAACAAAGAAATTTTTGAGCGTATTCCTAGAAATGGTGTATCTGAGGCTATACTTTTCACTTTTATGTAATCTTCATACTGAACATGGAAAAGTAATGTCTGACCCAATTTATATTATTAGCAGCAGTGACCCTTTTCCTTGTATTCCTGCAATGTTGGTTGTTACTTGTGAGATGCCAAATCTTTTAAGTTCAGTCTCCATTTTAGAGAACCCGAACTAAGTGTGAACTCCTAAACTAACAGGCTGGAACCTAGCATTAATTTCCAAGTTGCCCCCCAACAAAACCTGAGCCTAGCTCCAATCTCTAGGCTAATCCCCAACAAGACCAGCATTTCCAGGTTACACTCTCAACAAGATCAGTGTCTCCAGGTTATTCTCCCAACAAACCTGCACCCCCAAGTTACAGACCCACCCCCTGCTTAACAACCACCAATGCAGAGGGGAGAAGAAATTAAGTTTATGATATGACTCCCAGCACCTCTCAATTATGTTAAAGTCCACAGTAGCTTTCCAATTAGATGCTTGCACAGTACTCCCTGCTTGCTGCTTACTACAAAGCCTTGCTCCAATAGACATTCAGGGCTCTCCCACCACCAAAACTGTCCTGTATGATAGTGGTGCATTGGGAGAGCCCAAGATAGCTCAAAAAGTGAGCTGCATCAGATTGACTCCTGTCTGCATTTTTGGGGATCACTAACATTTCTCCGGCACTACACTTGCTTTATGGTAGCTATTCTGACTACGGTGTGATAGGATATCAATAGTTTTAATTTCAATTTCTTTCATGGCTAAATACATTGAATATTTTCTTTTTCTTCTGATGCCAGGTAGTTTATTGCCAGCATATTTAAACACATTTTGGAAAGACATTTCTTGGTGTAATACAATCCCAAGTGCACAAGGAGGCATAATTACATTGAAACTAAAGTCAAAGTACAGTGATTTCTTCCAAGAAGATGGATTCCAGAGTTAAGTTACCTGTATTAGCTTAAGAGCCTAAGGAAGCATCTAGTCTGGTCTCAGTCATACAGGTAACATAGAGGTCATTTGGGCTATTAATCACTACTGGCCCTGTTTGTGGGAGTTTGGGGAATATGTCTATTGTCCATTTGTGTTTTTTCTTTTAAGAATTGTGCCTATTTTGTTGTCTATTTATTTAATGGCTTGTTGTGTTTTTGAGTTCTTTATCTATTAGAAATACTAATCCTCTGTCAAATATACCACTACAAAAGATTTTTGCTCATTCTGTAGACTGTCTCTTTATTTGATTTAATTTTTGAAGTGCAGAAGATTTATACATATATATTTTGTATTTATGTGTGTGTGTATGTGTGTGTGTGTGTTGATGCCATCAGAAGCCAAAAAAAAAAACCAAGTCAATAGATCAACTAGAGCTGCATTTAAGGTGGTTGGGAGCCGTCTAATTGGGAGCTAGAATCCAAACTCAAGTCCTCTGGAAGATTAGCGCATGCTCTTAACCAATAAGAAATCTTTCTTGACTCATTCATGAACTCTTTTTTAATTTCATGCAATCCTATTTGTAAATTCTTATTAGTATCTCCTGAGCTATTGGATTTCCTTTCAAAATTCTTTGCCTATTCCTATATCTTGAAGTGTTTCCCCTAATAATTTTAGAGTTGCAGTTCTTACATTACAATTTTTGGAACATTTTCAAATTTACTTTCATATAAGGTGAGGGATAGATGGGGATTTAATGTTACTCGTCTGAATACAATGTCCATTTTTTCCAACACTATTTGTTGAAGAAGCTATCTTTTCTCCAAAGTATGTTTTTAGCTCTATTTTCAAGAGCAAGCTGGCTATGGATACATGAGTTTGATTTTCTTTCTTTCTTTCTTTCTTTCTTTCTTTCTTTCTTTCTTTCTTTCTTTCTTTCTTTCTTTCTTTCTTTTTTTTTTCGAGACAGGGTTTCTCTGTGTTGCCCTGACTGTCCTGGAACTCACTCTGTAGACCAGGCTGGCCTCGAACTCAGAAATCCAACTGCTGGGATTAAAGGCGTGCACCACCACTGCCCGGTCATGAGTTCGAGTTTCAATCTAGGACCTCCATGTCAGTACCATTCTGTTTTCATTACTGTGGTTCTCTTATGTAACTTGAAACAAGATAGCATTGTTTCTTTAGATTCTTTGACTGTTCAGGGCCTTTTATGCTTCCATACATACTTTAGGATTTTTCTGTTTTCTGTGACTTTTCATTGGGATTGCATCAAATCTGCAGGTTGCTTTTTGACAGTGTACCCATTCTCGCTGTATTCACTTTGCATCATGATGATTGGTCTTTCATCTTCTGGAATCTTCCTTAATGTCTTTCTTTAATGCTTTTGAATTTTCATTGTAGATGAATTTCACTTCCTTGGCCAGATTTATTCATAGTTGTTTCTGCTTTTTAGATATTGTAAACAGGATTTTTTTTCCTTATTTATTTCTCAATTGTTTCAATATCAGTTCAAACCAGAGATTCTTGCAGGGTAAGCAAACACTCAGGCAACCAAGTTACATGCTCAGCACAAGACAGGCTCTTAAAAGAAACTCTTATGGTAACAATTTGGTAAGATAATATTTTTCATTTTAACAATAATAACAACAGTAAAAGTCATTAGTCAAAATTGTATCCAATTAGCTTGGTGCAATGCATGCTTACTTTAGTTTTATCAACATCTCTGTACTGCAGTTTCAATATACAACCAATTATAATTTGGAAGTAGGTTTGGAAGGACATAGTCACATGCACCAGGCTAAACAGTGACAAGGGGCAGGGAGATGCCACTTCAGTCCTGTCTTTTTTCAAAACACAGCTTCATTCCTGGAAATGCCTAGAAGATTTTCATGTAAATTCTCTTGTCCAAACCCTGTTACGTGTTCATTCTAGCTTTAAAATCTACCAATAGACACAATTATTCTCTAGAGTTGTACATGGCTGTTGAAGTAGCTTAATACAATGTGTAGAAGCTAATCAATCTGAGATAAGAGCTACCTTTATGCTTCCTAATGTACATGCTAACCACACTGGTTCATGTTGTCAGGGCTGTTGCTTCGCCATTTTCACAGTTGTATTTTTACTATTCTAGTCAGGAGATACATGTTTCTTCTACAAATTTCAAGCCCATAAAAGTCTTAAGTATTTTCTTCTTCAACCTTATTTATTTAGTGTTTATTTAGTGGTTAAAACTTAGCCTCAGTGGGGGACAGAGAGATTGCTCAGTGGTTAAGAGCACTTCCTGCTCCTACAAAGAACCCAAATGTAGTTCCCACTACCCGCATAGAGGCTCACAAACATATGTAGCTCCAGTTCCAGAGGTTCTGAGGGCACACACCAGCTATGCACAGACATATACCCATAGATATAAATGAATGAATAAATAATTTAAAAGTGGATGTTTTTTGCCTTGTCTTACTTTTATCTTGTTTTATCCTGTTCTGCTGTTGTTTCGTGGAGGCCTAAACTTTTCAGACGAGAAATTTGGGGAGTGAGTGGGGTGGACTGGAGAAGAGGGGAGGCAGGAGTTGTTGATCATTCAGTTTCCAGATAAAAGACACACACACCCTTTTTTATTTACAATAAGCCTTAAACAGCACAAGAACTGAGCAGAGATCTACTTTCCTATAGATAACCCTGAATTATTACTATGTTTCATCTGGACTGCTCTTAAACCTAGTTGACCAGGCCTCGGGGTCACATTTTCATGACTTGCCTAACTCATGGCAGCCTCTCTCTCCTCTTTCACCTTTCTCTCCCCCTTGCGATTCTCCTCTGACTACCCAAGCCCAGGAGCCCCAAACCCTGGCTGTTGTAATCTTTATTTACCAATTAGAAATAATTTGGGGGCAAGGTCACATAGCATCATTTGGGTCTATGTACGGACTCTCTAGTCTCTGGGACAACCAGATCTTATCATTATAATATACCGCAAAAGACCAAACCTCAACAATTCCCCCTTTTATTCCAATAAAAGGCTCCTTTTATTCATATATATATATATATATATATATATATATATATATATATATATATACACATATATATATGATCATAACAATTATGAAAATTATGAGGCATGATATATACTTATAGTGTCCAGTCCATTATATTAGGTAATTTAGATAGAGTATTTTATCATCTAACCTAACTAAATGAATTTACAATTTTGTACCTAAATCATCTTTGATTTAACTTGTATTACCATCCTAAAACTATCTTTTTAAATCTAGAACATCTTCTTTAATGTTACACAAGTTACATTTTAATTGTGACTATAACCAACTGGTCTTCATCCCCTCAGTCATTTGAGAAGGAATAAATACTTGAGTATGTAGGAAGCATAGGGATCCAGTTTCTAAAAATCATAGAAATGACAGAAATAGCTTACCACCTGGACAGTCCTGATTATTACTTATAATGCTGGAGCATCTATCTTCAGCCTTCTGGCCCTTCTGATAAACCTTAAGTGAAGCAGGGCTTAGAAGTCAATTATACTGCATCTGTTTGTCTTTTTTCGACTGCATTTTGTCTGCAGATAAGATTAGGACATTTTTTTTTTTTGCCCAGTGGCTAGCTTGCCACTATCAAAGCAACTCCTCAAAGAGGAATTGATGCTCATCGTCTTCTTTGAAGATGGGGGTACTGTCAGGGGCAGACATGTCTCATAGTCAAAAGATCTTTTAGTAATGAAATAACCTTAATGCTATATTTTGTGGATCTCTGATGCTTTTGAAGACCATCGATCTATATAGCATAACTTAATTGTTAAACATTGATTACTTTTAGCTATTTACTATTTGAATAACCTTGAAAAAAATTATTGTAGTTTACTAAATTAGAATCTAATATGACCATGAGTTTGACTATCTGATTATTAGCTTGCATTACTTAATTATTCTAAACAGTTTGTAATAGCACCTATTACTAAGATTAAATCTTGTACTTTTAAATAAGTGCATAGGCATAATGCCTGTCTAAGAGTTAAAACATACATATATTATGTTGTAATAAAAATTGATCTTAAATTTTGTCTTAATGTACATAGATTTATATCAACGAACACCTTAGACCAGTATCAATATATAAAATTCTGTACTAATGTAACACTGTGGCTATAAAATACTTTTGTTTTAAGAGTAGATTCAATAATATACCCCTATTTATCTAATTTCTTATAATATTTCTATATCCCCTCTTTTTCTTCTCAATCCCCTTTCCCTTAACTAGGAAAGAAAGAAAGATAGTAATTGTCTAGACTAAGTTACCTATTTTGTTTCTACCCTATTCAAAACTATAATAACAACACATCTATAACTCTTAAAATGATTAAAACTATCTGCTCCAGTTTAAGGGACTGGGATGATAGTCTTTTTATAATTTTTTCCTGCTGACTTAGGGCAAAGAATTCCTTTTGGGGGACCTAAGGAAATTAGAAAAATGGTTAGTCTTAATAAAGCTAGCTGTAGTATTTGTTGTACAGTCTCTGTATGTTGAGAAGTGCAGACTTCATTGAAATCCTGATTGGCATTGTTTGAAAGGCTGGACCAAGTAAGCTAGCTGTTCTAACAATGTCATGGAAGCAGGTGTTTAGAGGAAACAGTTTCAGTGCAGTTCCGGTAGGATCAAGCAGGGAGCTGGAACAGCAGGTCTCAGCATCTCAGCATCTCTGAGGATGAGTCCTTTCAGGGCTGCCCTCCTGAGCTTCCATTCTGCAATAATGTACCTTGCACACAATGAATAGCTCTGTAAAAACATTCGTATGGAATGTGCAGCATGCACAGATCAATTAAGGATATTTTCATGTTTTTTGAGCAGGTGAAAGACAAGAACCTTTCTATAAAAGTTTATTTTGGAGTATATCAGATTGTAATATCATTTTTTATCTATACTGTTAAACAGAGTGGTATGAAAAGTAGAGGATTTTGTAGTCAACAAGATCTATTGGATATGCAAGGACTTTCTTTTTTATGTCTCAGCCTGTTGGAACATCTTCTGGGCATATGCCCAGGAGTGGTATAGCTGGGTCCTCAAGTACTACTATGTCCAATTTTCTGAGAAACCACCAGACTGATTTCCAGAAGGCTTGCAATCGTACCAGCAATAGAGGAGTGTTCCTCTCTCTCCACATCCTCTCCAGTTTCTGCTGTCACCTGAGTTTTTGATCTTATCCATTCTGACTGGTGTGAGGTAGAATCTCAGTGTTGTTTTGATTTGCATTTCCTTGATGACTAAGGATGTTGAACATTTCTTTAGGTGCTTCTTGGCCATTGGAGTTTCCTCAGTTGAGAATTCTCTGTTTAGCTCTGTTCCCCATTTTTTGATAGGGTTATTAGGTTCTCTGGAGTCTAACTTCTTGAGTTCTTTGTATATATTGGATATTAGCCCTCTATCGGATGTAGGATTGGTAAAGATCTTTTCCCAATCGGTTGGTTGCTGTTCAGAGCATATGTTACTGTCTTGTTGATCCTACAAATTTCCTTCTTTTATGTGCTAAGATCTTTATAGGGTCTTCACTGGTCAAATATTATTTTCAATAATTTGGATGGAAGTTTTAGTTTTTCTTTTCCTTTTGGAACAAATGTAAAATCTCCTCCCCAACATAACATAACTCCTTTTTTCCACTTTGGAATTGGGACTTCTGTAGGCTGATCTAACTCAGCAGTTCTTTTAAATTCCAGTGTATTTTAGCAGTTGTGCTCTTTGTCTCATTGGCTTTTAAAAACATCTAAAATCAACAAGGCACATTTTAATCCATCTGTGGGAGATCCCATACTCCCCTTCCATTCTAGGAGCATTTCTTTTAAATCCTGTTATCTTTCTTTATAATGGCTTGACCTGTAGGACTGTATGCTAGATCCAGAATAGACTTCATGCCATTATGTCCAGAAAATTCTTGTATTTTAATGGACATATATGTCTGATCATCATCAGTTTTAATCTGTAAAGGAATTTTCCAAGCAGCCATCATCTCTAATAAATGTGCAGTCTCAGAGTCATCCCCCCTCAGATTGCAAGGCAGAAGTCAATTGGAACTCTGAACATCTACCATTGTATTATGTATCAACATGTGTACATATTTCAGTTCTTCAAACTCTGTAAATGAAGCACATAATCCATTGTGTGTCATTGCTTTAAGTTCCGCAGAAGCAGAATCTGGATTCTTACCTCAATATATTGTATCTCTATGGGCTGCCACTCTAATTTCTCAAGGCCCTGTGGAACCTTCCTGACTGGAAGTACATTTTTTGATGTTATTGTAAGTTCCAGATTGGATTTGTCCGATGGTTTCCTATTTTGATTTAAAGATTCTTCCAACCTCTGTTTTATAGTTTCTAATTTAGTATCTAATTTTCCGTTTCTTCTTTCTCCAAGTCTATCTTATTCTCCCAAAGATGACATACAAAACTATAATCATTGAGAAAAGCCATTCACATTTGTATACTGGTAAGCAAAGCAAGACCATGTCAAATCCAGATGCATTATGTCATTGTGCTTCCCTCCATCCCAAATATAGAAAACATTTTTTTAAAAATAATTTCAAAACTTTTCCCTAAGGACTTTATTTTCTTCGATTTAAATTAAATATTTCTCCCTATGATCATTTTATATATCTAGGCTCCCTTCTCTTTTATTGTTCTTTAAACTCAACACCTTATCAGTTTAGACTCTTGGGATCTTTTAGTTTGTACCTGGTGCCGCATTAGCCTCGTCCCAGCTGTTCAACTAGCACAGAGCTCCTTGTTCTGCCTTTTGCCTCTCCAACTTGCCCTGCTTCCACTCAGCTCTCGGCCTTCATTCCTGGCATCCGCCAGTAGTCTCTGGCCCATGTGCCCTCCATGCTTGGTCCTGCTGGTGCCTTTCACCAGACAGCAGACTGGGGACTCAGTGGACCCAGACTAGGCTACCATTCTTGTCTGTGGGACTCAGCATAGGCTGTGTTTTCTGCCAAGCAGAGTGTTGGCTTTCCAGAGCAGCATGCAGTTATTAGAAGAACTGCAGCCTTTTTCTATCAGCAGCGGAGTGAGTGCAAAGCCTTCTCAGGTGCTACAGTCCCAAACTATCAGAAGCTCCAAAGCCACATTTCTGCAGAGCGTTGTGCCTCTCTACCCGGTAACTTGTCTCAGATAGTTTGGTTTTATGCCCCATGTAAGGTATGCCAATATGTAGTATCAGCAATTTAAGCTTATCCCTGACTAGCTTCCAAACAAATGAGACTCAGACTATAGTTAATTATTTGACTTTGACAATTACTGGGGAGGAGAACCCTTAATCTACTCTTCTAACTGCTGGCCTGGTAACTCCCGAGTGGTACACCCCAGAGAGTTGCCGTTTCACCTGGTCAGGTGCTCATTGTCCATCTCCCTTCATGGTGGCTTCCTCTCTCCTCTCATCTTTCCTCCTCAATCCCTCTTTCTCTTATTGGTCTCTCCTTGTCCAATCAGGTCACTCCAAACCCACCTACCTCTAGTTCCTCCAGTAATTGGCTGTAGCCAATTTTATGTAATCAATATTTTTAAATCAAAGTGCAAAATTTGCAAAACAAGAGCTTGTAAACAGGAGATGTCACTCCTAGGCCTACATCTTTGGGTATAGAATTTAGCATTACAATAAATAGCAATAGACCAAACCTCAATAGGCCCAGTACAGGGGTAAAAACAGGTGAATACCTTGAATTATGATAGGGTCCTTTCCTAAATTTGGTTTGAAAGCCTGGGAGTTGTAAGAAGCTTGGAGTCAGTCATAATTTCTTGTAAGAGCAAGTATGCCAGTAAAACATTTTCTGCTTTCTTTTATTCAATAATATTGTTTGCCTAGGTTTCTCCAATTTAATTTGTAGTGTATCAGAAAGGAAAGAAATATTTAATGCAACATCCTTAAGCAGAAAATAAATTAGTGGTCAGGAAAAGAATATGTAATGAAACGTCCTTAAACAAATATAAAATACTGGACAGAACAAACATAAATATCCAAAATACCATCCACTTTTCTCGTGCTCCTCTCTTCTGTATTTCACACATATGGTCATCCAGGCACAGTTTCTCATGTAGGAGAAAGAGATCATTAATATCAGTGTGGCAGAGCTTATCCCTGTGACTGTCATGTCATGGCCTCCCCTAAGGACCAATGACTTTCTTATATTTTCATTCAAGTGGGCTTTCAGGGTCTTGTTCCAATAATGAATAAGCCCATTAGAAAATAAATAACAAAAAGTCAAGTCTCCGCTCAACTTAGGATTTATCTAAGGTTCAATTCTTTAACGACTTCAGCCAGCCCCCTTACACAGACCAATTTCAAGCCAGTGCTTACAAATTACAAAATACTTAAAAAACAAACAAACAAACAAACAAAAAATCAGGAAAGGTTGTTTGTGTGGCTATAATTCCAATTGCTACCCAGTTACTAAATGCATGGCTTTTATGTTTTTGTTGTTTGTTTGTTTTTTAAATAGTCACAAGGCTTAAACAAACTGAAAGAAGAGACTCTTTTCCCAGCAAATCATACAGACAAAATGTCTCGGCTTAAATTATGTAACTCAGGACTTGCTCCAATTGCAAGTTTCCAGACTTACTGTGTTTCGACAACACTGCTTTTCTGCAAACTTCTGTTTGAAGTATTAATGCCAATGCTCTCGTGGTTTCTGTAATGGGGTTTCAGCAGTGAGAAGTGGGGAGTGAGTACCACAGATGGTGCTGTTATTTGAGCAATGGTATTTGAATAAAACCAGATAATTTACTTTATGCTTATCCTACCTTGAGAGTTCTTGCTTTCCTCATTACCAGTCATGGTACTGCACACCTGTGGCCCAGCAATACTGGTTTCACATACAGGGGCCACTGGGGAAACCGCTTCCATTAAGCTGTGGCACAGAACTAAGAAAGCACATTATTATTGAATCACATTTAAACTTCCTGCATATAGAGCAACCTGACTGAGGATCAGGGGATCTAAGAATTTTAAGGACTGATAAAAAACAATCCTACAAAATTCACAATATTACAAAATTTATTCCAAAGAGAAACAGATGGAAATCTTGAGAGCAATTTAATTTATGCAAAAGATGATTACTATGCTAGAGATACTTATATGTAGGGGGGACAGATATGTTTGACTTGATTTAGGCAGACTGCTTGAGCAGCATAGGCTTCCAGCTCATGCCTTTCATAGGTCAGCTGCTCTTTGGAGACTACGCAGGATATTTAAATTTTTAAAGTCAAGAATCATAGAAAAATAAGCATGTGACTCTGCAGAGCTTGCCCTTTCATTGCCAAGGACATTACTGAATATTGTTTTTCACTATGAATATCCTGCAGGCATAGAACAACTTCTACGTACTATTTAATTTTAGGGTGTCACACACACATTTTAAAAAATACTATTGAATCCTTAAGTGCCAAGCCTGTTATTGTCACTGGGAATATAGCCAATATAGGAGTGTACAGTCAAAACTGAATATCCAGAAATTTAATGACAGTCCATGATGCCTAAATAGGTCTTTGCTAGAAAGGGGGTGAATCAAATGAAGAAAGACCAAGTAGAAAAAGAGGAAAAACAGAGTAGGTGCTAAATGTCATGGAAGAAGGCAATTGTAGAAGTTAATACTGCATATAAGTTATAGAAAATGGAGCATAGAAGTGAAAGAGTTGATAAGACAATTTTTTACAAGGACAAGACCATGAAGGTCCTCCTAGAAATGGTCCAGAACCAAAGGGGAGCTGCCATTGTGAAACTAAGCAGTTCAGACTGGCTTTCAAAGCAAATTTAGCAGAACCTCTTCACACTCAGCCATGTGTATAGGCTAATGTCACACAGTGACAGGTTACTAACATCCACCGGGATAACCCAGGAAAAGGTGTAGTCATGAGTTACTGAGTAAAATTCTTCAAGGAGACAATCTTACTTATTTTAAGGTTAAAACTGGATATGGCAAAAATGACAATACCATCTGACCCAACAAAGAAGTTTGTCCTCCAGATCAAACATAATTGATACAATAGTGAGCAGTTATAGTTTTAGACAGAAAAATGACTTTGCAGAATGATCAGTCAATCCATTTAACTAGTTTAATTTGTCTCCTAAATTTTTTTGATACTTTATTTACATTTCAAATGTTTCCCCCTTTCCAGGTCTCCCCTTTGGAAACCCCCTATCCCCTCCCTCTGCCTCCCCTACCCACCCACCCACCCACTCCTGTCTTCCCTCCCTAGCATTCCCCTACACTGGGGCATCTAACAACCTCAGCCCCAAGGGCCTCTCCTCCTCTTGATGGCTCACAAGGCCCTCCTCTGCCACATATGTGGCCTGAAACATGGGTCCCTCCATGTGTATTCTTTGGTTGATGGTCCAGTCTCCGGGAGCACCGGGGGTCAGGCCAGTTGACACTGTTGCTCCCTCCATGGGGCTGCAAACTCCTAAATTTTAATGCCTAACATTTCTATTAGTTTCTGTTACACAGTCCAACAAACAATTTCAAGAGAGTGTTAGGAAAAATTAAAATCAGGAATTTCTTAAATTTGTAGTTTTCCGTGAGTATTGAAAGGCTATCTAGGCCTAACAGAGCAGTATACTAATTTTTTTAAGAGAATCAACATAAATATTGTTTATGGAACTATTACATGAAGTTGGACTCCTAACATTTTAATTGAAATATTCTATTTGTATGGGATTTTTCTTATTGGAGTCCTAAACTAGCAAAGAAAAACTGGGTATGGTAAAGTCGGCCATGTCAGACGAATCTAATTTTCTTTTATGACAGAATGACCAGCTGTGTAGATGGGAAAAGCAATAGGTATAATATATCTTTCCTTCAGGAAAGCTTTGACTTTGCTCCCCAAGATATGGTCATAAACAAGCCAGAAACCATAGAATTTATTTATGTCAGATGTCAGATGTGTGGAGGACCAAGAGACTAGTTATCAATGATTCAGAGTCAACATACCAGAACCCATTTGTGGGCTCTTCAAGTCTGGCTACAATATAAAATGTAGAACAATGGAATATCATAGTCCCTTATTTAGGACAGTTTATTGATGACTTTGAAAAATGATTGACTAGAAAATCAGTTGATGGAGTTTGAAGAGAACGGGTTCAATTACTTATGAAATAATAACCTTACAAATCTCAAATGGACAAAAATGATGAGCAATTTATGATAGGATTCTATATTCCTAGGAAACGTGTTTAAATCTCTTTGTTTATCTTTGAATGTGACTTTCTTGGGTTTAGCATCTTTTCAGGTACATTGTCATTCAGATGACACTGTTTGGGCAAATACTAATTTAATATGACCATTGTCCTCCTGGACAAGTATTTAGATGTCATGCCAAGACAGAAACATGCAGAAAGAATGTTATTTGAGGACAGAGGAAGACGATAAGGTAAAGTAATTATAATCCAAAGATCCGGGGGCTGGGGGGGGCGGGGAACGGCTACCACAAGGAGCACATAAAGAAGCAAAGGCTTTATGGCTCTGTTGACCTTTAACTTCAGACTTTTGGTATCTGCAATTGAGGAAGAGTAACATTTTTATTTGTTTTAAGTTACCCACTGAATATTAATTTTTAAGATAGAAATTCAAAGATGTATATATAGTGAGTATGTGGGAATATATAAAGAGTTGTTAAGTTATCAAATAAAGTTGCACATAGCTGGCTGCTGATATACCAGTGAACCAAAAGGGATCCATGGATGATTCAGCCCAGGTACTCATCAACATTGACTCTGGGCTACAGTCTTACTCATTTGAACTTCAGGTCTCATAACATTTTAAAGGAGAGATGGTGGGATGGCATGTAATTACATCATACCTACCTAAACAGTATTCTCCTAGGATATTTTTCCCCAAAGGAAACAATTTTTAAAATACAAAATAATTCTTTATTAACTTAAATTTCAATTTATCATAAACTATTTTTTTAAATTTATTTTAAATGCTAACCTAAACACACTATGAAAATTTATGTCTTTCCATGTGATATTTCAGTATATGTACACATCAATATAAACACACACACACACACACACACACACACACACAGATATATATAGATATATATATATACATATATATATATATCTATATATATATATATAGAGAGAGAGAGAGAGAGAAAGAGAGATGCTCAAAATTTATCATTACTTTGTATAAAACTCATTACAAATACATTTATTACCTTATAGCAATATAAAGAAAAACATTATTTGCATGGATTTCTATGATGTACTGGCTAGTTTTATATCAACAAGCTATAGTTATCTGAAGAAAAGGAATCTCAATTAAGAAATGTCTTTATAAGATCTTGCTGTAGGTAGGTAGGTCTGAGGACATTTTCTAAATTAATGATTGATACTCAAGGCCTTAGCCTATTATATGTGGGGCAATCATTAGCCTGATAGTCCTGGGTTCTATAAGGATGCAGGTTGAGGAAGCCATGAGAGCAAGCCTGTAATCAACATCCCTCCATGGTCTCTGGATCAGCTCCTGTCTTTAGGCTCCCACTTGATTTTAGTTTCTACCTTTTCTTCCCTCTATGTTATAGGCACTGTTGAGAAGTGGCACAAATATTAAGGAGCAGAGTCTCTGGAGGAGTGGATCCAACTAGTAGGTCCTTGGTGATGGGCCATGGGGACCTGTTCCTTACTTCTCTCATTTTGGTTCCTTGCTACCATAACATGAAGAGTTTCCCTTTGTCATGGACTTCCATCATGGTATATGGCTTTTCTGTAGGTCCTGAAATAATAGGACCAATGGCTATGAGAAGGAACCTCTGAGATTTGGAGCCAGAATAAGTCTCTGTTTCTGTATGCTGTCTACTGGATCTATTTTGTCACAGTGATAATAAGCTAATTAGGACATATTTCAACCCACTGGTTGGATGCTACCGCATTTGGCAACTCTAGTTTTATCATTTGAAGGACTCCAAACTGCTTCCCACAAACAGAGGTTAACACATGTCCCAGCACTGTCCAGTGTTCCAGCTCTCACAGCCTCACCAGTACTTGTTATATTTTACAGGGGTGGGGCCACATCACATCTGGTTTTAATTTGCACTTCCCAAATAATTTTTAATATTTAATGTAGTTGTTGGTCATTTGCTTGCATTTTAAAAATAAATGTAGGTTTCTTGTCTAAAATATCTCTTTCCCATATTTATACTTCATTGATTTTTTAATTATTTAATATTTGTACTTTTCAAAATCTTCATACAGCCTAGCTCCCAATTGCTTGCCTGTTGTATGGTTTATTAATGTCGTGTCTCATTTAGGCATTCGTTTCTTAATTTTTCAATTATTTTTCTTTGATGTGTAAAAGTATTTTGGTTTGCTGGAACCCCATTTATATACTTTTCCCTCTATTTCCTGTATTTTGTGGTCTATTTAAAAAGATTACAGCTCTTCCCAATGTTCAAGCATGCCTCTTAAGGTGTCTTCTAGCAGATTCTAATTTCTAGACCTAGCTGTATGCATTTTACCTGGTTTTATCCTAATTTTGTGACCGGCAAGACAGTTTTATTTTTCTGCATATGCATGTTCAAATTGCACAGCATGAATGATTGACAAGAGCTTCCTGTCTCTGACGTGTACCCTTTATCTTTGTCAATAATTGGTTTGCTGTAGCTCTGTGGGTTTATTTCAGTGACTTTTAAATTTTTCTTATTGGTTATTTTATTTGTTTACATTTTAAATGTTATCCCCCTTCCCAGTTACCCTCCGTCAACCCTCTAGCCCACCCTTCCCCCTGCTTCTATGAGGGTGCACCCACCCACTCCAGTCACACCACCATAGCATTCCCCTACACTGGGGCATCGAGCCTTCACAGGACCAAGGGCCTCTCCTCCCACTGATGCCAGATAAGGCCATCCTCTGCTATATATGTAGGTGGAGCCATGGGTTCCTCCATGTGTATTCTTTACTTCAGTGCCTTCTATTTTGCTCTAATAGCCTTGTATCAGAGGTTGATTTCATACTTTTAGGGTTGTTGTTTGTGAATGTTTTTCTGATTGTCGTACTATAACTGTGCTGTGTATTTTGAAGTAATACACCCTGTCACTATAACTTCTTCGGCTGTTAGAAATTTTATTGTTTTACATAAAATGTATGTTTTTTTCTAGTATGTATGAAAATATTATTGGCATTTTTGTAAATATTACAGTGAATCTGTAGATTATTTTAGTTTTGGACAGTCTGAAAATATTAGTTCTCCAATCTGTGAATATGGGATATCTTTTCATTTGTGTGTGTGTATGTGTGTATGTGTGTGTGTGTGTGTGTGTGTGTGTGTATTTTATTACAGATATGCTTCTTCCCTTTGGTTGACTTTATTCCTAGGCATCTTTTTGATGGTTAATATTGATGGTATTAATTTTAACTTTATTATTCATAATTGTCACTTAGCAACATTGCTGACTAATATGTTGGCTTTATATTCTGCTTTGTTGTTGGCTTCATCTAGCAGTTGGGATAGATGAAATAAGCACTTTTAAAAATCATCTTTAGGAGACTATGCCATCCATTGTAATGACAATTTGACTTCCTCTTTCCCAATTTGATTTCTATCCTTTCTTACTCTTGCCCGGTTAGTCTGACTAAGATTACCAGCATTGATGATGAAAATATGTTGGAAATGGATGGTTGTCTTTCTCTTGTTCCGTATTTAAATGGAAGCTTTTACTCTTTCCCTATGTAGTGTAGTGATGTTAGCTGTTGAACTTTCGTATCTGGTATTTGTTATGTTTATAATGTTCATTTAATACTCAATTTGTATAAAATATTTGTAACAAAATGATAAAGAATTTTCTGAAATGTCTTTTCAGGTATGTGGAGATGACAGCATGGATTCTAATCTTCTTTCCATTGACTCTGTGGATGTAATTTAATATGCTGATCAATTTGAATATATTGATCTATCATTCTTTTTTTTAATAATCATAATTCTAATTCACATAAAATAACTTAAACAAGTACAATACAGTTGAAACATAGCTCCATAGACTATCAATGATTCTTCCTTAACAAGTTTACTCACTTAAAATAAAATGCTTTTCTAAATCAATAGATGAAGAGCGTATTGTCTCACAATGCCTCTGGGAGCACAAAGAAAAAAAATTGAAAGCAAGGATGGGCAACCCTGGAATCTATGCTGCTTGTTCTTGCTGCAGTTATTTCCTATATTTTCCTCATTAAAGTTGTGTTCTACTACATGCAAAACAATTTTATTACAAAAGTAACACATGAACATTTTGAAAACTTGAGCAACCTCCACAAAATTACAAAGAAATAAAAATTTTACCACTAATCTTATTTGTCACATATAACTGCTATTGATTTTTTAGCAGATGAGCAATTTCTTGATGTACATAGATTCCTTTTCAACAAAACAACACATATTGTAGATTTTGCGACTTTCACTTTATGATATATATATTGTATATATTTTCCACAGCATAATTCTCTTTTATTCTGATTGTTTTTTGATACTTTATTTACATTTCAAATGTTTTCCCC
>CM052715.1:54412811-54442964 GCA_028551405.1 Uromys caudimaculatus
TCCTCTTTGGAAACCCCCTATTCCTCCCCCTCCCCCTGCCTCTATGAGGGTATTCCCCCACCCTCCCACCCACCCACCCACTTCCGTCTTCCCACCTTCCTGCCCTATACTGGGGCATCTAACACCTCAGTTCCAAGGGCCTCTCCTCCCACTGATGGCCAACAAGGCCCTCCTCTGCCACATATGTGGCCAGCACCATGAGTCCCTCCATGTGATCTATCATTCTTAGTGAAGCACAGCTTTTCAAGAAAGGCCCATTTCTTCAAGGTTATCAAATTTGTTTATAGATGCTTATCAATAATAATTTCTATTGAGCCAATAAATTTCTGTGCTACTAATTGCAATGTCTAATTCATGTCTAAGATTTTATTTATTTGAGCTTTCAGTTTTTATTTGCTAGTCAATCTAATCTTTCTTCATATGTCTTTCATCTTGTCAAAGAAGCAACTCTTTAGTGTATTGTTTTGTTATGTTCTGTTTCATTTATTTCTACTCCAAGCTTTATTATATATTTCTAGAAATTTATGGTTTGGGGTTTCATTTGTTTGTGTTTGTTGCTTCCTTAAGGACAGTGGACAATTTTATCTTCTTCAAATCAGGGTATTTTTGTTCTAAACTCACCTTTTAGGATTGTTTTCTCCATACCTCATAGATTTTCCCCACCTAAGGTTCATCTCCATTTTTGTTTCAAAACATCTTAAACTCAGTTCTTGATGGCTTTCCATTTGTTATTCAAGTATAAGTTCTTTGACTGAGATAAGCTCCAAAGGTTTTTGGATTACTGATTCCCAGTTTTATTATATTGTATTTGGAAAATATATTTGATATGATTTTGCCCTTAAACATCTCTTTGACACTTATTTTGTGTTTACTCCAGGGACCATGGGACATTCCCTGGAAGATTTGTCATGTACTGTTGGGAAGGATGTATGTTTTGACCATGTTGGATAGAATGCTCTCTACATGTCATTAGGAACATTGGTCCAGTGTTCACTTTAACTCTCCCATTTCCTGGTGGATTAAACTGGGAAGTAAAGTTACCCTAGAACTAGAGATCCAAGTCTACCATTCTCATCAAATTAACTAGTATTATCTATTTAGACATATGGTATTATAGATACTAAGTACATCTATGTGTACAATTATTAATTCTTCTTGTTGAATTTTCTACTTTATGATTAATAACCTTTTAAAATTGTTCTCTACTTTGTTTATTTTGAAGCATATGAGTGGTTTGGCTGCATGTTCGTCTGTGCACTAGGTGCATGACAGTGCCCATGGAGGATGAAGACATTCCATCTCCTGGTGCTGGAGTTACAGACAGTTGTAAGCTGTCATGAGGTTACTGAGCATCAACCCAGGGTCTTTTGGGTCCTTGCATCTTTTTATTGGTCTTTATTTAAGATATATTTTATCTATGTATGTCTGCTATTGTTTTCTTATTCAGTTTACATAATATCTGATTACATCTTTTTCACTTTGTGTTCGTAAAATTGAATTTCTTGTGAACATCATGTAATAGTGTGTTTTCTTCAGTTACATTTTTCAGTTCAATCTTTTGATTAGAGAATGTCTTCCATTTCCAGTTAAATAATTACAGAGAAGTAAGGCTTCCTTACTAATAAATTATTTACATCTTTAGCTTTTTTTCTCCTTTCCTTTCCTTCTCTTCATTCCCTTTTTCCAGATTCCTTTGTGGTTGGTTTAGTCTATGGAGTATTTTCGCTTCTTATTATTTTTAGTCTTAGGTTATAGATTTTCTTTATTGCTACCATGAGGCTCAACAAAATATTTTGTATTGTAGCCACTTTGAAATGGTTGCAAGTTAATATAATCATAAAAAAGGAGACCACAAAACATAAAATGTATTAATAGAATCTATTGAATTCCATCTCAATATTTAGAATTTTTAGAGACCTATGTTTAATCTTTCTTTCTTTCTTATTTTTAATATAACAGTAAATTTATTTTAATTATTTTGTTTTAAATTTTCAGACTAAAGATATGAATTTCCTATGCACCATGTTTACAATATTAGAACATTCTGAGTTTGTATTTTTTTATGGGTGAGTTTTAAATCTTATGATGTTCTTTTATGTAGTAATTTCTCCTGTTTGAAGAATGGTTTAGCATGTATTAGATGCTATTTCTAGGGAGCAGATATTCTTCTGACTTTTTATCAATATTTATCTCTATTCTGAAGTATGACTTTCTCTGCATAGTATTCTGGCTTGGAATTTTTTTCTTCTCCTTTAACAATATGAAGAGTTCATGAGGTTGTTTCCTGACCTATGGGGTTTGTTCTGTGAAATCTACTGTCAGGCAAATTGGAATACACTTAGGCATCTTCTTTTCTCTCTGTCTTTGATTTTCAAACTGTTGTCTTTCTCTTTGTCCTTTAGGAGTTGGTGATAACATATTTTGGAGTAGTAGACTTGTTTGAGTTGACTCTGGATCACATTTGTGGACCTTTTGGTCCACATGCATTTGCAATTGCTTTCCAAAGTTTGGAAGAAAATTATTATTTTTGTAAAGGTTTACCTAATATTTTCATAATTTTATTAGCTTTATTTCAGTACTGCTGTAGGCTTCAGTTGGGTTTTTTACATTTAGCAATGCTACCTCTTAAAAGCATGCTAGGTTGTGGTAATGTCTTCTCTTGGCTTCTTTTTGGCAGTGATGGTAAATTCAAGTAGCCAGGAAGGTTTTCCAAAGGGCCATCTGTGTCATTCTATCATTCACCAGTGTCCTGCTAATGCCCTGTTTCTACCAAGATATTTGTCTTTACTCTTCTACCACTATCTTCTAACTCATATCATTCCCAACACTTCATAGTGTCACGCTTGATCACTTATACTTTCAGCCATTATTGTTTTCCATGTATGTAGAAATAGATCATAACATATTCATGTCTGAGTGAAGGGTTTGGCCAATTTTAAAGTTGTTGAAAAACTCTTTATTGCAGCAATTTCTTTTCATGATAATTACTGTGAATACTTTTAACATCATCATCATCAGTCTTTGTAAATTTCAGCCAAGGCAGTTAGTGCCAAGCATTCCCTTCTTACAAGAAGTTAAATGAAGAACAAGGGCAGTGGAAAGGAGGCAAGAAAATATTATGCACCATTCTTTGTAACCTCCAAAACACACCAATAAAAATTTCCCCATTTAGTTAGGGAAATAGGAGAGTTATAGGTACCAGCACCACAATCATTGAGTTCACATTTAAATAGATTCCGGATCAACAACATGACCTTTAACAACAGGCTTGCTAACTTCAGCATGCTGAAAAGAACACGCTCCTGACGTCCTTCCAAATCACCAGCTGTATAAGAAAAATAATTACATCCTCAACAGCCACAAAGCCTAAAGGAAAGTAGCAAAGATTAAGTAGGTAATTCCATAGAGGCCTATTCAGAGCACCGTCTGCATTTACAGCCAATTTCCTTCCACATGATGTTTATTTCTTTGTCAGATATTTATAGTCCAAATACGAAAAGTCCATTGAACATCAGCCATTGATACAGTAATATAAAGCAGATTTATATATTCTGCTTGTCTGATACTCAATTGGGAAGAGAAGGCATTGCTCAACCTAATAGCCTCCTTTCTTAAGAGGTATTCATTTTAAAATGTGTCTTATAAATACAAGATGGGTTAAGATGCTGTGCTCTAAATATTTTTTAAGGGATTTATGTTTGCATTCACTGTCCTTTTAATCAAACTTCAATGCATTTCTAATACTGCAGAAGTTTTAAGGAGAAAATACTACCTGCTACTTCTGAAGCTAAAAGTTTGCTATTAGAAAGGAAGTCTTGAAAGTTACTAAAAGAGATTACTGTGGACACAGTATCAAACTTTTTTAGCATTTATAGAAAAATATTTCTGCATTAATGATGGTATGAAGTTTAAAGACCTTTACAATTTATCTGTTGTCATTACTTCATGAAAAGACTCCAAAGTTGTTTATATGAATATATTTCTAGCATGTTAAAAATATTTAACATCTGACCTACTCAGAACCTGAATAAATTCCCTTTTTGTTTGATGTTTTGGTTTTTAAAGTATTGGTAGTATCTTCATGGACTAGATCATTGGAAGCCATTGTAGCTGTATCATATCCTGTAGTCTTCCGACTGTCATGTTCCCTTCCCCTTCATGGAGGTTTCCCCCAAGCCAGAAACTACACTGTCATTTGAATGTAACACAAACCTCAGCCCTGTAGCATTTCTCTTTAGATTTCTTGAAGTAATTACTCAAACACTATTTCTCTGTTTTCTCAGCATCCATTTGCTTTTTAACATGTTGTGAACTCATCACTCTAGAGTATAGAACATCTCTCTTCTCCCGTCTTTACTTGCAGCTTCAACTGGTTAATTTAGGTGACTTTGTTGAAATGTGAAGCCATTTGTCAACAAAATTGAAACAACTGTTGTGTTCCTTGTACACATTGAAAATTTCTTAAATGCAATTTAAGAAATTTAATCAAATGGAATTTCAAAGTCCAACAAGGATAGATGAGTAATTTTGTTGAGAGGTGAGCTAAACGATAGTAATTATGAAAATGTTTTTATAAAATGCCAATTTAAAAAATCTTGGCTTCGAAAGTCTTCAAAAGTTGAAAAGTAGTTTTGTAATTATCTAACAAGGGGCTTGAATGAGATCACCCCTGACACTAGCTCTTCATTGCTGTTTTTAAGCTCAAAATGAATGAATGGTGGCATAATTCCGAGCACAAGGCTCAGGTAGAAATAAAAATGATAGGAAGACAAGAGAAAGCCTGCTCAGTCACCCTTCCTGAGCTTAATAATGACCAGAATGCAACATTTTTTCTCAAGTTCTTCTACAGTCAATACCTAAAATGCAGAACTCATAGAATCAACCCTCAGAAGCCTGACAGAAAACAGGTTTGGGATAATTGACTTATGCCTGCTACAGGTTTTTACCAGAGGTAGATCATTGCCATGCTGAGAAAAAAATCAAAATATTAGTGGCAAGAAATATGGAGGCAGAAGGTAAGGTATTGAGGGGACAATTAGTAGTTTCTATAACGTCTACTTTCTACCTAATCCACCTTATTTTCCTTTTTCTCTCTGTGGCTGTAGACAATGAAAAATATTTTGATGAAACAAAAATGTCTTTTAATTTAAAATAAACTTCTTTTTGGCTACTGGGTGACATTGAAACCATTCTTACAAGTTGATCATGATAAAGTAATTAAAATGGTTTTCCGCTGTATACTACTGCAGCTCCTGGTCCCTCTGGGATTGGTGCAAGATAGCAGAATTCATTTAGAGAGTCAATAATTCTTTCTCCTGATAACCATGATGATCTCAAAACTTTAAGAACATTTAAAATATTCAAGCGCATTCTTCAGAAACTCATGACTGCAATGCCATTGAACTCCTGAGTGTTTCAAGATGATAGTTGAAAGATCGAGACTAGTGTTTTGTTCCTTTGAATATACAGAGTGAAGGACTTATTGGGAACACTGTTTGAGACCTGCAGAGTAAAGAAGGATAACTTGACATACTTTTTTTCTTACACAATAAAAAGAAATTAATGACTTTCAAGCCCTCATTCAACAAGCAAGGCTTTGTGACCATAATTAAATAGTGTCAGAAGATTCTCATAAACTATCTTAGAAACTCAGGAACTGATTAATTCCTGGTATATATCATGGAACAGAAGATTATATGAAATATAACGTGCAAATAATAAAATTCAAATTAGATGGAAGAAGTATGTAATAAAATCCAAAGTTTCAAAACAAATAACCTTCTGTTATGTCTGTTTGTAATATCATATGCTCTTAACTTTGTTACTGTGTAAAAGTTAAGAAAATCAAGCATATAATCAAAGTTGTCATTATTTAGTATTTTTATGGTGAAAAAATATTCCTTGAATATTATAAATACAATCCAGAACATTTTATGTTCTGGTAAAAGTGAATCAAGGTAAAGGAACATGAATACAGTCCATTCATATTATTTTAGTCAGCAGAATGTCTTGTTGATCAAGACAAACAAATCCCTGGGGTTGTTTTAAGCAAAATATTTGAGAACTTCTATGATAAGACCAGAAGATGGAGCTTGCATCAGAAGAACATTAAAGATAGCTCAAGAGTATTACATGTCATCTAATACATTCCTTATTTGATGTGAAATTTCATTTTCTCATTTTTAAAATGAGTATGGGAGTTAAAATGTTTACCTTATGGTATGATTTTAAGCAATAAATTGAAATCACAACATAACACATTTTTCCCTGTGATATATTCTTTTTTAAAGTATTTTATACACTATTATTTTGCTCAAAGTTTCATCTTCCACTTCTTCTCCCATCTTCCCACTATTCCAACTCCACACCATCTTTCTTTCTTTTAAGAAACAAACAGGCAAACAAAAAGGACAAGCAAAAGAATAAATCAAAGTAAACAAAGTAATAAACTAAATAGGAAAGACAAAAAACAATAAGCATGAGAAACACACACATGCAGCTACACACACACACACACACATACACAGACACACACACACACACACACACACACAGAACCCCATATTACTTTTATTTTTTTAATTTTTTTTATTTTTTGATACTTTATTTACATTTCCAATGTTTCCACCTTTCTAGGTTTCCTCTTTGGAAACCCCCTATCCCCTCCCCCTCCCCTGCCTCTATGAGGGTATTCCTCCCACCCACCTGCCCACCCACTCCTGTATTCCCACCTTGACATTCCCCTTTACTGGGGCCTTTAACACCCTCAGGCCCAAGGGCCTCTCCTCCCCCTGATGGCCCTCCTCTGCCATATATGTGGTCCAAACCATGGGTCCCTTTATGTGTATTCTTTGGTTGGTGGTCTAGCCTCCAGGAGGACGGGGTGGGGGGGTCAGGGCAGTTGACACTGTTGCTCCCTCTATGAGGCTGCAGATTCCCTCAGCTCCTTCAGTCCCTTCTCCAACTCCTCCATCTGGGACCTCACTCTCTGTCCAGCAGTTACTGTAGAGTGAAACTTGGATATTCTGAACTTTTGGGCTAATATCCACTTATCAGTGAGTATATACCATGTTCATTCTTTTGTGACTGAATTACCTTGCTCAGGATGATATTTTCAAGTTCCATCCATTTGTCTGCAAATTTCATGAAGTCATTGTTTTTAATAGCTGAGTAGTACTCCATTGTGTAAATGTACCACATTTTCTGTATCCATTCCTCTGATGAGGGACATCTGGGTTGTTTCCAGGTTCTGGCTATTATAAATATGGCTGCTATGAACATAGTGGAGCATGTGTCTTTATTACATGTTGGAGCATCTTCTGGGTATATGCCCAGGAGTGGCGAACACCTGGGTATAGGGGAAAAGCTCCTGAACAGAACACCAATGGCTTATGCTCTAAGATCAAGAATTGACAAATGGGACCTCATGAAATTGCAAAGCTTCTGTAAGGCAAAGGACACTGTCAATAGGACAAAATGGCAACCAACAGGTTGGGAAAAGATCTTTACTAATCCTATGTCTGATAGAGGACTAATATCCGATATATACAAAGAACTCAAGAAATTAGACTCCAGAAAACCAAATAACCCTATCAAAAAATGGGGAACAGAGTTAAACAGAGAATTCTCAACTGAGGAAATTCGCAGGGCTGAGCAGTCCAGAGTGGTTGTACCAACTTGCAGTCCCACCAACAATGGAGGAGTGTTCCTCTTTCTCCACATCCTCGCCAGCATCTGTGGTCACCTGAGTTTTTGATCTTAGCCATTCTGACTGGTATGAGGTGGAATCTCAGACTTGTTTTGATTTGCATTTCCCTGATGACTAAGGATGTTGAACATTTCTTTAGGTGCTTCTGCCCTAAATTAAGTTAAGGCTGAGTGGCTTAACTTCCTTTAAGATGTGTGTCCCTATGTGTGTGTGTATACATATATGTATTCATATAATATTAGGTAAATATGAAAAAATATGATTCCTTGAGGGTATATCAAACAAACTTGAACTAAAAACAACAAAGAGTCAAGGAAACAAATGGCCCAATTGAAAAAGGGGCTAGGGATTTAAACAGAGTTCTCAAAAGAAGAAAACAAAATGGCTAAAAAATACCCATCAGAAATGTTCATCATCCTCAACAGGGAAATGGAAAATAAAACAACACTGAGATTTTATCCCTCCCCAGTAAAAATGGCTAAGACCAACAAGAAAACTGACAACAAATGCTGGTCAGGCTGGAGAGAAAGAAAACCCTTACTCACTGTAGGAGGGATTGGAAACTGGTACACCACTCTGGAAACCAGTATGGATATTCTCAACAAAATCTAAACATAAATCTACCATATGATCTACTTATATCACTCTTTGGCATATGCCCAAAGAACTGAAGAGTGAGTTCCACAGATACTTGCTCTTGTTCTTACCTGCTCTGTTCACAATAGCTGGGTATTGGGAACAATCTAAATGCCTTTCAAAAAGTGGAAAACAAAAATATGATAAAATGCATCCATTTCATTCAATGCATGCAGCTGCGAAGAAAAAAAATAAATGAAATCATTTTAATTTGGAGTTAATTGGATGGATCTAGAAAATATATTGATTGAGGTAACTATCCCCAGAAAGATGGATACCAGATGTTCTCTCTCATATCTGCAGTTTATAGCTTCAAATCTTCAAATGTGAGTATAATTAATGAAACCATGAAATTGTAAAGGGACCATGGCTGGACCACATGTTGAGAGGTGAAGAGCAGTCTTCAGGTGACATGAAGTGGGAGATGGGATAGCAAGGAGAAGGCTCCAACTTGGGGAGGAGGAGGCCAATACAGAAACCATTCTCATTTGATGAGATGGAATCTCTACGCAGATTTCCTTTCTGTTTCTTTGATGCAGAAGATGTAGAATATTTTACACGGTTATTGTGTTTATTGTTCTATTACTGTTTCATGTTTTGAGAACTTCCTGTTTATTTAGTTAGCTCACTGATGGTTGGGTTGTTTAACTTCTTCACATTTGTGCTTCTTTAGGTTCTTGTATGGTTTAGATTCTAATCTTCTGTTCAGTGTGGACTTAGCAAAGGTCTGAGCCTTTTCAGTAAGCTCCATCTTCACTCTATTGCTTCCTTTGCTGCATAGAAGCTTTGAAACTTCTTCCCAACAACTTAAGTCCTTTTTTTTCCTTTTAAAGAAAGCATCACCTGTTTCTAGAGTTTGAAGCGCATTTCATTTGAGTTTCTCTTACAGTTTCAGAGTTTTGAGTCTAGGATATGTGACCAATTTGAGTTTCTTGTTTGTTTTTGTTTATTTGGTTTGTGAAGAGTAAAAAACAGTTGTCTAGTTTTGTTCTCCTACATGTGGATATTAAGTTTTCTCCTTTGTTGTCCAGGCTGTCTTTTCTCCAGTGTATTTAATATCTTTGCCAAAAGCATTTGGCTTTGGATGCCTGAGTTTTAGTTTTGTTTTTGTGTTTGTGTAAACATCATGACAAAAACCAACCAACCAAACAAACAAACAAAACAAGCAAACAAACACCACAACAACTTGGGGAGGAAGGGTTTTCTTCATCTTACAGGTTACAGTCTGTAATCAAGGAGAGCCAAGAAAAGGATAAAGAAGGAACCAATGAGGAGAGGAATGCCTGTTATGGGAATCCTTTTTAACTTCGGCTCAGATATGTATAAAACCCAGATCCCTGCCTAGGAATGGTACCACATACAGTGGGCTGTGCCCTCATAGCTGTACTACAGAGCAATAGTGATAAAAAATGCATGGTATTAGTAAAGTGACAGGCAGGTAGATCAATGGAATAGAATTGAAAACCCAGAAATTAACCGACACACCTACAGTCACTTGATCTTTGACAAAGGGGCTAAAACCATCCAGTGGAAAAAAAGACAGCATTTTCAACAAATGGTGCTGGTTCAACTGGCGGTCAACATGTAGAAGAATGCAAATTGATCCGTTCCTATCTCCCTGTACAAAGCTCAAGTCCAAGTGGATCAAGGACCTCCACATAAAACTGGATACACTGAATCTCATAGAACAAAAAGTGGGGAAAAGTATTGAACACATGGGCACAGGGGAAAAGTTCCTGAACAGAACACCAATGGTTTATGCTCAAAGATCAAGAATCGACAAATGGGACCTCATAAAATTGCAAAGATTCTGTAAGGCAAAGGACACTGTCAATAGGACAAAATGGCAACCAACAGATTGGGAAAAGATCTTTACTAATCCTACATAGAGGGCTAATATCCAGTATATACAAAGAACTCAAGAAATTAGACTCCTGAGAACCAAATAACCCTATCAAAAAAATGAGGAATAGAGCTAAACAGAGATTTCTGAACTGAGGAAACTCAAAGGGCTGAGAAGCACCTAAAGAAATGTTCAACATCCTTAGTCATCAGGGAAATGCAAATCAAAACAACCCTGAGATTCCACCTCACACCAGTCAGAATGGATAATATCAAAAACTCAGGTGACAGTAGATGCTAGCGAGGATGTGGAGAAAGAGGAACACTCCTCCACTGTTGGTGGGACTGCAAGCTGGTACAACCACTCTGGAAATTAGTTTGGTGGACCCTCAGAAAAATGGACATAATTCTATCTGAGGACCCAGCTATTCCACTCCTGGGCATATACCCAGAAGATGCTCCAACATGTAATATGGACACATGCTCCACTATGTTCATAGCAGCCATATTTATAATAGCCAGAAGCTGGATACAACCCAGGTGTCCTCCACAGAGAATGGATACAGAAAATATGGTACATTTACACAATGGAATACTACTTAGCTATCAAAAACAATGACCTCATGAAATTCACAGGCAAAGGGATGGAATTTGAAAATTTCATCCATAGGTCAATCTAATGGAGGCAATTCTTCAATTGAGTTCTTAAATAACTCAAGGTTGTGTCAAGTTACTACTGAAGATAACTAAGAGAGAAACTTCATAGGGAGGTAGTCTCAATGTAGCTATAGGAAAAGCAGCTTGTTAATGAAACACTAAGACCAAAAATGTACTTAGAAACAATATGTGCTTGAAGACAAATGAACAGTAGTTCCAAAGTGCTAGAGAATAAGTACATTGGGGATGTAGGAAGAAGGCTACATGAGTAAGGAATCTTTTTGTTTACAAAGGATGGCAGGAACCTGAATCCTTAGCCTCTGTGTAAATAGCTGAGCATGAATTCATACACCTGTAACACCAGCATTTGGGTTTAATAGTGTCTAAAAGATGGCCAAGGAGGTTGGCCTGGAGATAAAGAACATGCTTCCCAAGTCTGAAGATGAAAGTTTGGGTTCCCTGAACTCAAATAATAGCAAGGCAGGCATGCTGGCCACCTCTGATCTTGGCTTTTGCTAGGTAGAGACAGAAAAATTTATCTAGTTAGTTTAATCAAATTTGCAAGTTCTGGGTTCAAGTAATAGACCCTGGTAAAGAGAGATCCTGGTAAAGGTAAAGAGAGATTGAAGAAGACTCTTGGCTTCAACCTTTGGTCTCTACATGCACATGTCCATACACATATCTGCAGACCCGCACAAATGTGTGTAATTACAAACATGCAAACACAGATGCAAACACAGATGCAAGCACACTGCACACACACACACACACACACACACACACACACACACACACACATACACACACACACACACACACACACACGAAAAATAAAATAAAACATAAACTTTGTCCAAAATACAGTAAAAACAAGGAGCATAAAGACCATGGTACTGAGAATAATTCAATTTATACCATGAAGATTGATGTTAAATATATCATTAATTATATATTTTATATAATAAAATGAAACCTTATTTAAAATTGTAAATATTAGATAAAATTAAAAAATGAAAATACTCAATCATATATTGCCTCTAAGAGTATCACTTTAGACAACAGCATACTGAAAGTCAAGAAAATGCAGCAAACTGTTACACTATATAAAAATTACCAACACAAAGATTCATCTATACTGATAACACATGGGGTAGCCTTAAGGGCAAAGCTTTCAAAATGCAAAGAAATATCTTATAATGGCAAAAGTTTTAGTCTTCATTGAAAACATTACCAGCATTCACCTCCTCCAAACAACAACTTAAAAAGAAATAGTCAGAAATGTTAGTCCAAATTAGTACATGGAAGATGAAATGAATAAAATAATTTCTCAGAATAGAAATTTTAATAATGGCATTGACAATTTGGACCAATTTCTACCTAGCTATCATTACCTACACTGACTGCAGAAAGTACAACTATCATAAGTAAACAAATAACATATAAAAACGGAAAATATGAATTACAGGAACTTCATGAATCAGAAAGGGATAAATCTTGTAGAATATATTCTTCGAGGAAGTATAATTAAGACAAAAAAAAGGTATGTTAAATTTTGAGTGTTCAGTTTATTTCTAGTTAATTGTGAATATTTGGCTTGTTGTCATGACTGTGGAACATCTTCTTGCCATGCCCACTGTGGGTGGTAACATTCCTAGGCAGGGAAACTGGGCTATATAGATTGTGAAAGGTATGAGAATGGAATACAGTGTTGTATGGGAAAATGATACTTGACACTTGCAGGATGTTGCTAAGTCAAAACAAATCAAATTCTAACATAATAGCAGTGTTGCTTGTTAATGGCCTAATTTCTAGAATTAGAAAAATAACAATACAACAACTAGGGACTATTAAAATACTTTAGAAAAAATCAGACAGTAACTTAGACAATAAGCTTACAATATACTGTAGTTCAATTTAGTTAGAAAATTGTGATTATTAATTATTTTATCATCTATAGTCATAGAAAAAGTAGAAAAGAAGTCATAGTAGTAATACAAAGATAGTCTAACAATTCTGTATATACTGAAAAAAGTATTTAACATAAATTTAAAAAATACTGCCACAAAAATTCCCCAAATATACATAATTTACCAAATATCTAGTTCAGAAAAGTTAAAATTTCTATAGTATTCCCAAAATTAGATAATTTAAATCTGTAGTTCAAATATTAGGCATGAAATAGTCTTATTGTTCTTATTCTTCCAAAGGATAGAAAACCAAGCCATGATTCCTAACCCTTCTAACGTAGTGTCAACAGAGGCAAAAATGATGTAAAAATTGCAGGATATCTTTAAGATGCTGATACATGTATGAAAGCCACAAATCAAGAATAATGAAACTAATATAAATCAATGCTGCATTATAAAAATGGCTAAAGCAAAGTCTATTGAGAACATAGAATGATTTAAACTCTTCTAAGATACCTTATAAAAATTACAACTTCGGACTTACTGGAGTTATAATATCCTAAGGCAATGATCTGCTCTTGCTCTGCATATATAGCCACATGTATATCAAAGTCATATAAAATTGTTCATAATTGCATTTTTAGATGCCAAATGCCTAAGCATCAGTAGAATTGAATACTGCTGCAGTTAAACAAAGAATTGCAAGCTTGTGCTATAATAGAAACAAGAACCACATGTTGAAGAAAAGAAGCTAGATATAATTCTTACAAATTTCTGCTTCCTGATTGTGAATCTAGTTGTGAACCTTCTCTTTTTTTATTTTTATTGGTTATTTTATTTATTTACACTTCAAATATTATCCCCTTTTCCCTCCCAAAACCCAATATCCACTCCTTCCCCCCAGGGTCTATGAGGGTGCTCCCCCCCACTCAACCACTCACACCTCATCACCCTGGTATTCCCCTATACTGGGGTATCAAGCCTTTATAGGACCAAGGACCTCCCCTTCTATTGATGTCAGATAAACCATCCTCTACTACATATGGAACCATGGGTTCCCCCCATGCGTACTTTTTGGTTGGTGGTTTAGTCCCTGGGAGCTCTGGGGGGTCTGATTGGTTCATATTGTTATTCTTCCTATGGGGTTACAAACCCCTTCAGCTCCTTCAATCCTTCCCCTAATTCCTCCATTGGGGTCCCTGTGCTCAGTCTGATAGTTGGCTGCAAGCATCCACGTCTGTATCAGTAAGGCTCTGGCAGAGCCTCTCAGGAGACATCCATATCAGTCTCCTGTCAGCAAGCACTTCTTGGCCTCAGCAATAGTGACTAGGTTTGTTGACTGCATGAGGGATGGATCACCAGGTGGGGCAGTCTCTAGATGGCCTTTCCTTCAGTCTCTGCTCTACTCTTTCTCCCTGCATTTCCTTTAGACAGGAACAATTCTGGGTTAAAATTTTGAGAAGAGTGGGTAGCCTCATCCCTCAACTGGAGGCTGTACCTATCCACTGGATATGATCTCTACAGGTTCTTTCTCCCCTTTGTTGGGTATTTCAACTAATGTCATCCCCATTGTTGGGTCCTGGAAGCCTCTTGCTTTCCTGGCATCTGGGACTTTCTGTTGGCTACCCCCAGTTCCCCATCCGCCATTGCTACACACCTCTGTTCAATTTCCTGACCATCTGTACATCTCCCCTGTCTCCTCCCACACTTGATTCTGTCCCCCCTTTTATCCTTTCCCCTTTCTCCCTTACTCCCAAGTCCCTCCCACCCTCTACCTCCTGTGATTATTTTGTTCCCTTACTAAGTAGGACTGATGATGCATCCACACTTTGAAGCTACTGCTCCAGTGCCAGGTCTGACTGTCTGCTTCCATGATACTCCATGCTGTCAACAGACCCCTACCCCTCTGCAACTGCCATTCATCCAGGAGTTTATAGCTAAAGTCTGGATGTGTGTTCTCTGAGATGGTGAAGGTTGGCATGGACACAGTTGATGCTGCAAATCAGGTGGGACTGGAATAAACATATCAATTAAGTATTCTAACTCCACTCAGGCATACACCTGAAGATCTTTCTACATATTGCATGTTGTTAAGAAAGAAAATCTGAAGCTAAAAATTAGAAAACCAAGTTCTTGGGTCAATATATAGAAAACCCATGTCTGCTTCCTGTGTTTTCAAAACAGTAGATATAAAAAGCAAATGTGAGGAAAAGGCTTCATCTTTCCCTCTTCTAGAGAGTTTTGCCCAATTTTTTTCTTTAAAATTTGGATAAAAACAAAGACTGTAAGAAGTGAGTTGACCAGAAATTGTGCTATTTGAATTTAAGCATGGCTTTATTTATCCTAATAAATATTTCTTTTTAGAATTTTAATGTCAAAGTATAATACAAAGCATTAGAAACCAATTATTATATTAATAATTTTAAATTTGGAAACTAATCATTATAGAAAAAAGTGGCAAAAATGGAAAATAAAACCAATATCTTGTGATACATGACACAGAAGAAAAAATTTACTGTCTTAATTTTCAGAACACAAAGCAATATGATCTTCCATTGTTATGAACAGGGAGTCATGGTGATGCACATGACTTTCAACTAGCTCAGTGGTCACAATGGGAATTTGGGAACAGCTCTGTCAGCCAATAATCTTTCATTAGCCTTACATTCTCACCTTTTCCATCTCTTAGTCAAGTTTTAACTGTACTCCAAGGTGGTTTATGACTTTAAATGTATGAGTACAATGTTGAATGGATTCAAGAAGTAGCCAGATTGGTTTAGATTTATACATAAAGGTGAAAGAGCTAGTAAGTCCACTTCCCAAAACTACCTAAGTAGTAAGAATACTTTGCTAGGAGCATGAGCATTAAACTCACATGTAAGTTGCTGAACAATGAACTGTATGCCTCAGTTCCACCATTTATGAAGGAAGAGTACTCCAAACCCTGACAAATATGAAATGAATTTTAAAGTGCTAACTAATTATTAATACTATTATCAGTGTGATTTCACACAGAATTGAGCTGATAAAATTCTTTGCCAAAGTGAAGCATTTTAAAAGGTTATCCAACATAAGCACATTTATGGTAGCTTCCCAGTTTCTGTTCTTTTTTTTTTTTTTTTTTTTTTTTTTTAGTAATGAAAAATAGATACATTAGCCCACTTTAGGAAACCATAACTAATCTGAGCAAATACTTTGAAAATCATTTTCTAGGAGAAGAATAAAGAAATGTTAAAATCTATTTTTAAATTCATGATTAAGAGAGTTATATGGGAATAGTTTTTTCTAGTTTTTATTAAAACTAAATTTAATGTATTTTAAACCTTAAATAAAATATACTTGATAAAATCTTGAATAATAGTTCTATTAGTTTGTGATATAAATTATAAATTATTTGCATAAGTCTCCTTGAATGTTTGGAGAATTACTTCAAACTTTAGGAAATACACTAGATATAAATTCAATAAGGTAAAGTGAATTATAGACAGACAATAAAAGTAAGTTAATACTTAGGATATAGAAATGGGAACTAGGTATCCTGAAAAGATTCTTATAAATAATTTTAAAAATATTTATTTTTCCAAAACCAGAAGTTAACTAGGGATAAAAGAGAAAAGTTACAATTGCAAATAAGGAGCTTTAAATAATTTATGAAGAGAAATATTTAGGTAAAGAAAGAAATTAACGTGGCCTAGACTTTCTAGGAATGACCTTTTCCACGGAATTTAAAGGCTGCCAACTAAGAGGCTAGAATTGCCAGGATGACGTTTCTTATGCTGGCCAGCTATGGGATACTGCACTTACTGGCTCAGCTCTTATGCCAGTGCTTGGTCTGTTAGTACAACCACTTTCCAATCATGTCTTATTGAGGAATGCCTCACAAATCTGATATTATCTGCAGGAAGAGGGATTTCTCAAGAGCAATGAGGACAAATTCATGCAGTAGCTTCATGCCAAAGTAAGACAATTACATAGAGCAACTAATGTCAAAGAATAGTTGTACCAGATGAGTGCTTTAAGGACGAAATGGAGCTCTCAAAGACCTTTAGTGTAGATTCATGTGATTCTGCCTTTTGCCATCTGGTGGTATTGAAATGTAATTTCAACCACTGGGGAAAAATTACTGATTGACAGAAATTGACATACTGAGAACATAGTCTATGATCTTGAGCAAAGCGCTGTAGGCATACATAGTTACTTATATTTTTATATCTGCCTGCCTTTCTGGGTAAGATGAAAACCAAAAAAAAAAAAAAAAAAAAAAATGCACCTAAAGAGAATGCTGGTGTTGACAGTATATGTTTATGATACCAAGGGGCCTAACAGCAATCTAAAATTCTGAGGTGTTATGTATGATGGAAGGCTTTGTGTCCAAGGATGTGAATTGGATCTTTCTACATCAAGAGAACACAGGGTGAGTTGGTACTCTTACTTACACTAGGAACAAATTGGATAGTGGGAATAATTGATATATTCCATTAGCTCGGAAGTATGCTGGTAGACAGATATTTTTCATTATTCATCAGGGTTTCTAAAAAACTCAAATTATGATTAAACAGGAGGTTTAGCTTACCTGGCTTTATATCTTAGAAAAGTGTAGATTAAATGATCTGTTGTTTCGCCTTATTAACTACAGTATAATATCATAAAAATAGCCTAGGTGGTTTGACTTCAGTAGATTAAAGATTATCATTATCTCCTGGTGTTTTATGGTTTTAAATTCCTGCTCTTGGTCTATAATGACTAGCTACAAGATGGAATTGATGTCTACAATTCCCCTGGAATTCTAGAAAGGAATCATTGGTTAAATAGACTGGGGAACCACTAGAAAATACCAGAAGCCAGGGATGTAAGACACTCTCAGGACCCAACAGGAATGATGTTAGCCAAAATACCCAACAGCTGGGAGACAGAACCTGGAAAGACCACCTCTAGTAGATAGACATGGCCTGCAGTGGAAGGATGGGACTACCTGCCCATCTAAAAACTTTTAATCTGGAATTGTTCCTGTCTAAAGGAAATGCAGGGACAAAAATGGAGCAGAGGCTGAAGGAAACACCATCCAGAAACCGCCCCATCATTTGATCCATTCCATCTGCAAACACCAAACCCTGACACTATTACTGATGCCAAGATGTGCTTGCAGCAGGAGCCTGGTATGGCTGTTCTCTGAGAGGCTCTGCCATCACCTGACTAAGACAGATGCAGATACTCACAGCCAACTATTGGACTGAGTTTGGGGACCCCAACGAAAGAGTTAGGGGAAGGGCTTAAGGAGCTCAAGGGGATTGCAACCCCATAGGAAGAACAACAGTATCAATCAACCAGACCCCTCAGAGCTTCCAGGGACTAAACCACCAACCAAAGAGTATATATGGGCCATGGCTCCCACTACAGGTGTAGCAGAGGACTGCCTTAACTGGTATCAGTGGAAGGGGAGGCGCTTGGTACTATAGAGACTTGATGCCCCAGAGAAGGGGGATGCTAGAGGGGTGAGGCAGGAGTGGATGGGTGGGTGGGAGAGGACCCTCTTAGAGGCAAAGGGGAGGGAGCTGGGGGTTCCTGGAGGGAAACCGGGAAGGGGAATAACATTTTAAATGTAAACAAATAGCATTATTAATAAATAAAAAAATGAAAAGAAAAAAGACTATCCATCAGTATTTGGAAGGGAGTCATTATATTCTTCCTACATTATCTGAAATTTTATCATTAGAATCTATGCATCGAGGTAGCTGGGGAGGCGATGATGATGATGTGGGGTGTGTGTGTGTGTGTGTGTGTGTGTGTGTGAATGGTGGTGGAAGATGAGAAGAACAATAGAGATAACTTCAATGCTTTGAATACAATGCCCAGATGAACACAAAAGCATGGGCAGTTGCCTACCACTTGTATACTTGCTTTGGTATTTGAACCCACATGGATCAATAGTAACCTTTATTTCTAAACTTATGTTATGTCTAGGCCACATTCTTATTGTTAGAGTGTTGGTAAAAAATATGAATTTTCATTGTCCCAGAAGAACTTAAAAAGGAACAATCAAAGAATCTGTGTGATGGATAATGCCCCAAGGGATCGCTGTTGGTATTTTCAATGTCCTGGAGAACTTGAGAATCCCCAAGATAATGAGGTCATCCATCCTGCTCATTCCAGAGATGCTTGCTTTGCATTTGAGGTCAAGGGAGTGGTTCACAGGAATAGTGAGGTAATGGCTCAGTAGATTAGGCAGGTGCACACGTCTCACTCAGGGATTCACAGTCTTCCATTGTTCTTTTATGTCTTCATTCTTGCTTATATTCCAATTCATTTCGCTTAGCTTGCTGCATAATAGTCTTGTACATTGTATCTGTGCAACTTCTGCACCTTCTGAGACCAACAGCTCACTTTTATGAAGTGGAAACCTAAGGGTTCTTTGGAAAGGCAGTTGGATGGTGTTTTGCGGAAACGGACAGGTGAAGGAACATTTTGTTCAAGTGGATACAGCTGTGAAAGGCTAAGGACGACTCATGAAGGAACGTTTTGTTGAGGCAGACACAGGAGAAAGGGAGTTCTGCTAAAGCAAACATGTGAAAGGACACGTGATGAAGGAGTCTTTGTTAACGACACACATATGTTGGTCCGCCTTATATTATGTTAGTTGAGCTGCATTTGTTGGGACACCATGGAGAAAAATTTACTAAAATACTTCTGGTGGTGTACTGCAGTTTGTTGTCCCTTCTGAGGACTGGGGCTGATTGGATGCACGTGCTGTGAGACAAAACCTGCATCGAGGCAAGACACGTGCTGAGACAAGACATGAGAGGACACGTGATGTTTGGAGCGTATAAATGGGACTCCATGGAGTGACAGAGACAGAGCTTGGCTTGCTGGTACAGTGAGCTGTGCAACACTTGTGGGTTTCTCGTCTTCATTGATCTTTACTGCCCTGAGAGAGGCACAGCTGAGAACTTCTCCTGGTGTTCCTGTTGGTCCCTCTCGTTGACTCAAGCAGAGGCTGAGGCCTGGCTGTCTCTGTCATGTTACAACTGCTGCTTACCAGACTCTACCAAACTGGACTGCTCGTGTATCCATGAAGTGTTTGCGAGTGGATCAAATTGCCACTGCCTGCTAACCTGTGAGCTGAACTGCTGATTTCCAGACAACACAGACAGGAATGGCTCCAAAGAACCTTTCTAAACAGGTCCACTTCCCCTGTATCCTTTCTTTTCTACTCCCTCTGGAGGATTATGAGGGAGGTTAAAGTGTTCAAGAACCATCATTAAAAATAAGATTTTAAAAAATTAAAATTATACTTTTGGGCAAAATAATCCTTTTTGTCTATTCCCTCCCTGTAATGCACCAATAGTGGCAGCCTCCGTGTTCCTTCAGCGTCTACACTGACCTCTACTCAAGATAAGCACATGGTCTGCACATTTGGAGCGCACTGCTAGGACGCTTGAGCTTGGGATCTTGACAGAACATAAACCAGTCTCTCTCTGAAGACGAGTGAAATCGAGCTTGGGACCCATCAACTGCTCTGTTCTCCAGCACAGGAAGGAAGCCAGCGTGCCAGAGAAGAAACTGAAGCTGATTTTTATAGAGAGTAGAAATTAGAAGTTTTCTGATTTTTGGCTTGAATTGGAGTAGCCATAAGGTAAAAAAAAAATCTCGTTACTACAGTATCTAATTATGTTATATCCACTATCTTCAAAATAAGTTTTCCTATTTTGGGTAACTGCACAATTTAGGTTGCTATGTGGAGTCAAGAGTCTCAACTGATTCAAAAGAGTACTGGTCAAGATAATCTGGACCCATTCTTGTAGATTCTTACATGCAGCCATTGTAGGAAGTCTGTAAGTGTACAATGATTCACCAGGGATGTGTTGTCGTCATCTTGCTCTTTTTCTAAAAAGAAGAAAAATATAAGAAAGGGAGACTAAGAATTCAGAGAAAGGAGAGAAGATGAGGTTGTAAGAAAACATTTTGGATCTCCAAGACGGCTCATACATTAAGAGCTTTGGCTGCTCTCACGAGGGATCTGGGTTCATTTCCTAGAACGCACACGGTAGCTTACTTTTTCCAAATCCAGTGCCAGGGAATCTGATGCCCTCTTCTGGCCACTGAAGGCACTGCATGAATATGGTTCACAGTGTGCTCAGGCAAACATTACTACATTAAATAAAATCTTAAAAAAAAAAAAAAAAGAAAGAAAGAGGAATGAAGGCAGGGAGGGAGAGAGAGAGGGACAACAGAGGGAGGGAAGGAAGGAGGGAGGTGGCAGTTGGAGAAAGACTTTGGCAAGGCTAGTTCCTACTACCCTTTCCAAAACCACATTCTGCTGTGATTTCGTCCCTAATGTCTCTGCAGAGTTTCTTTTCTAATCCTACCTGAGAATGCAGTTTTGTTTCTCAGGAAGATGGCATGCATTCATTATCTCTAGTTATGGGAAGTCCATTGCTATTTGTAAAGTAGATTTAAGCATAAGCTACAGTAGGATTTTGCGTCCTGTTTCATAAAAACGACACCTGGCACAGGAGGATTAAGGAAAACTTGTGATTTCCCGTTTGTGGAGAAATCTAGATGAAATTCACAGTGGATCTGTGCGGTTTTTATTTTCTTTTTCTCTTTTTCTTGTATGGAAAGCAACTTTTTCTCCAATTACTCGTTGAATGTTTAATATTAAATATTCTGATTTCTTTTGGGGCAGTGATGACTCAGCGCATGCTTAGGGAACAATTGAGTTAGATGAAGGCATTAGCTGACCTTCCCAAAGTGAGAAATTCAATTGGTGGTGAAATATATTCTCTAATTAGGGAAAATGCTAGAAAGGACTCCTTAGGGTCCCGTGTAATTGAAAACTGTCCACCTCTATGGATTATAAGAATCTCATTATAGAATCCATAGTAGGAACAAGTGGATCAAATGATGTAAATGCATCGGAAACATTTTTCTTTTTCTTCTGGAAGTCTCCCAGCCTCATGTTTTATACCTGCTGTTCGAACACTTCCCTAAGCGCCTGGGCTTGGAGTGCTGATGTTGGAAAAACGCTGTCCTCAGAGGATACCAACTATTGCTACCTCCATCAGTGAGTGATCTGTGACTCCTCACAAGAGGCCTTTGAGACTGTGCCTATTGGCATTCCCTCACAGAACAAAGCATGGAGAGATTCACTAGACCTTACACAAAACCTCAGCTCCATTTTTTCTGACAGCGTTTGGCAAGTTGTATGTAATTGTGGCCTGATTTTTACAAGGCCTTATGTTCTTGGCAAGAGCTAGAGTATACTGGGTGCAGAAGGATAACTGAAGGGGTGCCACCTGTGTAGTTAAGGGCAAATTATCTTTCACCCTGTGGAGACTTTTCAGTACAACTCTTTTGGGGTTTCCCAGGCTCCTGTAAGTAAACCTTAACTCACACATACTCTATAAGGAAGCCCAATATACTCTCTGGTTCAACAAGCTAGACTTGGGTGGGATTTGCTTTGGTCTCTAACCAGTTCCTTAACTATGGTAAGTAGATATTTGTTTTTGAGTCTCTCTTGATGTCAGCAAGTCCATTAACAGCAAGATTCCAAGCCCCTACTCCCAATTATTTTGCTAGCATGAGCATTTTCCTTTTGGAATTCCTGCTATCTGTAACTCTCAGATATTTATTGGACCATTTGTGAGAGTTTTAATGATTTTTTCAGGCCACTATTATATATAAATTCCAGCCTTTCCTCACATCAGAAAAAGTGCCTACTCTTACTTACATATTTAATAATTGGATTTTGTTTTGTATTGTTTAGCAAGTTTGTATCTGTATATAGCACAAAAAAATTAACCCAAGGCAATGAACATACAACTACTAATACAGGAAAAGGATTTTTTTTAATTTTTCTAATCTAACTTTGAGTCTGAAAACATTCAATTTTGTTTATGGTGTCTAGAGTCATTGTCTACACTTTGCCACTGAACCGTTCTTCTTTTTCATCCCATATACCTATCGTTACTTTTTGTCTCAGTTACATGGCACTGACAGAGAGAAAGCAGGATCAAAGCAGTTTTCTGATGCCCCTTCCTTGTACTCAGTGTAATGGTAGCCTTGATCCAATACTCAGTCACTGGGGATTGCAAGAGAAAAGTGATGCAGAGTGATATACTTTTCTTTTAGAACCCTGGAAGCATTCTAAAATTGTTGGAGGACATGTGTCACTGTAGACAAGCACTTAGTGATGGAGACACTACCTTAGTCTGGGAGCTTTCTGTTATCCTTTCCAGCCTTACCTCCAGCTGTGCTCTCATACTTCTACGATGTATTTATTCAATTACGAATTTACACACAGCTGTAATGGAAAGGCACTTTGAGTCTCAAATCAGTCCTCCCAACGGCTCTGTCAACACGCAACCATGAAATTAAAGAAGTTCGTTGATCCTGGCAAATGCTTCCGGTATTCTTGCTTATCATATATACGTGGGTGGTTTGGGAGAGATTAAAGTACTTGCTATGGTATTTATCTTTACACTGAAACAATGGAGGTAAATAAAACATTGCTCAGAAAATTGGGATACAAGATTTCACAAAGCCAGGCATTATTTTATTTACAGTTCACAGCATAAAAAAGAGTTCTAGACACCTGTAACATCGCCCATCTACCTCAATTTTCTTTCTCTGAAAACTCCCCTTATCTTGTGAAAAACCTGTATTTTCATCCCCTCCATGTGTGTAGTATTAGGGAGAGGGGTATCTGCTTTTTTGGGAGAATGGGGGGCTAGAACTTGAGATATTATTTATGGGGAGACAGAATCAGACCGATGTTAGCCAGCAGTTTAGAACTGGGGCCTAGAGGTTTTGGTTAGACTTTGTATCACTTTTATTTAAATAATCACATACAACATTACAGAAATAATCAAGAGAATCTAGAGCCAAGGGAGTTGTTTTGTAAAAAGAAAATGGCTGAAGACATGAAGGGTGAAGCAGATTGGTGGTTCCAACATCAGAAATAAGTGGTGATGGAGACTCTCTGGGTTCCTATTTCTGATGTTAGGATTCATCACATGTCTGAGGATGATGCATTCAAAGTGAATATTCTTAAAACGCAGTCTTGTTGCTCAAGATGACTGATTTGTTTCTTTCCTTGTAACCCAGCATTCCCCAATGAAGGCTACACAGTAACTTTAGAATGTCTTCCTTTATGTCCCCTCTGAATTCTGACAAAGTTCCTTAAGCCTTGCTCTTTGTAATGAATGCTAATTTACTTTAATTTTAATATAAGGATATTAAAATCACTTATTAAAAGTAAATACACTTTAATTTCCTTATGGAATTTCAATACCAATTAAAATATGCCTTGCTTCTGCACTGGCATGTAATTAGCTCTCACAGAAGAAACAGTAGCATAGATCTAAAGATCTAGGTGGTCCATCTTTCCTCAGAGCTTAGCTGATGCTTATCTTGATAGGCAAAATACTCCTGAAGTAAGAAAACACTCTTTCTAATTGTCTTTCATTATTTGTTCTGACAGAAAATGTCCATTGTTGTATACTAAACACTTTTAAGGTTCTAAACATTTGCTAACTTGAGCTGCAGACATAACATGCAAAGAAGATAAATTCTCAGTCTTGAAGTAGATAAGCTGAGAAAAATGAAAACATCCACTTGACAGCTTGCACGAAAGGGTGGAAAGTATTATGTAGAAAGGAAAATGGACTTGTTTGCAGGGATGTAGTTGATCAGGATCCAAAGATGAGTCTGTCGGGAACTGAAGATTTGTTAGAAAGATTTAGAGCCTTAGACAATAAAGAATGTGGATGAAGAAATCTTCATAGACAATAAAGAATGTGGATGAAGAAAACTTCATATACCCTATGCTTAAAATTACCTCTAGGTTACTTATTTAGCTAAATATACATACTATATAAACAGATGTTGTTATACTGTATAAAAGGATAATCCTAGGAAAAATATTTGTAGCTGTTCATGATAGGCACAACTCCATTTTTCCCCTGAGTATTTCCAACTCATTTTCATTATATCTACAAATATGAAGACTTTAAATACAAAGGGCCAACTATCAATGCTTCCATTCCCATGTGGATTTGTTTAGCAACAATATGAAAGGATATCTACCTTAGTAATTATGTTAGTGTCCCCTAGAGACACAGAATAGATTTATATACATAAAACAGAATTTATTAGAATGGTTTATAGGCTGTGGTTCAGCTATTTCAACAATGGCTGTCTCCTGAAGAAACAGTCCAAGAATCCAGTAGTTATTGAGTTCATGAGGCTGTATGTCTCAGCTGCTCTTCAGTATATGCCAGAACCCATAAAGGAGGCTCTACTACCAGTGAGTGAATGAATTTGTCAGCGAGAGATAGGACATGCAGGCAAAGAGCAATCACTTCCTTCATCTATGACAACTGTATAGGCTGCCACCAGAAAGTGTGACCCAATTAAAGGTGGATCTTCCCACTTCAAAAGATCTGGATATGAAGTGGGTCTTCCCACCTAAATTGTTTGAATCAAGAAAACCCACTCACAGGTGTACCCAGACTCTTGGTTTTAAGGTTTTAAATAAAAAGTAGAGCTGAGACATCCTTGAAGAGGTAAAAATTGGTATCTAGCCAGAATTAATAACCCATGGTAACAGTCTCATCGTGTATGTGTGTTTATGTGTGTGTGTGTGTGTGTGTGTGTGTGTGTGTGTGTGTGTGTGTGTAAATTTATATGCCATGGCACATGTGTGGAGGTCAAAAGTCTTCTTGGAGAAATTGGTCTTCTCCCCCTACCATCTGGGTCCTAGGAATTGATATCAGGTCTTCAGGCATGCGGTAAGTGCCTTTTCCTTGTGAGCCATCTGGCTGAATCTCAACTTGTCTTTTAACACCATTTGACTGAGATCAGGCATAATCTTTCTTGAGTTTAAGTGATCAAAACAAATAGTCACAGGAGTATATAGGAGTATATTTTATATATAATTAGACTATGGCTGTGATGAACAGATACAAATTCTAGCATAGCCAATTTCATGTACACACATTCTCAAACTGAAACATAGAAGGCCATTATAGATGTTCAGCAAACAGACAAGTCCCCAAGGTGACCCCCACCTGCCATTTTATTTTCCTCAGTGGTATGCCAAGTTAATTAAATCTTTTGTGAGTCTATAGATCAAGTTAAAGAGACAGTCTTTCATTTAGATATCCATGAAATGTATGAAAAACTATTAAAATATCTGGTGGTGGCTATCTCCGCAAAGATGCGTAATCTGCACTTTGAAAATAAGCACTTCTGTTTTGCCTTGTTGGAGATGAACATATTCTCCCCTTTGATTAATCTTACAGCAGGTGGTCATTATCCTGCCCAAATGTCCTATTTCATTGACATTATCTCTAAATGATGATTCAGTGGCAGACCTGAGGATGAGTTCTAAACTGCCACTGTTCTCTCTACCTTTCAGAGACCTTGGAAATTTTATTGGAGGATGTCAGCAGGGATCAATGAAGGCATTTTCTATTATATTACATTTGAACCCAGAGAGATAAGAAGGGAGAATAAACTAACTCATGATAAATAGCATGTGCGAAGGCTCCAGTCATAATTTAAAATGGTTGTTTTCCAATGAACTTATGGGTGACTGTTTTATTGGTCAAGAGGGTATATCACTCTTTAGATACAAAAAGATGACATTTATTCCTGGTGACAAGAAATTCTATCATTTTAAATATTCATGTAGCCAAATGCTGTGACTTTATTTTAGAAAATCAACTCAGTGGATAAAAATGACGTGAAGTCAGTGTTTGTTGTTATCTCCTGAGGTTGGATTGACATTTGGCAATTTGAAGAGTCTGGTTGCTCAAAGACTGTTGGCTGTTTTCTGCATGATTATTGTTTCTTATAATTTGCACAAGATAAATATTTCAATATATAGTGTTTCTATGTATAAACAGCAATGGATTATAGGCTCTGCACAGTCTATGCCGTTTTCATTTTAGTTAAAAATAAACACTTGTATAATGTTATTTCTCTTTTGTTTTCTTTTCATGGTTTCACTCTATAAAGCAACAAAACTCAAACAACTCCATAAAGTACCAACTACCCTTTATTACTCATCTGCTACACATTGTGTGGTGAAATTTATACTTAATCTAATCAGTTGTTTTCAGTACTGTGCAACCCTCCTGCATTGTATAGAAACTCAGGGTTAAATAAGTTAAATATCTGACTTAAGGGTATATGGATTTCTTTAGCTTGAATCTTTCCTTGAGTTTGAGTATTTTGGTCCATATTTTTATTTCTCTATATTTTTTCTCTTACTCATTTATCAGCTTAATTTGTGTCTTGACAATATTTAAAAAGTGTAGTTTCCTAGAGACTAGTGATTCTCATTGTATGAAGTCTTACAAAGTCATTGCTTTCAGGTCAAAAACAATCCCTGGGAACTGTATTCATACTTAAAAGAAATATCAGTATTAAAGTCACCACAAACCTGCTTAATTCTGAGTGTTTCAGTATGGAAGGTTTCATTTAAATGAAATAAAATTCACTCTCCCACTATGCATGTATTTAGAATCAAGTGAAGCCTATGCAAATTAATTGCACAATTAAGATTGTAGGGCAAATGTTTAGCTTGTTTCCTAGGCCTGGGTGATTTAAAGCACCAGAGAAGGACCATTAACATATAAACGATTGCTCTGCTCTTTTAAAAGAGGTCTACTTATTTATTATTCATTCATTAAAGCTAAGATCAAAGAATTCTGCTTGATAATGATTTGTTAACCTTCTTCAGGTTTCTATATTTACCTTAAAGTCATTAACCTGAACTCTTTAAAAATATTATATAAGTACTTGAGTTTCATACTAATCATGATTGTTCCCCCCAAGTGGTTCTAATCAGTGATGATGTTCTATGCTCAGGTAATATACAGTGTTTGTCACTTTAATTTTTATTTCTGAAATACATTAGAAGAAATAAAATGACCATTGTATATTTTTGTCCATTTTGCTTAGTGATAACTGTCTTTATGATTGCAATGGCTCTGAAGTCATCACCGGGTATTACATTCCATTCTACCATTATTGTTTTGGCATACTTTTCATGAAAATTTGTCATAATGGTCATGAAAACAAGAGATATTCAAATTTCCATGTATTTCTAAATTACAGCCTCTTAGTACTTGAAAGAAGGTCATTTCTCATATTAAGGAATGGACTAATTATAAAAGAAAAGAAGTTTTGGTTGTTGTTGTTTGTTTTTTGTTTTTTTGGTAGAGAGATGAGACAATGAGAATACCTTGCCATGAAATACTCTACCCTTACCAATTACTCACACTCATTCCACCTATCATACAAGTGTTTTCTTTCTTTCTTTCTTTCTTTCTTTCTTTCTTTCTTTCTTTCTTTCTTTCTTTCTTTCTTTCATTCATTCTTCTTTTCTTTCTTTCTTTCTTTCTTTCTTTCTTTCTTTCTTTCTTTCTTTCTTTCTTTCTTTCTTGGATAGAAAACTAACTTTTAATTAAGTTCAAGAAATTATACATATGTGCTTTTTGACAAAGACACACAAATTTTAAAAGTATTGCTTTTTTTTTTTTTACACTCCAGATTTTATTCCCCTCCTGGTCTACCCTCTGACTGTTCCCTATCTCCTACCCTCTCCCCACACTGCTGTCTCCACGAGGATGTCCCCACCACCAGACCTCCAAACTCCCTGGGGCCTCCAGTCTTTTGAGGGTTAAGTACTTCTTCTCTGACTGAACCCAGACCTGGCAGTCCTCTGCTCTATATGTGTTGGAGGCCTCATATCAGCTGGTGTATGCTGCCTGGTTGGTGGTCCAGTGTCTGAGAGATCTTGGGGATCCAGGTTAATTGAGACTGCTGGTCCTCCTACTGGGCCTCCCTCCTCCTCAGCCTCTTCCAACTTTTCTCTAATTCAACCACAGGAGTCAGTAGCTTCTGTCCATTGTTTGGATGCAAGTATCTACATCTGAGTCTTTCAGCTGCTTGTTGAGTCTTTAGGAGGACAGTCATGATAGATCCCTTTATGTGAGCACTCCATACCCTCAGTAATAGTGTCAGGCCTTGGGGCCTTCCCTTGAGCTGGATCCCAATTTGGGCCTATCACTGGACCTCCTTTTCCTTAGGCTCCTCTCCATTTCCATACCTACAGTTCTTTCAGACAGGAACAATTATGGGTTTTGACTATGGCAACTCCATTTCCCACCTGATACCCTGTCTTTCTGTTGGAGGTGGACTCTACAAGTTTCCTTTCCCCACTGTAGGATATTTCATCTAGGATCCCTCCCTTTGAGTCCTGAGACTCTCTCACCTCCCAGGTCTCTGCTACATTTTGGAGGGTCCCCCCAACTCCTACCTCCTGAGGTTGATTGTTTCCATTCTTTCTGCTGGCCCTCAGGGCTTCAGTCCTTTTCCCCCACTCAATACTAGATCATGTTCCCCTCCCCTCTTCCCTTTCCCTTCCAGGTCCCTCCGTCACTCCCACTTGTGATTGTTTTCTTCTCCCTACCAAGTGGGACTGAGTCGTCTATGTGGACTTTATCTTGGGTATTCTGTAAATTTTTTTGGCTAATTTCCAATTATTAGTGAGTACATATCATGCATGCCCTTTTGGGTCTGGGTTACCTCACTCAGATGTCCCTGTTCTTAATAGCTAAGTAGTAGTCCATTGTGTAAATGAACCACATTTTCTGTATCCATTCTTCCACTATGTTCATAGTGGCCTTGTTTGTGATAGCCAGAAACTGGAAACAAACCAGATGTCCCATGACAGAATAATGAAGTATTTCTTAGTTTTAAATTCAGTTTTGTACTTTCTGTGGCCTCCTTACTTGGATTAGCCTCCCAGTGCTTGGCTGTTGTTTTTCTCTATAGCCTACAATAGTGTGAAAACATCTTGTTATGCTGAGTTCTGCAAAAGGGCAGATGGAGTTCAAACTTGTTTGTCCTAAGCAGGTGAGCCAGGTCCTCGTTAGTATAGTGGTGAAGTATCCCCGGCTGTGGTCAATTTCCTTGATTGCCAACACTTGTTTTGTGTTTTCTGGGCTGTTTTGTTCACTGTATTTAAGAGCTGAGGTCTTGAAGTAAAGTTGTTGCTTGAGAAGACACTTCTCACACAACCTTCTTTATGTGTGTTTGTCTCTTAATCCACAGGTCCTTGCCATTGCTCGGGTGGGTTGGTTATGCGGGCGAAGCCAACAAATGGAGGTTCCACCGAGATCGGAAAGTAGGAGAGAAAACCTGATGGACACTCTGTGAAGGTGCACCGATGAAAAGGAGACAGAGTGAATTGTGGCCTTAACTGAAAGGCGGGTAAAACTAAAAGTAAGTAAAAGAGTTTATATGGGCAACAGTCATAATAAAGAAATGTTGAAGAAATAATTTTGTCAGATTTTGAAACAAAGAGGAACTGCAGTAAATATATTTGTTGTA
>CM052715.1:54443464-54494196 GCA_028551405.1 Uromys caudimaculatus
GGAAGCTCTGGGAGACCCGGTGGAACATACACCAGGGACCAGAATTTATGCTTCTGGCCAACGTTCCTGGGAAATTCATATCACAACCCCTGTATGGAAAGAGGCCTGGCGTGTGAAACTTGTGTATAGGCAAATGAGGCAACGATTAGGGCTCCCAAGCTGGCCAATGGAAAGTATCAGCTATAGGCAAATGAGGCAACGATTAGGGCTCCCAAGCTGGCCAATGGAAAGTATCAACTACCAAGCCCTGCCCCCTCTCTTAGAACTATAAGTAGAACACCTAGACCCAGCTCTCTCTCTCTCTCTCCCCTCCTTCTCCACCCGCCTGCCCGGGGGAGCGCTGCCCGCCATCTTGAACAAATAAAGCTAGAAACTACTTTGGCATCTGAGAACTTTGTCTAAGGGAGCTGTAACTCTTGGGGCACAGGACACAGCTGATCTCGGTCCGCTCCCTTCCTACACCTCGGCCAAGCCACTGGCCGAGACCGGCAGCGCTAGGCAGTGCGCAGCGGCTTGGGCACCGAGTCGGCAGACTCCATTAGCGCCAGGGGTGCTCGACCCGGCTTCTCACTCCTGCGGCGTCAGGCCCCGAGGCATTTGCGGACGAAGAGGGCTGGCGGTGATCCTTGAAGCCCAGGGCGTACTCTGCGGAACCGACCCCTGGCGGTCCCTGGACCCGGAGACTCCACCCTCACTGCGCTTCCCCCAACGGGAGGGAGCGCGACACTCCATACCCAGTATCTTCTGAGGTGAACTACAGTTGAACTGTTACTCAAGTCTACCATCTGACATGGGACAATTCCTTTTACTCTTGCTTCTAGTTTTCCTCCTCTTAACAAAACTAATTCTTGGTGTAACAGGCCTATACCTGTACCTGGATCCCTTGACTGCCATGTTTATGTGTACTTTATGAGAATCATCAGGACCTTCAAATGTATGTGATTCTAGGAACAAAATAGCAATGATATTTGAATCAGTTTAATTCTGGTGGTAAAATACAAATAAAAGTGTATATTAGATTAATTATATCTATTATAACCATGAGAATAAGTTGATATTTCTAGATGCTCAGACACTATATTCTACGATGAAAATCATCTAGAAAATTTAGACCAATTTTAAAGATCAAAATAAATATGAAAATATAAATAATAAGAATAAACATAGTAAGATGGTGAAATTGTAAGGTAGAAAATTGGGCATTTATTTCCAAGATAAATGTATTTTGAGTCAGTTTATGTCCAGTTATAGAAAAACAGAAAACATTGAACCATTATCAGCAGTTTAATTACCACTTACCCTCCCCCAAACCTGTCTTAGTCTAACTACTCCTTCCACTCAAACTAGAAGTTTAGAAAAGAAAATTACTAACAGTCAAGTGTGCTCAGTGACTTACAGACATGACAAGGTCGTGTGCCTGATAGACTTTAAAATGAACCCGATGTGAAGTGTAGAGATGAACCCACACACAGATTTAGTTGATGAAAAGAGAAACGTAAGCAACCACAGTAAAGATAAGACCTAGATGGTATGGAAGATTGTACCTTCCTAATTACTCAGCTAATGAGGAAAGGGAAGAAATGGCCTGTGTTAGAATTATAAAGGACAAGAAGAAAAGAGTTCCTTGGGCTCAGTCAGCACACAAGTCATTCCGGTTTGATGCAAGGTCAGAAAGCAAACTGCCCAGCCTTCATGATGTGAGACTCTAGCACTCTGATTATGGACTGAGGTTCCACGATTCACACAGTTTAGAAAAGAAAACATTTTATTAGGACATAGGCTATATAGACATTAATGAAAATCACTGACAAATTAGATCTCAAATTTAAAGATTTCTTCTAAAAGTAAACAAGAAGGAAGAAATGAAAGCGCAAAGTCACAACTATATATTAAAAATCATATTTGCACCAAGAATTGATAAAGAATTTGTAAAACAGAATAAAGGACACAAACAACACATTTAAATAAATTAGCTAAAGTTTTGTTGAATGAGACACTTAACAAGAAGATAAACAGATAGGATACAAAAGATAATCAGCCATAGACAAATTAAAGTTAGCATCACAATGGAATATAATTTTAACCCTCCCAGAATGGCTGAGATTGGAGTGAAGTGTGGATGATGATCTGAACTAACTAGGACATATCTGGCTAGTAGGAATATAAATATATTGCCATTTAGAGAAACAGGTTAGCAGTTTATAAAGTTAAAAATACATATATGTACTACATGAAGCACATGATCTTTGATCTTATATTCCTAAATACTTTTAAGAGAAATGAAAATGTATGCTCACTCAAAAGTGTATAGCAGGAGGATTGTATATGTGTGTATTTTGGGTTACGAACACATTAGTCATGAATCTCTGCAACAATTGGTGGCCACTGTGAAGGAAGCTTCTATGATGAAACCAGAGTATGATAATGTATAGGTATAAACTGACATATTTAAGAAAAAACCCTTTACACAATGTCTATTTAGGAAAAACAACAGTAGTGAAGCAGTATGAACTTCCATTAAAGGAAATGACAGACTTAAAGAGCTGATGTTAGGAATCCTGTGAATGAGAAATAACCAGATAAGGGTAGGGCTCAGACTCAGTCTCAGTAGTTTGGTAACTTCCATAAATTCCTCACCAGCAACATATGCAAAGAGCATTATTGCCTTTCAATAAGTTCTTTTAGTGCAGCTAATTATAAAGAACTAAGTTGGAAGCAAAGATGACTTCTCAAAAGTTCCTCCCGTTTCAGGATGGAGTCTCCTAGAATGTTCATGAACGAAGAGTTAAATATGAGGTAACAGAGCTACATCTTGGTATCTGCCATGGGATGTAGTACCATGGTAAGACTGCCAACTGGTCATGCAAACATGAGAACCAAGACAGCATTGTTTCTTTGTCAGCTAGCAGACATATCCAAGGTCTAACATCAGCAAAACCTATGAGGTCATAGAAACTACAACTGCGGTCCAGGCTAAGAGACAACAGATAAAAGCAATGGCTATAAAGTGTTTTCATTGCCTTGGTTAGGCTTGATTGACATACATGAAGCATGTGGAACCTTGCTGGTGTAACCTGCGATTTGCTTAGAGCAATAATCAATCTCAATAAAATCAGCATAGTCTCTATATAACTTATACCAAAAACCCTGTAAAAAGTCCCTAGATGAACAGCTTACCAGGTTTTTTCTTTATTGGAGTCCCCTTTAGAGCTTGGTTTGCTTCTAGAGCTCTGCCTTCAGCCATATAGTCTTTCTTTTTAAAGGATTTTCTTTCCTATAATGATGAAACTCCTTTAAAACTCATTCTTTGTCAGTGAAATACAGTGCTTGAATTTGGAAGATAGCCTGGAAACCCAAACTCCTGAAATATTCACATCTGAAATGAGAAAATCTACTTCACACTCAAAAACTACTCTCAGTTCCTCCTCTAGTAGTAGGATCCCTCTAGGACCCATGACATTCCCAGCTCTGAGCTCTTGATAAGGATGACAGAAGCAGGCATGAGCATGGTATCCATCCCAAAGCGCGGATGTCAAATACAGTCACTGTGGTTGGTTACCCTGCTACTAGTCATGACACTTATTGCACCAGCAAGCACATCATGCCAGCAGGACATTATTGTAGCTGGTAGCTACACAGTTGGGTAGGACCATTGAATACTTGATCTCTCCCTGAACCCACCTCCTTTTTATGAGACAAGTTTTCTCCACAACTCTGAAGTTCACTTGTTTGGGTAGGATGACTAGGCAGTAAGCTCCAATGAATAGTCTATTTTTATAGAAATTTATAGAGGTCCTTTTTTTTTCTTTTGTGGGTGCTAGGCATCTGAACACAGCTCTTTGTACTTTTGTGGAAAGCACTTTATCTACTGAGTACTCTTCTCTAATCTCCACTATTATTTATAATTTATGATGAGACAAACTCAAATGTTTACCAATGGATGAATATATCATCCCTCCATTACCTGTGTAGATATATTCTGCTCCCAGGAAAGTTTTGACACAGAGAAGAATCATATTGGGGACTTCAGATAAGCTCAGTATTGGAATTCTTTCCTAGAATATGTAAGGCTCTAACTTGAATAACCAGAATTGCAAAGCATTTATATTTAAGAATAGACATAGGATTACTAACTAAGAGAGCTCTAGTTCACTAGATTCAAACGAGTCTGTGTAGCTCTTGTGATGGCCACTGTGACTGGAGTCCAGCAAGCTCTGCTCACTTTCTATTCGCAGTATATGTGTAGTCAGGATCAGGGAGAAGCTCCTTAGCCTTTTCCTGCCTGAGGAGCAGTGCAGAGACAAGCTGAGAAAAGGTCAAGTAAGGGTATATCCACGCCATTAATGACAAATTTAATAGAGGTCTTTGCTTTCTCACTCTGCTCCATGGCACTGACTTGGCCCTGTTCTTCTGCACACTTTCGCTGTGACCTCATGTAGAGGTTCAGCCTGAGTAATTTGACACATGGCCACTTAACAGAAAGCACAAGGCCAGGGCAGAGTGGTCCAGTTCCCACAGTACAAGTGAGTTCTGTGTTTTGCTAAGAGGGGGCAGTGGAAAGCAGAATGAGTCAGCTCCTGTGTAGGGAATGGTCAAAGCAGCTGTCATTGCTTCCCTTTGTTAAATTTTAGAGATAAGGCTGACTTTTCTGTCTACAAACACCATATTGGAAAGTAGATAAAACAGTAAATATTTCAGATGTATAAAATAGTAGGTATGTAAAACAGCCATTTGATGAAATGTCAATGTATATGCTACTATGTGTACGTGTGTGTGTGTGTGTGTGTGTGTGTGTGTGTGTTTTGTGTTTATAGGTAGATGTGCATGCATGTGTGGGGGTTAGCAGAGAAGCTTACATGTTGTTTCTCTGCAGCTGTCTACATTGGTCTTTGTTTAGACAAGGTCTCAGACTGGGACCTGAGACTTAATGACTGGGCTTGACTGATGGACAGGGAAACCTCTGAGTTCTTTCTGCTAGGATTAAAAACATGCACCACATACCTGGCTTTTTTATTTTATTTTGATAAATGATTCTTTAATTTTGCAATTATATATTATTTCTCCTTTCCCTTTCCTCTCTCCAAACCATACCATTCTCACACTCAATGCTCTCTTTTAAACCATGGCTTCTTTTATTCACAAAGTGCTGTTACATGGATATATACACACATATAACCTAGTGTTTCATTTATGTGTCCATGTATATCTCTCGGTCTGTGCTATTTGTGTGTGAGTACTCTGAGGACCAAAGAGGGTATTAAATACCCTAGTGCTAAAGTTACTGGTGTTTGTGAGCTGCCCAAAGAAAGTTCTGGAAAAAAAAAAAAAAACAACAACAACAACAGCAACCACAACAGCATCAAAACCCTTAGGTGATCTGGAACAGCAGTGAGTACTGTTAATGCCTGAGCCATCCTTACAGCCACCATAGCTAGCTTTTCATGTGGGTGCTGGGGAATGAAGCCCTCTCTAATTAAGCTCTCTCACTCTCTCCACAAACTTGGCATATAATTTGTAAAGAAATTCTTGTAATAAACCCATGAAGTTCTTTTCAGAGGTCATTGACTATATTGTGTGGGTGAGAACTGATAAAGAGAATTGCTAAACGTAGTGAATGAACAATTTGGGAGTTAAATCTATGTCCTCTCTGTGCCTATTGGCACTATTGCTATCGCTAAGACAATAAGTGTACCTATTCTCACAGAGGACCTATTAAGTCATTGTCTGGGGGAATAGATCATGAGTGAGATCATCAGCACGTATAAAATGTTTATGTGGACATATGACTTATCATTAGTGTTCATTTCCCTGTTCTTTGAAACAGTACTCTGAGATGGTAATACCCATTAAGAAAAGCAAATATTAGTCATATGTTCTATGTAGATGATGCTCTTGTTAGAAGTATAGAGATCACGTTTTAAAGGAATAAGAATATAGTTCTCAAATACTCCACTTTCAGAAAATCAAATTCAGAGAATCAAGAGCTTTCAAACAGCACCATCTCATATGTATTGCCATCCTTGCCAATTAAACTACATCTATACACATCTATACACAGTCTTGCACGTCAGCCAAGTTGGTAGAGAATGACAGTCTGTAGAGTTTCTCTTCTAGATTATGTGTAAAAAATACTATATTTAATATAGAATCCATCTTCTAGATCTTAGCTTATATATACTATGCCTGGCAAAGACTACTTTGTTAGTGCTACTGCATCTGGATCCAAAATCAGTAAGTAGAAATTTCATGAATTTAGACATTCTTATCTTAGGTGATCGAACCTTCCCAAAGCACTTAATAGACCATAAATACAAACTTCCTGAATTTCCTAAGGAAAACTACTGTGTGAAACTAGGATTGAGGTGAGAATGGAGAGGACTTGTCTATGGTGGCTCCATGGAAACCCCTAAACAAGTCATGTTATTGTGAAAACTACTGGTGGGTCACCATGAAGTGATGGTGAGACCCCCTGTCCACAGGTCATTGAATATGGAGAACTTGAAATGCTGCCTACTTAGTGCCTTCAGCCCCACTGGCTAGTGTTCTTGGTATTGAAACACATTCTGCACACTATTAGAAGACAAAGCTCTAAACATTAACCCAGGTACAAACCTCTTCCTATACAATGATGCACTGTCCTCATGCTACACTGGTGCAATAGCCACAAAATATTGGGTTTAAGGCCCACTCCATGAGATGGAACCCATTTCTTAGACCACCCAAGTGACAATGGAGACTAGATAGGCCAAGGACCTTAGGGAAAAGCAAATAATATTATTATGCCCAAGGAACGCATAGCAATAAAATGAATCCTAAGGGCATTCTGCTATACCCATAGATTAGTATCTTGCTCAGTCATTATCAGAGAAGCTCTTTCTTGGGGGAGATAGGAACTAATATATAGAGACCCATAGATGGACAGAATGAAAAGAGTGAGAGACTTTGAAACACTCAAACCTAAATGGAATGTCTCCATCAAAGCCCCTCCTTCAGGCTTAGTAAACCAAGCAGAGAGATAGTAAGAGCCAGTGGGAATGGATACCACCAAAGAGACAGAGCCTTCCAGACACAAAAGGACTTGCATACAGATAAAATCATAGAGACTGTGGCAACATACATAGGGCCTACACAGCTACAAACATATGGGGTCCCAGCACTGAGAGGGGAAATGGAAAGAGCCCCTATTCTTGACCCAGAAGCTATCTCCAATTGACAACAGCTTGCCATGGGTGTTGCACTGGGTATACAAACATCACTTAGGAGATACTCCATAGCCAGCAGCTGATTGCCAACACAAGACACACTCAATATTTTTGGAGAAATTTTGTCTCATAATGCTTTGGTACTTTTTAAAAAAAGAGTTATTGTTATCTATTATGGTTTTTTCATTATTGTTTGTTTGTTTTGGTGTGTGAACCTCTGTGTATGGATGTTTTCCCTGGGCTTCTTTTTTTTTCTTTTCTCCTTTTTCTGTATGCTTTATTTTTCCCTACTTGTTTTCTAGTGAAAAAGGGAAAGAAACATGCAGGTAGATGGCTGGGGAGGTTGGGAAAATCTGGGAGTAGATGAGGAAAAGAAACTGAGAAACTGTGATCTTACTGTATGAAAAAAGTCATTTTCAATAAAACAATTAACAAACAAATAACCAGATAAATGAATAAAGAGAGATGGCCTTAGGGGTGTATAAAGCACTTCCTAGGGTCTGACTTAACTAGATAGATGTAGTTCACATTGAGAAGAATTTAATACCACAGTAGTAGAAGGCATATTCTGACTTTGTCAGAAGAGTTAGAATAAGACGTGATTTTCACAATAGTGCCTTGTTTAAATGTAGACTGCCTAACTTTACTTAAGTTTAATTGTATTAATGGTGTGAACTTATGTACTTACTATTTTTCTTCAGTCTCTCTTTTGAATCCTTGAAGTTGAATGAGACCTCATTAGAGTGGTATGCACCTATAAACCTCTCACAAACCAGGTCTCTTTGGGCATGGAAGAAAACTTGTTTTAAATGAACTCAAAGATTTTTTTCACTTTATTAGATTCTATTAGTTGAATCTCATATCTCAGGATCAGAGAATAGTTTACATATTCTTTTATATTTTGGATGAAGTTTTATTGTACACAATTCTGCGCTAAGGTGCAAAATTTGTCAATAGCAGATGGAGATATTGTGAAAGACGATTTAAAAAAAAAAAAAAAAAAGAGAGCTCTGTGCCAGGAATGCTTTCATAGATTCAAAAGCCCCAAAGTAGGTTGCAAATAGGTTTCATTTTCAGTTTTCCACATAAAGAATGTTTTGTTCGTGTGCTCTAATTTTAGCAATTTAAACCTCTGAAGTTCACCGGTGTTCAACTTTATTATCTGAAATAGTCTCACTGATTAATTCCTTCTACCTACTACCACCACTGAATACCCTTCAAAGCTAGAAAGGGGGGAAAAATATGTAACTGGCACACTGTGCATATCAATGGATACATAGTTTCACTTGTTATACCTGAATTAGCTCCGATTTTTAAAATGATATCTATCTATTTTTAGTTAAGTGTTTATAAACGAAACATATTGGCATCAGGAATTCTCCAGATGAGATATCTTGAGGTTGATTCCCAGAGCACATTGGTTTTATTTCATGTCTGATTTTAGTTAAAAAAAAACAAAAAACTGAAGGCAGAAAAATGATGAGCTTCCCTCAAAGGTGGAAATTAATACCACCTCTGTTTATTCTCTTAGATGCTGAAGAAAGAGGATAAGAGTGAGGGATTAGTTGTTTGAGAAGGAAGAATAGTACAATAATAAAGAATAATAATATATGATGTTATTTGTATAGTAATAACAAGGAAGGATTATAAACTTATGAGAAAAATACACTGATATGCTTATCATGTTGAAAGGCAATTATAGGTAAAAGAAAAAAGCTGCAGAAATTAAATTGGCTCTTTTCGAATTTTTATCTAAACACATAATTTTGGAGTCTAATGCATCCTTTGATACTGAAAGTCATTAAGGAATCATTCATCTACAAGAAATATCACCAAGAAAGCAAAGAATCCAGATGCTTATAAAAGTTTTATTTTAGGAAATATTCAGAGATACAATATATCCAATTTAAAATGAGGGATGCAAAGATGCAGGAAATCTATTTCATCTTAATTTAGTAAACATTTCTTTCTCGAAATGGAAGCAACACTCCAAGATATGAAATTTCAAAGAGCTTTCCTTTTGAGTTTAACACAAATCTGGGGAACTTCACAAGAACTGCAGGGTTGTTGAAAAGAGTATTGGGCATGATATAACACCATGGTTTCCTTCTCTCTTCATTAGATAAGAGTATGTGTCCAATGTATAAGAAAATGTGCTCAAAAAAAAAATAAGACGTATTTACTCAAAACTTAAATATGCTATGAGATAATATTTATGTCCAGGTTCAAAGGTTGGTACTTTGTCAATTAAACACCTTGGTCATGATGAGAAAAAAGTTTTAGCTACCTGATTTTGGAAATTTATAAAACAACAAACATAATTTTTTTCTTAAGAAATTTTTTAAAAAAGATTTATTTATTTTTATTCTATGTGTATGAGTGTTCTGAGTTTACATGTGTATGCTTGGTGCCCTTGTGGGCCTTGAAGAGAGAATAACTGGAGTAACAGATGATTATGAACCATCATGTGGCTTATGGGAACCTAGACCAGGTCCTCTGTGGCATCTCTCTGAGGCATCTCTCCAGTCCCTCTTTAGAACTGTAAACCAGAATTTAGAGAAATCTTATGAACTACTACCATACAAGGCACATTTATCATCCATTCTGATGATGATTTTGAGATTTGACCCTTTTGCTGTCCTAATCCCTTGGTCTTGCAGGCAGTAGTTCTACTCCTTTGTGCTTCAGGGAAGGGATACATGAACAGACTGGGGAAAGGACCAATTCCAACTTTTTTGTGACTATGGCTGTCTCAGGGATAGATTTATATCTCACCATGGAGGTCATCTGACTAGGTCCAGCCACATCAGGGTTCCATACAGGTAATAAGAAGGACCAGGGACAAAATAGAAATGAAATAACAAGAGGAAAGAGTCAAAAGTTGGGTTGGGGGTGGTGTTAGGGGGTTTGATGACCCAGGCCATCATGGGTATTAATGGCACAGCCCAGCTCTCTATACCCCTCAAGTGGGGGAAACAGAAGGCAAGTCAGTAAAGAGTACCACACAGCAGAAAAACAGAGAGTTCAGACTATCTCAAGTTCCCCTTTAGCAAGTTGCATTCTGGGACAGCAAAGAAAGCATTTCACCACTGGAACCATTGAGTACACAGGTACTGCGGAAATTTCATGTCCCAGTTCCTACACTGCAGACCCCCTGGCTTTATCTGACATGACCCTGGCTAGGTAAGGGACAAAATGTCTGTCTACAGGGCATCTGGGGAATCTCCAAGCCAATCTAGCCCCCAACAATTGTATCTGGAGAATACTATCTTTGTAAGGAAAAAAAATATTTAAGTATATGGATTTAAAAAATGAGAGACCAATGATGAGGTTAACAGGCACAGGGGAACCCCAAACAAGTAGAGCCTTCCTAAGGGAAAGAAAGAATGGCAGAACTTTAGTATTTTTGAGATATTTTAAATTACTTTAAATATTTTCAGATATTTCTCTAGGGAGTACAGAGAACAGAGGCACAAGGAAGAGATGGGAAGAGAGATATTTGACAGATTGTAAGGGGGCAGATACTCATCTATTCTAACCTGACTATGCTTCCCAGTACTCAACCCTGTGCAGTGTTACCTGCCATCTTAGTCTTTCCCTGGCTGGTCCTGCTCCGTCTTTATCCTATCATCGACTCCCTCATGGTGATTCTTCTTTCTCCTCTCTCTACCTGGGACCCCCGTTACTTGGATCAAAAGTTTTGCCTTAGCTTTCTTGCTCAGGACAAGAGATGCTTCAATAATAATGACAATGCTAAGTCTGGACGGCAACCAGATATCTGGGATATAGAAATCAGCCTGTGAATACACAGTGCACAAAACCATCCCCAACAATGGAGGACTGAGGAGATAGCTCAGGTAATAAAATGCATACAAAGAAGCAAGGGAGCATGAAAGTTTGACTTCCATCCCTGTCTTAGTCAGTGTCCTATTGCTGTGAAAGACACTATGACCATGGTAACTCATAAAGCATTTAATTGGGGCTTGCTTACAGTTGTAGAGGTTTATTCCATTATTATTGGTGTAGGAAGCATGGTGACATGCAGGCAGACATGTTAGAAAGAAATAGCTAAGAATTCTACATCTTGCTCCATAGGGAGCAGGAAGAGAGAAAGACACTGGGGCAGCCTACCATGCGATTTTGAAACCTCAAAGCCCAACTCCAGTAACATACCTTCTCCAAGAAGAAAGTCCATACTTACTCCGACAAGACCACTCTTCCTGATTCTTCTCAAGTAGTGCCACTCCCCGATGACCAAGCATGAAGATATATGAACCTATGGGGTACATTTTATCCAAACTGTCACAATCCCCATAAACCAGGAAAAAGGAGGATCTTTGGATTTCAGTTGGCCAAAAAAAAAAAACAAAAAAAACAAAACAAAACAAAAAAAACCATGAGTTCTTACACTTGGAAAGTTCTAGTAAGTGAGACACCTTGCATAAAAAACAAACAAACAGCAAACAGATAGCAAACAAGCAAAACCCCAGCAAGGTCGCTGGTGCTTGAGAAACACTATCAGAAAATTGTCTTCTGTCATCTACACACATGTGTATACATGTTCACCCATGTCGGGAACCAACGGATCTGCAGCTTTCTTATTAGCCTGAGAGAGGCCATTTTTTTTAGAAGTTAGGCTTGAAGGTAGAAGTAGGCCTGAGTTTCAGGTTCCTGAGAAATAGGCTTTTGTTCAGGTTCTGTCTTCTGGGAGATGGATTCTTTCCCAGGTCAGAGTGACCCTCTTTGCGGTTAGGTGGTCAGCAGAGCATAGATGGTTGCCTTGGTAATATGTCCTGGTGGCTGGGAACCTGTACTCCTTGGAATCTCCTCACCCCTATAGCATTGTCTAAAGCCCCGATTACATTGTTTTAGAGTACTTCTATATTGTTTAAGATTCATATACTTCCTTCTCCTTGTACCTTATAAAAGCTTGGGAATAAAAGTTAATCTTTGTAGCTTGATCTGACATCCTGTCTTGCTCCCAGGTAACTTTGTCTCTTGTCTCATCTTTCATCTGTCAGTCTCCTCCTTAGGTCGATGTTGACTGACCCTGAGGGCCGAGACACACCCACATACAGGAATACCACATCCCTGCCCACAAAATAACTAAAACCCCCACATTCACTGTCCCACAATGTGGGAAGTAGACCTTGATGTCTGCTGAAACCCAGGCAGCAGGACAATGTACCCAGTAGAGGATCCAGGGAGACCAGCTAGTCTTTCCCATCTCCTGCTCATGCATCTTGGTATGTGGACTTATTTCACCCATTTGTGCTTCAGTAGCTGCTTTGTTTCCTTCTCTTCTATAAGTCAGATTCCCTACCTCTTTCGTAAAGCTCTCGAATCATTATTTAACTCAAAGTAGTATCCCTAGTTCAAAATCCTTAGGTTTATAATATTCCAGAGATTAGGATCTGCTATAATTCTGTGCCATCATTTATCTTGTAGATCCTGGCATCAGCTTCCTTGTTCTTTTGAATGACAGTGGGGAGTGTTCTTCACTTATCATGCGTGAAGAGTTCTATCTTTTTTTTTCTAAATCATTGCTACCTTAATTGGTCTACAACATTTCTTAGACAAATATTTAGTGACTATACTAGTCTGAAATTTTATTGCATAGATGATTTTGAAATAGAAATTATCCTGATTACTAAAAAATACACATTTAGAATTTTACAGTTCATTTTTAAAATATGAAAAACCTAGTTACCTTTTGTTTATTTTGTTTTCAGTTTGGGGGTTAACCAGGTGTTTTATGCATGCTGGACAAGTATTGTTTCACTGTTCTACATACCTGTTTTACTTGTTGGTTTTCTATTCTTCCAGAGAAAATGTTCTCCAAGGACAGAAACCATTACTATGCTTATTTCATAGTCTTATAATCCATCTATTTTCTATTTTGGTTTTCATCCTCAGTCTTTACTGAAAGTACTCTCATTTGGACACCAACAGCTATGGACAACTTAACATATAAATTAACACTGAATATTCTTTGCACAGGAAAGTATACCAAACATTAATTTCCTTGTATTATGCTAACTACAGCATAATCTTTAGGCTGGAACTGTCAAAGAAAATCCAGAAGGCATGGTTGCTCTCTCAGTGCTCTTCAGAGTGAAATTTTAAGTAGAATACTTTGTTTGTGTGACACAGAATCTTACCAACCTTTCAACATTGCTTAAATCTGAGTCCTTCTCCAGCTCTCTTTTCATTCCGTTATTACTTTTCTGACCATAAGAAAGTCTGGTTTTGGTTCGCGATCAATCACCATTTCTGAGCTTGTTCTTCTATTTAGCCTCTCCTCACGATGTCACAAATACATTCTTTCTTGTAGTTGAGACTTTTCCTATTTGTTCCTGGGCAGTGGTTTTCAACCTTCCCAATGCTGCAACCCTTTAATATAGCTCCTCATGTCGTGGCGATCATCATCCATAAAATTACCTTCACTGTACTGAGAAGGTAGGCTGAGTCCATGAAAGGCTTCAAACAGTGAGTGAAGGAGACTAGGCCTAAATCTCTGTTTCCAAGAACTGGGTAATCCAGGCTGCAGAAGCTGCCCTGCCACCTGGCCTGAGGGAAGGACAATGGGTCAGCAGCAGTATCCAGACCTTCCCAACAAGTTTCCAGCCCCCACATCCTGGTTATGGAATGTCCATAGAGATGAACCCAACAGATTACCCTTGAGGTTAACTACCCTAGAATTCCCTAATGTGCTTCAAATTGGGCCTTCAAGCTCACTTGAATGTCTCTCTATTCTGGTATTGGGAGACCCCAGCATGCTAGACTTCTGCAGAATAAAACACTCTTTGTGTTTACATACTATTTGAGTCTGAGGTATCATTCTTTGTTGAATCATGGACCCTTATATTACTTCAGAACTGTAATTTTGCTACTATTATGAATTGTAATATAAATATCAGTGTTTTCTTAAGGTTTTTGGTAACCCTATGAAAGGGTTATCCTGAAGGGGTTGCAACTCACAGGGTGTGAACCAGTGTTTTAGATTCAAGAGTACTTTTATATTTCTGCTTAGATATTCTCAGTAGTATCCACTCTCCTATATTTTACATCCTATGAAATGAGTGCTATCATTAATTTCTTCAAACAGAAATCCTCCTTCTCCAACATATTACAGTATCACAGAAAACTCTATTAAGGCAGAGGTCATATAGGCATGAACGTTGCAGGAAATATTAAAAATGTCGGCACCATCCCACGCTATTCCCAGCTACTGTCTGCCTGTAATCCTGCTGCCTCTAGGCTAGCCTCTGGGCAGCAGTCTTTCCAGCTCCGGTTCACCTGCCTCAGAGCTGCCTGTATCTTCTCAGCCATCCATCCCCCGTGGTCGGTGGTCCCAAATCCCAGTAACCCAGTAATCAAAACTCTAGAAGCTTATAATTAATCAGTCAGATTTATATATCAATAAATTCTCAATTCACAAGATGCCCACACAATAGTTTCAGAGCCAATTGATAATGACACAAGCTACCCACCTAGATTAGACAAGCTACCCCAATTATTCTATTTCAATATGATATTATAGCGACCTATGACTATTTAAATCTGGATTGTCCCATTCTTTCTCCATCTTCCTTTCTTTTCCTCTTCCTGTATCTGTTCCTATCTCTCAGACTCTTTGCTCTACCCCCTTTTCCCTGTCCAACCACAGGCTTCTTCTTGTATTAATATTTAAAGTAATTAGATGGAAAATTCTGTTTCACATGAATCTTTGCTCACTGGGTCACAGTAAAGCTCCATAGATATCTATACATTGAAAGTAAAAGCAATTATAGTACTTGCTGTGTTTTATAAAAACAAAGCCAGGATATGTTTTATAGAGCCAGGTCTGGTGCTGTGGGCAAGTTGCCTTGGGAGGGGAGCTCATAAAGACGCATCCCTTATCCCTGAGGTACCAGCCATGCAGCATATAGTATAGAATAGAGTTTATATAGGGCATGGGAAGGGGAGTTGAGAAGGGAGTAGACTGGGTGTGGGGAGAGAGAGAGAGAGAGAGAGAGAGAGAGAGAGAGAGAGAGAGTCAGAGACAGAGGAGAGGCCAGCCAAGAACGTGTGAACAGAGAGCCGGGGAAAGAGAGAAAGGGAGAAAGGGAAAGAAGAGATTCAGGGAGAGAGAAGAGACAGGGAGAGCTAGGAGAGAGAGGAGGGGCCAAACAGCCCCTTTATAGCAAGCCAGAAATAGAAGGAATGTTAGTTTTATGTATTTCTTTATGATTGGTAACATTAACGATTTTAGAACATTGGTTTTACAACTTCTCATTTTTTTGTATGAACAACATACTCCTTCCAAAATAGTCTAAAAATCTGACTAGTTTTTAAATGCTCTCTAAAGTGTAATATTTGTGTACTTTTACTCATGTACCTACTTTGATCGGAACCAAATTTTTAGTACTGAAGATTTTAGGATTTTAGTTTTTTTTTTAATTTAAAATTTTTTCCAAATTTCATGTTTTCTACAAGGCTCTTATGAGCGCTGATTTGGAGGCTGACTGAACTTTCTCTTTACCTGTCTAGAGCATCCTGTTTAAACTATAGTTGTATATACACATAAACTTATTTTGTATAAATGTGTGAGTTATAGAGATGTTCCCTTTATTCAATGGCTTTAGCACTGAGCTATAAAAAAATGTTTAGACGAACTTTTAAAAAGCAAAAATATTTCATAAAATAGCATACATTTCATAAATACTTTTATAATCTGCCTATATGTAGGAAAATTATATGTATAAAGCTAGAGCCATGGTCAGGCCTCAATTTTACTAAACTTCCATCTTTACTTTTTAAAGTATTTGAAAAGATTCATGAATGCCAATGGAAGGGACAAATACAGAGATAACTAGAGGGAGAATTCATTGAAGATTTACCTAAGAACCAAAAGTTATAATATGGCCTTCAGATGCATTTCTAATTTAAATTCCAGCCCACTACATCCTATGAAATAAGTGCTATCATTAATTTATTTTAAACATCATTTTTGGGGAAGAAATAGGAATAATACATGACAGATGAGTCACATTTACACAATTGAAATGCTAGCATTGTTAGGAGAGCTTCACACCAAAGAATAATTTCATTTTAAATACAAAGAAAAGAAAAATAGCTCTGGGAACCCACCACGGACTCAAAGAATAGTACAAGAATTAAATCCTTAAGAAATACTGGAAGGATGAAAAATTATTCTACTAACAGGTATTTTGTCAAACTTACATAAAGAGTCAGAAGAGATATTAGCAAAGACAGGGAAATTAAAGGACTGTCATTAATATATAAAGAGGAATGTTAATTAAAACCTGAAAGGAATCTCAGAGAAATTACTTCTTTTATTTATTTCAAGAAATCTTTTGAACTGCTAATGAGAACATTTGGATTATCTCAGAAATAATTGCCTCAGTATTTATTGTATCAAATTATGATTTCTAAAGTTAAGAAAAGTCAAAGAATTAGCTGCAAATGAAGTAAAAAAAAAAAAGATAAAATTTGATAAACAAAAAAGCAGATTAAATTTAGACCAAGGTATATAAATTAGTCTTAGGTAAAATGTAGGCTAAACATGAGGCGCTTTCAAAGATATCTAGACTTGAACAACTGCGATGACTTCTAAATCGTTGCTCTAGGACATATGGCACATGTGCTAGTTTTCTATTAAAATATCAATGGACTTTTAAAAAGTATTAGAGGGAAGAGAAGGAACAGGCGAAGGAGGAGGAAGAAGAATCTTGCAAAACAACAACAAAAGCTCCTTTTTCTGCATAATTCAGGAAGTTTGTTTTGTTGTTTTACCAAATATAATGTTAAAGAGACAGCTGGAGGGAAGACATGGAGTGTGGATTTGATTGTACACATATACTTATACATGTATATATACATACATACACACACACACACACACACACACACACACACACACATACACATAAATTCTCAAAGATAGTAAAGTACAATGGATAGCCCTTGTACAAAAATGATCTTTGTTTAGAAATTAAAACTTTCCACTAACAAAAAAGTATTAGCTGCTTTAAAAACCAGATGTTCAACTGAGTAACCAATCCATCTGTTATGCCTTTTCTCTGTTGGTTTCAGACCTCAGGATAAGGGACCAGGGTGCATAGTTTACATATCAAATCAGATGTAGCCTCCATGTTCTCCTAGCATCTTTCAGTCCCTACAGCATACCCTGCCCCCAACCATGAATTTCCATCCCAGGGGCTGGGCTGCCCTTCCTCCAGAGGCTCTTCCCTATATAATCCAGACCTCTCCCCCCCCCCTCCTTCTTTCTCTGTACATGGTCTTTCTCACTTTCTCTTCTCTCTCCCTGTGGTGACTTCCCTGGCCTTGGTCCTTAGCACCAGTGAATGCCAGGGAGAGCAGCTTCCCAATCAACCTGCATTTAATATAATCTAACCTGAAATGAATTGGCTCATTTTACTAGCTGAGAAAGAAACATATCACTCTCCATTCCGATGATTACTGTAGACTGCTATGGTTGGGAGCAAAGAATAAGAAGTGAACCAGTGATCTTGAGCACATTTCTCATTTTTAAAAAGTTGTAAGTGAAAAAAGAAAGGAAGAATATGTGTCCTTTGTGATGCTTTATGATTCTTTTGTCCCTCGCATACCTGTGATCTGGAAAAGAAGAAAGTAAGGGAAAAATCCCTTTGAGAGCTCACATAGCAATCACTATACATGCATGAAGCTGCTGGGGTCTGTATTTGATAACTTTTCTTCTAACTGCGGTTCAAAGGAGTCACTCAATACAAATAGCAGAAATAGAACACAAACAAACAAAATGCAGGGTACTGTTGTGAATAATTCAAAAACACAGAGGTCAACACAAATTGCTATGAATAGCTCTCCCTGAACTAGAGAGAATATTCATGTCAGTTAAAAATAACTTCAAACTAAGATAAAGAAAATAGGTTGAGTTGTGAGACTTGGTAGCCTTGTGGGCTATATCTTTTATAATACTTGGTTTCTTGGCAAACTACTTTATAGTTTTATATAAATCAAGAAATATCCTTCTAAAGGACCAGATTGGAAGAGAACAAAAAGAAACAGTTGTGGTGCCTGCCTGACACATTGGTTAACCCATCAATTGGAACGATGAAGCAGGAAGATCTGGAATTCCAAGTCAGCCTTGGCTATGTAGTGAGTTCTAAGCCTGCTAGGGTTGTATATGCAATTTAAACAGCTAACGTTCAGTATTTTAATGAGTTAGAGTCCACTTGAAAGGGTACAAAGAGCATTTAGAGGGAAGCATCATGTGTAACAAAGTTAAGACTGAGGAAGAGAAATGACAGCATGTATATTCAGCGGAATTTTAAGAATAGTGAACAACTTAAAAACATGTCAAAATAAGTAAATAAACATGTAAGCCATGGAGAAATATTTTATGCAAGAGCCATGTGTATGTAGATATGTATGTATGTATGTATGTTGTATGTATGTATTTGTATATGTATATATGTATATGTATATACCTATATTGATATGAATATACACTATGGTTTGTATATAGTTTAACAACCAGGGTTCTGGAGGATATTCCTAGCCCTTCTCTAAATCCTTCCTTCAAAATGTCTACAGTAGAGAAAGTAGTTTATTCTTTAAGTTTCTCTTCCCTAGACAATGCACCAGAAAATTATTTAACTTCTTTTTTAAATAACCCATTTCCGTTGGAAATAATCATCTCGTATAGCCTTCTGTGACAGAACCTTCTTTTGTAAGAGATGATTACATAAACTGACTATAAAGTGATTCCAATATGCCTGTGATATATAGATAGTGAATTATGCTCCCCTTCTGTTTGTTATTACATACTATATGCCTTTAATATAGTAGATGTAATATTGAACATAAGTAGTCAGGGTATCTATTAGCATATAGAAGTTGGCTGTTAAATTTCAATTTGGAGATATTAAATTGTGGTAAGCTATATGAAACATAGGATTTACCATTTTAACCATTCTGATGTGCGTGGCTCATTAATATTAAATGTATCTGCATTTCTGTTTTTCCATCTTCATCCTATCCCTTTCCAAAATATTTTTAACCTACCAGATTGGAACATCTGCACCTATCAAGATACCACTACTCTTTGCCCCTTACCTGCAGTCACTGACAACCACTGCTTATTCTCTGTTTCTGAATTTTACTTCTCTGTACATCTCACATCAGTGTAATCACATAGTATTTGTGTTTGGGGGTTGATTTATTTTACTAAGCACAAAATCTAAAGGTTTATTTACATTGAAACATGTAAAAATACTTTGTTATGTTTTAAAATATATAAAAGTCTTCCAATCTATGAATGTACTTCACATTTCCCTTTTGCATTCTATAGATATTTACATTTTTTACATTTTTGTTGTTATGAAAAAATACTCCTGGAAACATGTGGGAGGTTCAGGCATCCAAATGTCTGTTGAGTCTTTATTTTAAGTTCTTTAGACAAATATGGAGCAATGGCATTGCAAGATCAGACAGTAATGTGTGTCTTATTTAGGAACTTCTACGTAGCTTAAAATAGAGATTATTCCCACTGACATTTCTAGCAGACGTGAACTGGGCTTCCCAATTCCTTGTAGATTTCTAAATCATTTTTTAATGGAATAGTAATGGGATGAAGAAAATGAGAAGGACTATAAGACCCTTGCAGCAAGTAACTACAGAACCCCTCTTGCTTGACCAAAATATTTAACAAAAACTTAATTAGCATGTTACTTTATTTTAAAACGAATTACACTATAAAATCATAAACTATTCTTCTTCTCTGTAATAAAACAACCAACAGCAAGTTAACAACGAGTTCATTTTGCCTTATGGTTTCAAAGGGCTAGAATCTCATCATGGTGAGAATGCTTCCTAGTATTTTTGTCATTTGATATGATACTAATTAGAGTTATTTGAGAAAAGGAAGCCTCAATGAACAAAAAGTTCCCTTCCCAGAAAGGCCTGTGTGAAAGCCTATGGTACATTATCTTGATTGATACCCAGTTCACGATGGACAGTGGTACCACTGGGGCCTTTAGTTCTGGATTCTATTCAAAGGCAGACAGAACAAAACATGGGAAGCAAGCCAGAAATCAGCACTCTTCCACAGACTCCTTTAAAGACTAAACCAGGGCTGTTTGATACGTTGAATTAAGAATTTGTTGTTCTAGACAGCTGGGGTGGAAGAATCAGTCATGATTTACAGAGAGCAGCATCTTTGAAATAAAAATCTTCTGGGAGTATCCTCAGGGTCTGTTGGAACAAACCTAGAGCGGTGGAAAGAAACCCCACGTGTCTGTCCTGGGCGCTGTGGCTCTGGGAGGGACGTGGGACACGCGGGAAGTGGCTGCGAGCTCTTCTTCTACAGTCCAATGGGCTGGCCAGGCTCTGTGAAAGACCTCTGCAGAGACACAGCCCGTGGGTAGAAGAGGGAGCCGTCCTGGGGAACGCCGCAGCTGGCTCTGGAGTTCTCTGGTTGGTTGGACATCAAGGATGCCACCGGTTGCCGTGGGACCTCGGAACAGACAGGGCCGCAGAGCTCAGCTGGCATCCCGCTGTGGGACCCAGTTTGCGGCAGCTTGGGGCGCCAGGCTAGCTGCTTATGCTTGGGTGAATGGATACCATCTGGGAGCACTGAGAACCCTCGGTGAGAGATTAGACATGGCTCCTTAATCGAGGGCCGGATCCCTTGCTTCCCACTCGGGTCCAGATGAAGAGACAGTCCATAATTCTAAGACGTTTCTTTTCTTTTCTTTTTCTTTTTCTTTTTTTTTTGGTTTTTCGAGACAGGGTTTCTCTGTGTAGCCGTGGCTGTCCTAGAACTCACTCTGTAGACCAGACTGGCCTCGAACTCAGAAATCCACCTGTCTCTGCCTCCCAAGTGCTGAGATCAAAGGCATGCGCCACCACTGCCCGGCCTAAGACGTTTATTTTCATTGTGGAGAGTGGCAAGGATGGAATTGTACCTCTGCCCCTCTTGGATATAGTAGGTGTCTCATTAACCTGGGCATGGCTTGGGGGCGTGACCACGCCTCTACCTGAGGAGGGGTTGGGGGCATGATCCTTTTTTACGTGACCAAATGTCACAGACCTATGGAGAGCTGTAGCCACGTGTTAGAAGCTATATTGTAGGACCTTAGGCAACCAGTTGCCATCCCTTGTAGGCTGAGGACAGCCTTTTGGGCCTGCAACGTTCAAACTTTAGCTCCACCAGAAACACAAACTTCCAGTCACGACCCGACACACTAGTATATGTTTCTTTCCTTTTCTTTTTTTTTCGATTCTATGCCTTTTAAGCCTAAAAATACATAGATATACATTTAATAAGTCTCCTATTTCCAAGGTGTTTATCTAGGAAGAATTTTTTTTGGATAGTTTATTCAAGATGCAACAAAAATGCCTACAAACATGGAAAGGTTGCCAAAGATGTGTGTGTGTATGTGTGTGTGTGTGTGCGCGCACGTGCTTTTGCCTAGCAAACTTCAATGACAAATTATAACAGCACATGAAAGCTATGGTCTAGAGGGTCCACAACTGGAAGCTCAACTTGATACTATATGAGTCAACCAGGTGGTACTGGTTTTCAAGGCATAAAGCAGTCATGGAGAGCATCTGAGGCCTGGTCTGTATGTTACAGCTAGAGTTCTTGAAAACAGGTCTGGAGATGCCATTATAGAGGAGCAGCTTTAGTTGCAGTCAAAGTGCCGGGATTGAAGGGGTCATGGAGAGAAGTTGAGGCTTGGCACTATGTTGTGGGGTCAGAGTCTCCAAGACAGTCCAAGAGAGACCAAGAGAGCCTATTGGTGAATTTGAAGCCCAGCTGCAGAGACCCTGGTGTTTTGGAGATACCTGTACCATAGAACAAGCAATGACAGCAACAGCTGTGGATTGTAGCTGACTTGAACCTAGGATACAAACTGTATGTGCTGTGAGTGGCAGATCCAGAGACGTATGACTGTCATAGATGGCATGGTGGCAGGAGCATGAGGCACGTAGGAAGCCCATAGAGCTACCTAGAACTGGGGTGAAACAGTAAACACTCACAATTTTTCCACAGTGATATACTAAATGGTCAGGGATTTAGAAGTAGCATGTTTGGAAAATCAGCAAGACATCTAGGAAAACGTATGTTGTGTCAGGTGATGGATGTTCAGGGTTTCTCTGTGAAGCCCTGGCTGTCCTGGAACTCACTCCGTAGACCAGGCTGGCCTCCAACACAGAAATCCGCCTGTCTCTGCCTCCCAAGTGCTGGGATTCAAGGCGTGCGCCACCACCGCCTGGCGTGATGAACTTTTTAACATGTGATCATGTATTCTGAAAGTTGTATAAGTACTGAAAACAAGGAAAGGAGAAAAGAATTTTGCCTTATCCCCCTTTTCCCCACTCATTCTGTCTTCCTCCCTTTTTCTTAGATAGCTTTCATAGGAAACTTTTTACAACTTAAAAATAAATGCTACAATCACGTTCAAAGTGTCCTTTTTACTTCCTGCGACTTCCAATGAGCAGGCTGAAAGTTAGAGCTGCACAGTTTCTGCTGAGATAGAACAAAGACTACATTACTTAATCCTGCTAGGCTACAGGTGTTAATTGCCTAAGCCAGCAGCTTTTGTCCCTCAGAAGGACCAAGAAAGTTTTTAGGATGTTTTAGAAGTTATCATCAGCTTTTCAGTATAGTTAGAGAACTAGAACATCCAGAAAATCTTTACCCTCTCCAGGCCTGGAGGCTTCCAGCATCTAAACTGGCGCCTGCAAAGGCATGAAGATACATGTGCCCCGTATGAATGCTGATAAAAAGAGGATGTAAGCTGAGGAGGAATTCAGTAATCAAATAGGATGACCCATCCAACTGTTTGCAGGCAAGCTCTTTTTCTAGCCCTTCTTCTCTTTGTCTAAAGGGCCAATGAACAAAGTGGCCATGGTAACAGAGATGGAGCAGGGTTTGTGAATGAACTTGATAACATACCAATAATGACCTGGATATGGCTGCTGCTGAGTGCCATATTGGCCAGGAGCAGATACCAACACAGAGTCCTGATATGGTACCAATTCATGGTGTAATAAGACAGTAAGTAACTTTTATGTTGACTATATCAAGACAGTGCCATTTCAGGAAGGGCAGCACTGTATAATTACTGGAATGGATACTTAGTTTGGTTCTCAAATTTCATTTCCTGCCCGTAATGCTTCTGCCCAAACAACTGTCAATAAACTGTCAACAATCATCTTATCCTTCACCGTGGTATTCCACAAAGCATCACTTCTTATCAAAGAATTCACTTCACAGACAAAAGGTGCAGTAGTATGCCCATAGTCATGGAATCTATTGGCCTTATCATCTTCCACACCATCTTGAAGCAGCCAGCTTCTTAGAATGGTGGAATGTATATTTACAGAGGCATTTAAATAGCAACAGTCTGGAGCAGGGAGATACAGTAGACTGTATATGCTTTGAATCAGCATCCACAGTATGGCAGTTTCTCATACAGCCATGTCCCACAGGTCCAAGAACCAAGGGGTGGCAGCAGGAATGGTACCAGCCACTATCACCTCTAGAAACCTACTAGGAAGTGAGTGATTCATCTTCCCATTATTCTATTCTCTGATGGCATAGAAGTTTTGAATTGAATGGGCTTGTATTTCTGCCAGAATGACAAATGTCTTACGCCCTTCAGTGATGAAACTATGGGTCACATCTCCAGGGAAAGAATGAAAATCTACTTTTTGTTGTTGTTGTTGTTAAGATTACAGAATGGGTAGTAAAAGAATGTAAATACTAGCTAAAGTCACATGACAAGGTTTAGAATTGACAGAACGGTTTCTATCCTATCCTATTTTTCTAAAAACACTTTTGTGCACATATACACATCCATTAAGCAGATATTTGCATTTTCTTCCCCACACAATGTAATGCAATGTCATTTAAGATCATTTCAATGGTTAAATATACCAAATTTATGTTATCATATTTAGCTTACTAAACATTAAAAGAAAAACCATTCTTGAAGGAATTTTTGTCACCCATTTTATATATATATATATATATATATATATATATATATGCATTTATGACTGTATGTGGGATAATGATTTCTTGATAGGCAAAATGACGAACCTTCTCATTTTCTTTTCTATATGTGCTTTGAAGTAAAGTTGACAAGAGGTGGACATATGACATCTAATCTTAGTTTGCAATGTGAATGGATCAGCAATCAACTAAATGCAAATTACTTGGCCCTCTAATGAGGGACTGTCTGGATTAGATTCTAGGCTAGAAATCCTACCTAAATGTTGGCAGCACCTCTGGTAGCAGACCAGGTAAAAGGACATGCCAAAAGAGACTTTTGCCTTTTGCATACTTGCTATCACCTTCAATGACAAGTTCATCTATCCCGTGGCTGCAGTGTTCATTCTCCAATACTAGAATGAACATGGACTGAAGACCAGAGGCACTCCAGGAATCCAGTGCCAGGGACTGTTTTGATGTCTATCCTGGTAGACACGTAACTACCACGTTCTCAGTCCCTTTGGTGTGGGATAGCTATTGTTGGACTGCCCAGACCATACTCCGGAAGCTATTCTAATAAAACCCATGCATACATATATACACATACACAAATATATGTCCTATAAATTCTGTTCCTCTAGAGCACCTTAATACAATGTCTAGCCTAATCTTTTAATTCATAAATTTTATATTATGAAAGACACAAGTGTCCCCATGTTCTTGTTTTATCTTAAAATAAAGTATTAAAACAATGGGAAATACACTTAATTGATTTAGGGTGATCTTGTTGTGGGTGAGTTCATCAAAAACAAGCTCGACCACAAAGATGTGTGTGATAGTGCTTTATCACAAACGCCTCCAGTTGAAAGCATTAGGGCACAAGAATAGTTGTGGTGGGGAGAAAAGCTAAACATAGGCTTATTCTCAGCACTGTGAGCTGTTAAGGCCTAGGTAAAAATTTTAAGGCCTAAGTAACTAACTGTTATCTGGCTAGCTTGCCATTATAAGGAAACTTTCTCATATGTTTCTGCTATCACTAGGAAACTTTGTAATGGTAAGTTGATTAAGAATTCTGTTATGTTTTGTGACTTTGGAAACCAATCACAATAGAAGTCAGGAGAACTGCTTTGTGTAGTTAGCCACAATAAACTTGGACCCAAACCAACCATCCAGTAGCACTTCCTGCACCTGTATATGAGCTTTTATGGGATTTCCTTTTATATGCTGCCCCTGGGTTGGCAAGTAAAGGCATGAATATTAGATAAGGAAAGTCCCTTGCTGTATTTGACTATCCCAACCAATGGGAGCAGAATAAATATATAACAAAGACATGTTACTGTGGGGTGGTGGGCTGTGACAGGCAGCCTGGTCCCTGGTTGAGCATAGGCTTAAACCCCGGTGACCCAGTTGGGGGGTAACCCTGCAAGGAACAGTAGGCATTTTACCACACTCCTGGGCCCCTGACTCCTGTCAAGTAGCTACAAACCCCATAGCCCCCTGTAGAGAGGTCTGTGACCATCAGTCACTGTAGGAGCAGCATGCCAAGCCCTCCCACATGCAGATAAGGTATCCCTAAGCTTTCAGACCAAGCCAATGGGAAGTACCTGCTGTCGACCCTGACCCATCCCAAACTGTATATTAGAGATCCTATCCAGAAGGAATAAAGGTGTGAGAACTACTCCATCATCTGAGAGCTGTAACACTGCTGCCTGGGAAGAGGTCTGCTCTCCTGAAATGCCACCAGAAGCTTCCCACACTCCTTGCTGGCTAGTTGGCCTCTCATGGGCTCTGCCCGAGCCCGACTCAGCACAGGGCAGCAGGTAGAATGTCTTGCAACCAAGGCAGCAACTGCAGAGACTGAGGTGGAGGTGACTCCCGTCCCTGCTCTCACTCTCCCCCCTTCGCCTGAACCCTCGCTCCTGGCCGGGCCAGAGATCCCTGTGGAAAGCCTCCGGCACACAGGCCCACATGTTACTAAGGAAATTCCCCTCTTCCCAAATCCTGATTGGTAGAATAACTTGGCACAGATGTTTGTAGATTTTAGGCTTAAAATCCTTATAGAATCTTAACTCAGTGTCAGAGTTCAGTTGCCACATCTGGCCTGAGGCTCTGGTCAATCAGTTCTGAGGTTTATGCTCAATAAGCTATCCCTGTCTGACAGATATCAGTGTTTGTGTGGTGTGTGAATCCTGAAATCCAACATGAGTCTGTAAAAGAGCAATTTGAGACTTCTTCTGTCTCTGTTTATAGAGTAGTGGTTCTCAAACTTCCTAATGATGCAACCCTTTAATAGAGTTCCTCATGTTGTGGTGACCCAAAACCATGAAATTATTTTGTTGCTACATCCTAACCATAATTTTGTTACTGTTATAAATCCCAATGTGAAATATCTTATATCCAGGATATCTGATATGTGATCCCTTTGGTGTCACGAGCCACAGGTTGAGAATCACTAATCTAGACGAAAGCATTTGAACTATTTAGTTACGATGTGTAAGGTGGGATCTGAGCTTTCAATTTCTCCCATGCAGAAGTATAAATCAAGTTCAGGACAGGGCTGCAATAAAATGGTGTAGATATTAGCAGCCATGATTGAATACAAACTGGGGGAGTGCAGAAAAATGTATAAGAATGTAATACGATACGACAAAGTACTGACAACGTACTGCCACAGTTGTTAATAAAAGATTGATCGTAGGTATCCTTAGCCTAGGTAAGACCAGCTGGAGTTGATGTTAGCTGCGTGCTGGAGAGAATAGTTACGTACTAGGAATAAAGTGAATAAACAATTTTGTATCAAAACTTTATTTATTAAACAAAAAATGCACCATTGGAATAACATTTCTATAAAAAATGAATAGGAGACTGTTCTACAGTGATTACAAAACCCCCTCTTCCTTGTGTAGTAGTATACAAGTTCGTGTGTAGAAACAGTCATCGTGTTTTAAACTGTAAGCAAGCTTCCTTTCTCATAGAACAACGTTTACACTTAAATATTGCAATCACTACTCTAATTTGGTTAACAATGCTAGAGTCTGACAATTCCAAGAGACTCTTTGTAGGCTCAAAACACCTTTCTATGAAAAAAGTGTTTTGTAACAACAAAAAGTTCCTCTTTCCACTAAGGCTATTAAAGCTGTAGTAATACCCATTTCTACCAAATAAACACATCACTGTCACACTAATAGTTTGAGTTGCAAAGCCCTTTGAGAGAATGAATAGCACTGATTTGCAAAGTGCTATCTGAGTTATTTTAGGTTTGATGTTATCTTCTTTGAAACCCTCTACAGGGAGAAGGTGGAGATGGTGGAATTTTAGTGAAGGCTTTGCCTGGCCTGGATGTTTTATCATGCTCAGCACTGGACAGTTCATTTCTAAAGTGGTCCTTCTGAGATACAAAACACTGCAGCTTTAACAGCCATGCCTAGATCCCAACCGTATCTCCCTTTGTATCATAAATTATCCAAAAAGAAGCCACTTCTAAATAATAAATTAAATATTACTTATAAAAAGTACCCCTCATACCCACCCACCCTTCCCCCAAACAAGCTGACAATTCACAAAGTTCAGAATCGTCAGGTTTACCCTACAATAATAAAAAACACATTTTTCCTCCTCTCCAACATTCCTTTCTTGCATCTGAAAATACACATCGAACACACAGTGAGATCCCTTGGCCCATGCCTCTGTGTTTGCTAGTTCTTGCACAGTTTTGCTGTTGCTCTCCTATCAAGCAAAAAAATAAAAGTCATAAGATGGGAAAGCACAAAGCTGAGAGCAAGAGAAAAACACCCTTCAGAGTGTTGCTGTGTTGCTGGAAGTCTGTGCAGTGAAGAGTTATCCAATGGCAGAAGGGGTGGGCCAGATCAGAAGTTACACTCGTTTGCTGATATGGGTATGGCATTGTCTCCTATCTGACCTCATTGACAAGAAATATAGCATTTCTGTTACAAATCAAATCTTTTTGGAAGCAGTTATTTGACTAACAAGGTAGACGAAGACATGGGGACACATATCTTCTGTTTGATAGGGTACCACACAAAACATCTATCTGTGATTTTTCTCAACTATCCAAATGATTTTAAAAATATTAAAGTACAAAGCTTGTCTGAGTTACATTTAAATGATTCCTGAAAATCATTAGATGAATACAAATTATGAGGAGAATGCTGCTTTGAATTTGAGTTTGGAAACGGAAGTTTGTATTTGAGTGTGTGGTGGCTTCTGGAGATACACAGTGCCCTGGGCTCTTTATTCTTGAAATTACGGTCAAGAGGTATACCCAGGTATACCAGGCCATGACACTAAATTTGGCCTTAGAGATAGCCTGCGGCTGCATAAGGAGAATTAGGTAAGAAAGGGAGAATATACAGATTCTATAGTATTGCTCTGCATCTTTTTAAAGTTCATCACTTTTAGTTTTTTAAATTCACCCAAGACTTGGGAGTTTTCCATTTTCCTTTGTCTCGTTGACTGGAAATAAGCATCCCCAAACACCCGGACCCCTGGGCCTGGGATAAGACTTTATGTAAAATGATAGGAAGCCTTTTAAGAAGTAACGTTTTGTCGGACTCACTGTACATCTACCAGGTCAGACATAGTGCTCCATTTGTAGGTGTCTTTAAGATGCTTCTTTAAGCAAAGTTTCCAAAGGAGAGGAAGTTTCGACAATAATCTCTGAGAACAAACTCTGAGGGTATCTTGGAAAGATATGCTTGAGAAGTTGTTTCTTAGGAAAGCCAGTGAATGACAAACTTTGGCTTAAAAATGTTGTCTGGAGTCTCCTTTTGTAAATGCCATGTTTGCTGAGCATGGAGCACACACCTTATTTTTTAACAATCTTTATTTTGAAGAAACCCAAACCACTATGACATCCAATCCCTAAAAGAAAGCCCTAAATAAATCTGCTTCTTATATCACTGGTTTGAATTTTTTTAATTTTTTGGGTTGTTGAACTGAGTATGTATTTAATAATGGCCAAATATAAACCTGTATTATTTAAATATTCTAGAAGTTTATGGAGGCGGCTAAGGGCACTAAGAAATACTTAACTTTTGACTAGAGCATTATACAAATGTTTTGAATTTATTCTGAGCCCTCTTTATTTTTGTCAGTTTAAACAAATGCAGAAATTTCCAGGGGAATGAAAATTATGTTCTTATCAAAATGAAATAGAATAAAATAGAAAAGTTCTTAAAAGCGGGCTCTTGTTTTGCATTTCAGCATCGCTCATAAAAACCTGAGTCCTCCCACCAAGTTTGATGCTGGCTGCCTGTTCAGCTTTGCCCTGTGGGACTCAAAGAGATTTATAAGTTTAAAGGGTCCTGTATGGAATGAACAAGACACACCAGCTAGACTAAATCAGGCTGTTTCACACCAGTCATAGACCTGGGAATTCACATGTCCCTGGGTAATTTTACTGTACCCACATGAATCACGCAAAAGGTTATAGAAACAAGAGCTCTGCAGAAGTCGTGTTGAACTAATTATATGTTAGAAATCACTGAATTAATGAAATCAGTCTCCTGAGTATATGTAAATGGTTCCACTGTATATTCAAGGCATGACAATATGACTTATTAGAATCACCAACTGCTAAAATAAATTATTAAATTTATTTACCGAATTTATTTACTAAATTTATTTACTAAATTTCAAGGGGTGTGTGGAAAAAGTATATCTCTGACTGAAAATGAATAGCATACTTTTCAATGACTTTTAAAGATTACATTTCCTGATATCACTGACAGATTGGAAAAGTCCCAAGTTTTGTAAAAATTCTGGTTGTCTTAACTTTCCAAGTAGAGTTTACAGGACAGCTTTCATTGTAACTTATTCCCTGAAATTTGAAATTTGAGGTTTGTAGCACATCCCAATCTGAAACTAGAGTTGAGTCTCATTGGTATCAAATGCCTCTGAAAAGTGGTTCTTCTTCTTCCTTTTTAAAAATATTAGGCAGGGGAATATGTTCTGGGAGTTTAAGAAACATTTGCCAGTTTGAAATAATGGATTATTTTTAAAGTATTCATTGCTGTGTTAAGAAATGCTTTATTTCAGGTCAGTCAACAGATGTCTACCTCAATGCCCAAATATTGAACAAAAGCTTTCTGTCCCATTGTATAACATCACATAGTTCTTCAAAAGTACTTCCAGAAAAAAAAAAATCTTAGTAAATTGAACAAGCACTCTTGTTGAAGGAAACATTTTGCAAATGGACCAGACTTTCTAATGAACCATTTGAACAAGCCCTCTCTTTGACATCAGATTTCCTTCCCGACATAAAACTGTAAAAAAATAATCTGAATTATTATTTCTGTTACAGTGCCATTTTGCTCAAAATATTTCATTCAGGGATTCATATATAATTACCCACCTAATAAAAGGTTGTAAAGATCCTATCCTTGCCATGCTCTTTTAAAATTATGACCTACTCAAGCTTGAAATCAAAGGCAGAGCTGAAAGGAATAATTCATCTGAAACTCTCATCGTGTTTTCAAGTCACCTAACTGATAAATATGCAAACTAGTTCCCTTTTGGTGACTCAGCTGCATAAATAGGGATTAACACCAAACGCAGCTGAAAATTCGCGGACTAAAAGGGAATGCACAGAATGTTCTTAAATTCAGCTAGTTCCAAGCTGTAGATACATGGCAATAGAAGTTTAAGATTCTAGTCCACAGTTTAAGATGCTGCTTTGAATAATACCTACAGGAGTTATGATGTGTAGATGTGAAGTGGCGTCCACCCGTCTCTCCTCCCTGACTCTGGCTTAGGCATGGGATGGAAGGTTGCCTTGCCAACAGAGCCTGTGGTCAACATTTGTCAATGTTGCCTGGCACAGCCCGATGAAGATGCTATCGGTGGAAGTGACATCAACTCATGAAAAGGTGCTCTGGAATATGGTTTTTCATGCTCCTTTTCTTTCTTTTGAGCTTGCTCTCCGGAAGTCTACTATCTCCATAGAGGGATATTGGGGACGTGGGATATTGGGGACGTAGGATATATGATGCATGGAGTTGGCCATTTTACCTAAGGCTACTTCCCCAGGAGAAGTAGGAGAATGGTTGCGGGTGGAGGATGGTGGAGTTCTTCTGGCCAACCTCCTGAAGAAGAAGCCTTAGTGAAACCCAGACAGGCCATCACAGTGTGGAATGGCATAGAAGCCACTGAAATCGAAAAATGGTCTATGACAAGCTCAAGTACACAATCACCATGTGTCTGAGAAGATTGCATATTGTATTCTCCTTCTAGAAAGGTGTTGTTGCTGGCAGGATGCCACCAGTTGAGGATTTTTAAGTTTCTACACGCTAGACACAGACGTTAATCAAGGATGGATTTACAAATACTTGCTAAAATTGGTAAAAATTTTATACCCACTCACTAACATCTGCCACTTGTGTGAGATGGACTGATTGAGCTATAAACAAGCATTCACTGCCTTTTGCTTATTCACTTATTTACTTTTTATGCTGTCAGGAAAACATCCAATCCCTTTGGTGCTATGGAATGAGAGAGTTACCATGGATGCTCTGTAGTTGAAAAAAATAGTGAGTTAGTATTGATTTGCTATGGCATGGTACAGGCTGAAATAATGCACTTGTGAGACTAGACCTCCATAGAAAATGGAAGGTCTCACTGAAAGAAAATGTAGGCATTAGTTATGACACCATGGTCCCCGCAGCGACAAAGACCCAGAACTATGCTAGCAGCTTCAGCCTTGACTTTGCAGTGAAGATGCATCTTCGGGACCTCATGACCGCCATTGTATATTCCTGATGTCCATCTAGGATGGGATGCTGATTTCTTCTGAAGTGCTTCAGATGTTCCTTAACTGAATGGTCCAGATGGTTGACCTGTACACTGGTTAGAGTTTTTGGACACAGGTGTGCTGTTTATGGATAATTGGTACACTGTAAAGTTCCCCGAAGATCTCAACATTTTGGCAATGCATGTCAAAAGGCAGAGCCTGTGATGGCATTGAGTTGCTTCATTAACCCTTCCAAACTTGCCATTTGTTCGCTCAAGTCATCCTGTTCATATACCTGGAGAGAGAGTGAGAACAGAGTCAAGATGAGGCTTCTTCAATCAAGGATTCATTTAGTATCTGGCTGTAATTTGGGCCACTTACTATTCTTGAGTTTGACGTAGGGACTGATAGGTAGAGCAGCTCTCAGAATATTTTAACTGAATGAACTTGTAATAGAAAATAAGCTACCAATGAACTTTTGAATACTGCTTCCCTGTACTCTATACCTTTAATAGGGAAAAAACTTCACTATAAAAATATACTATTTTAAGTCATATTCTTCCAAATGGCTAGCTTTGTAGTAATGAACAAGTTAGGAGATTTCTCTAATGTATAATTTCACTTGTCTGCAAAATGATAATGGTGACTATCTTATAGTTTATTCTGAGCATGCTGTGACATGCTTCCTGCCTGTCACAATGTCTGACCTGTGATTCTTATTAATACAGTAGTTTCTTTTCATTTTGATAGACTATCTATAAATAGGTATCTAAAGAGTATTGAAAGATCAACATCATCAGTATTTTCTTTAATAACATGACATAGAAGTTAAGTTTTGCATGGCAACTTAATGATTTCTTGACTGACAAGAAATGTGTAGATTATAACTTAACATTGTGAGTGGAAACAAAGTTTATGTTCAAAGCCAGAGTGCTTGGCATAGGTATGAAGGAACTCTTGCAGTATGATATAAATTCTTTATAAACTAAGAGGCTTACCTGCACCAATCTTACTGAATGGATCACCTTTTGTTCACTGTGAGTTCCTTGCTTGATGTTATTTATGAGTTCCAGGATTTCTCTTTATCTAATACATTCAGTTACTTGTCTTTGAACTTTTGATTTAATAAAGAAATGATTTAAACATTTATATACTTGCTGCTTTTAGATAGTTTTTATTTGTTAAATGGGAATATTTCCAATACTTCAGTGCTGCCTGCTAGTAAATAATCATTAAGTAATAATTCCCTCCCTTTTCCCTTTCTTAAATATAGTTTGTTTTAATAAATATAGGCATTAATGAAATTCTGGATTATTTTCAACAATCCCTTTTAAGTTATATGATTGAGACAATGTTCCAAATCATGATTTGTACTCTATGTAGCTAATAAGCATTACTTAATATCACGGTCAGAGAGCCCTCTAATCCTGCTAAGTCAGTGTCCACCGTACCAAGAGATCTTCAGAAGAATTTATTCTACACGATCCTCAGAAAACTTGTCATCTAGTGAAAAATGTTCAAGACACAAGGGCACATGGCATCAACCCATGAGCTTCTTTTAGAATTATGAACATGTTAATAAATAGTTTGGTCACATAGCACTCAGAACTGACCAAGGATTGAAAAGTTACCCATTGGCTCAACACACTGTCTTGTATAAAAAGAGTGAAACTGTGAAATGATTACTTGATGAGTCATTTTTGTTTCATTTCCTGATTCCTTTTTTCTTCTCTTCTTTTTATCTCCTTTTTCTTTTTAAGGAAGAGTCTTACTCTGAATTCCAGAATGGCTTTGAACTCTCTATCTTGGCCAGGCTGACCTCAAAGTCAGAGCTTTATCAGCCTCTGCCTTTAGTGCTACCACACTGATCCTTGGTCAACCATTTTCAGATTTGATGTTTTGGTTGTCTGGGTGGTTTATCTGAATGAAGCTATTAAATTCTGGAAAAACTGTTAGTATAAAATCAAATGTGTTGCATGTATGAGACACATACCTAATTCTGAATGCATAATGTGAAACAGAAGGAAAAATACTGTATTGATATTTGCTTTATATTTATCAGCTGTTAAGATTTTGAAAAATTTGATTAAACAAAAGACAGCATTAAATTAATTTTATCAAATTTTATGCTTTTAAGGTGGCACCTAGACAATTTAAAATTATACAAGGTGTCACATTATTACTTTACAGGAAGCTGTTATCTAAATGTGTCCCGTTTCTGCTTTTCCTTTCGTATACATGTCTTACTGCTTTTAATGCTCTGTCCTTTGCTTTCACTATATTCATTGAACCTTCAGTGTAAAACAGGTACAAATATCATTTGATATTAGAATCAGAACTTGTCATATAAGAAGCACTTTGTAAATTTAGTATCTTAACCTAATTTTAGATATGGCCACAAATTATGTGACTAGACATATTTTGAAATAAATAGTTGTACTCTGACAAGAGAGCAGTAAGTGTCATGAAATTTTAATCTTGTAGAAGGTGTGTTAAGCATGTAATGTCCTTCTGCTGAATATTCAGAAAAAGATACACATTACTGATTTCCTTGGTTCTATATTATTTTGTTGTTCAAAATGTATGGTTATGTTTAAAATTTTAAAAAGTCATGAAAAATTTATTATTTGTTGTGTAAATAAAATAATCTTTTCTTTTTGACAATCAGATTTCTGATGGAAATAATTTTAGCCAAGGAAATGGAGGTTTCATAGACTTATCAAGGTCTAATTATAGCTGCTGCTTTTATCCTTGGGTATTATTAAAGTTTTATCATTGTACCATTTGGAAACTTGGTGTAAGTCTCAGTGTGTGCGTGAGGTAACAGAAATTAATTGATAATGGCAAATTTTCTTTCACAATCCGTGCTTGAAAAACAACCACAAAGGTAATAAAATAGAAATATAACCCTTTTTTCCATGTTTTTCTCTTTGCATTTCTTGATAGTCAAGGTATCTGATATGTTAATTCTCTAAGAGACTTTGAAATGTTTCCTCTTGAACACTACTCAGCAGCACAGCAACATTCCAAGCTTAGGCAGCCTCATTTCAGTATGCCACAGTGCACTTTTGATTGCAAAGGTTTTTGCTTTCTCAAAATTTCTATTTTCCACGTTATCACTGATGTTTTGCTTTCCTCCTTAGAACAGACAATCTCCTTTCCTTAACTAATGCATCTTTCTTTTTAGTTCCAAAATATACTTTTAGTTAGTGTATATGCCAGCATTCTTCCCAAATGCTTGTTCATATAACCTTCGTTTTGTCTAACCCCTGCCTTACCTTCTCCACTCCTTGGTTCTCTGATCCCCATTACCTGCTCAACACCTGGACAACTGCCCCCTTCATGTGGCTGTGTTATACAGGACTCTTGATTTTCTATCTTGGGTTGGAAGATTGGAGGTTTCTATTGAGTGTTTTTCGGGCAGCCTTCCCTTTTGTCAGAGCTTTTTTACCCCTTCATGTCTTTTGTCCAGCTCCCTTTAAGCTTGGATAATTCTCTTCCTAGAATCCTTCTCCGCCATTTTCCTCTTCTCAAACACCACTTTCATTTCTTCATTTTGTATTTTCTTTTGAAGTATGTGTGTGTGTGTGTGTGTGTGTGTGTGTACATGCTATTTTATGATTTTAGAAGCAATGACAACTTTAGAAAAATCCCTTAGAATATAGCTTTCAGTTAAATATTAGTTAAATAATGAACACATAGTTTTGTTTACAGGATTTCAAGATATTTCATAGTAATCACAAGGTATGTGTGTGTGTGTGTGTGTGTGTGTGTGTGTGTGTGTGTGTGTACTCTTAGGTGCACACACATTTATGGATACAAACACATGTATATATAAGCATGTATAAACTTATAGATTAGTTAATATTCTTGTATATAAGGCTGCCCTTAAGTATAAATACATCTTTAATTTAACAAAACTCTGGGTATATATCCTTTTCCTTTTAAGTTTTCTCTTTGCATTCAAGCATAAGCAAGGTGTAAGAACAATGTCCTAATATAATGATGAGCACTGACTGCCTTAGATCCCCTTGAACAGCATAATGGTGATCAAAGCTTCTTACGCTGGCTGGATCTTCTGTTGGCTTGTGACTCTCCTCAGACACTTCAGGGGCTGTGGGCACAGACACGGGAAGCAAAGGAGACCTTGCCTTTCCGGCCAGTCCAAGGGAGGCCGTTTTAACATGAGTCTTCGGAAGGGTGGGTCCTGGAATAGAAAACACAGGGTGATGAAAGTAATGAATAAAATATTCAAGGAACAATCTCTGTCATGTAGACCAAATCCAGCAGGCTGCCCTTGACTTTAGCGTGTCATTTATTCTATGTGCGGTGATTGATTCTGACACTCAGGGTGGAGCCATTTTATTTCTCCTGAATGGAAGACAGATCGTGAGAAGGCCTTGCTGGATGAAGCTCTATGAGTCATAACTAACTTCAAGTGGATTCCAAATCAGGCAGGGAGCTCCTCGCTACCTACAGAGTATCACATGAGCTCATTGTGTGCTAAGCCTCTGGTTCAGGCTGCAAAGGCTGGTATAATAACTCACAAATAATCTCTAAATTTTATATGAGACAAAGATACGTGAGCTTGTAAGAAATGCTTGCTCTATAAGGAAATATTAGATATTTCAGTAAAACAAAGTTTTTCATGGATAAACTGAGAGGATTTTATTATTAATTATCTTTTGAACAAAAATGAATCAATTTTGTCCTGATTAGAATAAACTGTCAGAAACATATGTTTTTAATATTCATCAAAAACATGCAAAATTATGAAGTCTATTGAATGGCATTTTTTTTCTGTACTACAAAAAAGAATTGTTTTTTACCTAAATTAATTGTTTTAGAATGTACTTTAAAATTCTACATAGTATATAGCAGTATTTCTGCTTCATTGTGGTTAGCTTGCAATAAATATTTATGAGGATTTATTGAATTGGCCAGCACATCTCACAGAACTAAGAGTCATATCTACTGAGCGCTGAAATCAAGAGCTCTAACACAAAAGTTATAGGGTGTCAACAAAGCTATACCCATGAAGTGTCACAGACATAGCTGCCAGTCAACATAATCCCTGAACAAGGACAATAGCAATAGCTATGCTAATGTGGAAGAGACCAAGATCCTAAGGTCTCAGTCTCAGATGAAGAACTAGAGGCAACTAAGGGATGCTGAGAGTGGGAGAAATGTCTTCTCTCAATCCTCATGTGAGGAAGAACACACCAATTGCTTTTCCAATAGTAAATAGTTAGCCCTGAAAATGTATACATATAAGCTACACTAAACAGACCGAGCGGGTTATATTTATATATTTAGGACACAGGTCCACAAGCATGTACAGACACATATGCACACACATGCACACAGTCACACACATACACATAAACACATATATATCCATTGAGGGGGGTATATAGGAAGGATTGGTGGGAATAAGGAGAAAGGGAAAAAATGATATAATCTCAAAATACTAAAAAGAAAACTTACATAAAAAATTTAAAAAGAAGGAATAAAATTTTGCCTCCGTTACCGTCTATCAAAATAATGACACTTTGATTCTCTATTTACTGAACTTATAGTCTTTGAATTGGACTCTTATTTCAATAAACATACTTGGGTTAATGCACTAACTGTATTAAAGCATCTGTGGTCAGAAAAAATGATCATCTGTTTATATGAAACAGTGTAAATAGTCTAATGGATCAATAATCTTCTGAATTTTAATATGAATCTATTTTCTTCTGTCATGATTTAAACATACAATTTGTTCTCAATATTTTTTATTGCTAATCATCAGGGATCAAAGTGTGTAACTAGACACAGAAATCCTGCATAATCAGCCATCCTTAGTTATGCAATCTCTTGATTTCCTGACTTTTTCCTGGCTTGTTTATCTGGAAATTGGTAATGATAATAGTGATTTGTGAGGATTAAATGAGATTACATACTGAAAGTGGTTGAAGCCTGGGGAGATTGCCCAGTTTATAATAATGATCTTATATTTCAATCATGAATTCCTGAATCTGAGCCCGGACAACACATGCAAAAGGTATGGTTGATTTAGCATGCACTTGCAATTCCAGTGCTGAGGAGGCAGAGTCAGTCTGTGGCCCACTGTCCAGTTAGCCTAGCTTACTCAGTAAGCAAGCTTCATGCCAGTGAGAAATCCTCTTTCAAAACAGAACAGATAGACTATGACTGATGTGTGGATGATATCTGACATTTTCCTCTGGCCTCCACATGTACACACACACACACACACACACACACACATATACACACACACACACACGTATGTATATGTGCACACACAAATCTTATTTTGCAAGAAGAAACATACATAATAAATATTCTTTTAGAATTAACCAGATCATCATTATTCATATCATCCTTAATATTTATCTTAGTACATTTTTGGAAGTTTTGTATGTGGAAAAAATATGACTTACCATTATTGCTATAGAAATAATCTTAGATACATTTTCTACTTAACTCATGGCCAGATGCTTGATATATTAGACACCATTTGCTATATTAGTATATTATACTACAACACAAGTGTGCCTAGAGACTCCCTTAATTCATACTAATTAGAATAGTAAGATCATTATGATAAGTGATTTTTTCTAGTGATGAGGTGGCAATTATTCATTCTTTTAGAATGCACTAAATCTCATGCAATAACAATGCAAACTGAGCTTTGCACAAGGGATCTAAGAAAACTTGGACCCAGACCACAGAGGGTGGAAATCTCAACAGACTTCCTTTTCTGAAAAATCTACCACAGCTTCACAAATGTTCAGAACTCTGGGATGTCTTAGGGTCTGGATTCCATTCAGTGACCTTCTTTTTTGGTTTTGCTAAAAGGAACCCAAGGTCCTTAGAAACCAATTCACTGGGGGTAAAACTAATCTTCACAAAATTCACACAAGCAAAGAATTCGAGCAGTTTCCCAGCTTATTGGCAGATTTTGACAGGTGCAATCTTTCCATATGATAAGCAAGAGTTAAAGATATATGTATAAGGACAATTTCCCAGGAGGGATTTACTAACAGCCACATAGGCAATACTCACCTCAAAACTACTCTTAAATAAAAGGCAAACAATTTATACCATCTAAAGAGAAACCAGAGATTACACCACTAGAGAAAGCAAGAGCCAGCCCTCCACCTTGCCTGGGTAGCGTGGGAGTGTTGGCTCTGGTGGAAGAGAATCAAGTGAGCTGTCCTCAAGGGCATGAGCACAGGAGGCCATCCACCTTGCCAAGGAAACAGTGGAGCTGACCCTGATGGTGAAGGCACGGGTGAGCTCGCCCCAAAGATGTGAGAGCAGAAGAGCTGGCCCTGCCTCTGCCAATAGTGGCATCAGGAGGGCTAGTCCAAGCAGTGCTAGAGAGCTCTGCCCTGGTGGCTAGAATGAGGGAGAGCAGGAAGGACAAATATTCCGTTATCACTCAGGTTGATCCATGGCTTTGAGTTGGCCTATCCCAAAATCTACATCATCTGGGAACTATGAAAGGGGCCCCATCCTGCTGTGATCTCTACAACACAGGGCAACAACAACGAAACCAGAAGGAGTCCTGGTGGAGGATACAATGATGGTGTGACAGAAGCCAGAGACATCCAACCAGACCAACGACTCATTGTAATGCTCATTTACAAGTAAAGATGGGTGCACAGAAGAGTGGGACACATGAAACACTGCCGATTCCAAGATGAGATGTTTTCTATCCTTTGTTTTGTTTAGTGTGTGTGTTTGTGTGTGTGTATTTGTGTGTGTGTTTGTGTGTGTGTATTTGTGTGTGTGTTTGTGTGTGTGTATTTGTGTGTGTGTTTGTGTGTGTGTATCTGTGTGTCCACTTTTATTTTCTATTGAGAAGGAGACTGCCAGTGTGGAGGGTCGATATAAGACCGTGTATTTGTGTATGTGCGGGGGGTGAGTGGGACTAGGATGCGTGACATGAAACTCACAAAGAATTAATAAAAAGTAAAAAACAAAAAACAAACAAAAATCCCTACTCTTTAGTGACAGGAGATACTGTAAATCAGAGATTCCTATGAAAGCTTTAGTTCTGGGAAGCCGACCTCATTCTCCTGAGTGTGTGTTAATTCTGTGCCTGTGCTCTGTCTCTATGTGTACAGCGTTAGAATTTTCTGCCTTGAACCTCAGCTATGTCAAGTTGGACACTAGAAGTCTGAGTCCCTAGAAGCTCACCAAGCTTGCTTTACCCTTTATGAAAGTATTTGAGCAATCATTTTCTGATTTGATTGTCTAGTTGTATCCCTAGTCATCTATGGGGCTACAAGTCAGAACTAATTCTTTACTGTGTATCATAAGAGTTACCAGTTGCCTTCCCCAAGGGCAACATTCTGACTCTATCTTCTAGAGCATTGGAACCAAACATACATCTTTATATAAAATAACTAGTCTTGTGGCATGTACCATTTTGAAGTGAAACAGGAGTGCAATCTTCTGGCATTTACATTAGTGAGTGGAGCCTGGGGACTTTGCCTAAACTAAAGACATTTCACAGAGAGTCATTCTGCTGCCTCTCACCTGCTGATGTACTGCTGCTGTTTAATCTGAGCTCATTCCTCTATGTTAATATTTCCTGGATTTCATCTGCAGACAAGGCTTTGTAAAACTGCCTGGCTTTCTCTCTACATGGCTGTCAGCTTATTTGTATGGAATGGTTACCAGTGGACCTTCACAGTACTCCTGAAAGGTTAAATTTGTAGACCTACTATTTGTTTTGAGATGGTGGCCCAGGATCTTGCTTTGTCATCCTTTTAAACCTCTTTAGAACATCTCTCATTACATAAATGATGTAATGCTAACTACTGAGTCTTTTTGCAGATCTAGAAATGCATCTAAATGATATACAGGTTCATCTTGGGGAGGGGGAGAGATTAAGCCACACAAGTAGCAAGGTCCTGCCATTGCTATAATACTCTTGAGTATTATAATTCAGTAAAATGTGTGTGATTCCTGAAAATGTTATTATCAAAATCCTATAATAACCTGCACTGTAAATGGAAAAGTCCTATATGCATTTTAAGGGCTCTTAGGATATTGAAGAATTTTCATATCCCATCTTTCCCAAGCAATTCATCTTTCGTATAACCTAACAGAAAAAAGTTTTCTATGGGATTGGGACAGAAAGACTCCAATAGGTTCTGAGCAGGCTAGGATCCTTATAAGGACAGGCTAAACAGAAATGTGCCCCACGACTGCAATGTCCCTTCCTGTTTCAAGTCATCAGGGATCCAGCAGGCTTTAGCTAGGGGCTATGGCAAGAACAACCAATTCCAATAGGATTTGGTCTCAGTCAAGGAAAGGAGCAGAAGTTCCATGCACAGCACCAGAAAAGCAACTCTGAGTAGTGTATAAAGCATTGCAACAAGCGGAATCCCTAACTCGCTCTACTTCTGTAACTATAAAAACAGCTTAACTGACAAGTGTCTAGATTGAAGGACTTGTGGTCAAACCTCTTTCCAGTGTAGCACACGATAAAAGTCTACAAGGGTGGCATGCATAATTCTAGCAATGATGTGTGATGTCTTCAAGTCTCATCACCAATAACATGCAAGTTGTCTTAGGATCAGAGTGCTTTAAATCCACTGAGGATCCCCCTGTGTCTTAGTCATGGTTTCTATTCCTACACAAACATCATGACCAAGAAGCAAGTTGGGGACAAAGGGTTTATTCAGCTTACACTTCCACATTGCTGTTCATCACTAAAGGAAGTCAGGACTGGAACTCAAGCAGGTCAGGAAGCAGGAGCTGATGCAGAGGCCATGGAAGGATGTTTCTTGCTGGCTTGCTTCTCCTGGCTTGCTCAGCCTGCTTTCTTATAGAGCCCAAGACTATCAGCTCACAGATGGTACCACCCACAAGGGACTCTCTCCCCTTGGTCACTAATTGAGAAAATGCCTTACAGCTGGATCTCATGGAGGCATGTTCTCAACTGAAACTCCTTTCTCTGTGATAACTCCAGCTTGTGTCAAGTTGACACAAAACCAGCCAGTACACCCAGTAATTTCAACAATAGTTATGTTAGACAAAATAGTGGAAGGGATATCATGCCTGATACATAGATGGTACTGGTAGGTAAACCAAACAAAATTGTAAGCTAGAGTAATACAAATGAACACAGATGTCATGTGACTGGAAATAGTTGCCAATGTGCTGAATTAAGAGCAGTGTGGATTGTAATTGCTCATTAGACTTGGCCAATGATAATCTGTCTTGATAGGCTGAATTTAGAAGCTTCATTTCATAGATGGCTCAGACCAAAGGAGGTTTGGCAGGGCTTGGTTGGCCCCTGTGGGGACAACAAATGTGTAAAGTAATATATAATAGAGTTCAATTTGAATTAGAACTTCTCGTGGTTTTCCATGTGGCAGACCAAGTCTCCTTGGAAATCAGGAAGCAGATGTTCTTATCAAAGTATGAACTGTTTTCTTGCAGCTATCCTTGGAAGCTTTCTACTGGATGCAAATAATGTCTGGTCATAGGATAACCAATACAGGTTGGAGAATATTTAAGGCTATTGGCATTTCTGTTAAATATTTAGTATTTTGCATGCTGCTAAAACATGGTTCCCGTTTCCTATTATGACACTGACAAATGGATTCCTTGATTGGATATATACACAAATCAACCTACCCCATAAGAAATTGGCAGGTAGACTTGCTAGGGATGAAGCCTGCCAGAGAGGGACACAAATATGGCCTCACTTATATAGACACTGCATACATTTTAGTACAAGAAGGTATAGAACATATAGGACAAGCATTTCTATATATATAGGAAAGTAACATGGGAAGCCACCATTAAGGATCACATCTACCCAAGAGTTATATATAGTAGCCATTTCACTAATATTGATGTACAGAACTGAGATGCAGATAACCAAATATGATGATATTTCTACCTACTGTACAACCCTACTGGATCTGGGTTAATTTAATGTAAAAATGTGGTGCTAGAAACTAACATGTCCTTTTCTTGAGCACCATAAGAGAAAGACCCAAAGAAGAATCAGGGTTCTTTGAGTACCCTTGCTCATGTGGCTGATAAAAGTACATTTATAATCTATCCCATTTCTTTGCTTTGAATAAAATATGCTAACAAAATTCATGTAAGACCTTAGATGAATCTCTGAAGAGGCTAAGAACTGGAAACACTTGTACCCACAGCCTACAATGGACATTTTGACAAACCAAAGAGGGATATGGCCTATTTATTTAAAGCATTGGCAGAAACAATAATGAACAGACAATAAAACCATTTCATCAGTATGTTGACTCTTGTTTCTCAACGTCTGGAGATGACAAGGCTCTTACTGTTTTTTGTTTTTTTTTTTAAAAGTTGGCAGATCTTGGCTATAGCTTACAGAGATAATTTCATGTTTATTTCTTTGTGTTAGAGGGCAGCAATTACCTTGGTAATTGGAGTATGTATGCACAATCTCAGTGAAACTTTTATGAGTTAAATCAGAGCAATGTATCAAAGCAAAATAAAAGATAAATATCCAAAGAAATCCTTCCATTGACCTGAGCTGCTAATGTAATATAATATTATCCTTACAGTCAATATTCTCTAAGCTCTGTTCCAAATATAAGGGATGGTTTTCAGAATGTGAGCAAGAAGAGGCATCTTGCTTTGGGAGGGAGAAATAAAGACACATGAAGTGAGAGCAAGTGAGAAGAACTGGAGAAATTGGAGAACTCATCTGCTTGCATTTCAGTATGGAGAGATGGGGGATTCCTAATCAGAAACAACTAGCTGATGAGCAATTTTGGATTTACTATATTATTTTTCACAAGTTAATGAATGCGATCTATAAAATGCTCACACTCGCTGAGAAGATTTCATAGCTTATTCTACTACAACAAATGCCTAGGAAAGCAACTTAAAGGGCAAGGAACTTTATTTTGCTTTAAGTTTTAATAGCCTCTAGTACATGGTCACTAGATTTTACTGTTTTCAAACCTATATTGAAGCAGGATATCGTGGTGGGAGTGGGTGGCAAAAAAGTGCTTATCAAATGACACACATGATGCAAAGTGAGGGTTAGAGACAGGAAGGAGCCAATGGGCTCAATGTATCTTTCCAAGCTATATCCTAGATTGACCTATCTTTTTTTGAGGAGGTCCTGCATCTCACATGTTCCCTTGGTTCCCAGTAGCGCTGCAGTCAAATGAGGAAGATGTTCAAACAGGCTCTTGTGGGACAGGCATCCACGCTGTAACAGTAATCACTCTGATAGTTTAATTTTTTGACTCTTGATTTCTTCATATCTATCAACACCAAGTAATCTCTTCTCTAGATTATAACCTATAAAATGGCATGAAAATCTAATATAGCTATCTTGGCTGCATTTCATTTTATTTCTGTTTTTTTATAATTTAGTGTTCTAACAATTTATTTTATTTTTATTTCATTTGCTGGTGAATACATTTGATTTTGTTTAAATTGACTTTTAACTCCCCTGCTTTTAACTCTTCCAGGGCTCCTTCTTAAATCCAAGTCCTCTTCATAAAAATTTCTATTTAATGGCTTGCCTCTCCTTGAGATGTAGGAAGAAGGAGACAAGCATGGGGACCGACATGTATCTCTAATCCCAGTACTGGGGAGACGAAGGCAGGAAGACTACTGACCATTCAAAGACATTCTAGCCTACCAAGCACTGGACTCTGGCTCAGTAAACAAAATACAAAAATAAAGCCAAATTAGAAAGCATAAAACCAAATTAGAAAGCATTGGATAATGCATTGATAAAAAAATGTATTCCAGCCGGGTGGTGGTGGCGAATGCCTTTAATCCCAGCACTTGGGAGGCAGAGGCAGGCAGATTTCTCAGTTCGAGGCCAGTCTGGTCTACAGAGTGAGTTCCAGGACAGCCAGAGCTACACAGAGAAACCCTGTCTCGAAAAAAAACAAAAATAAAAAAAATAAATAAAAAAAAACCCTTTAAAAAAATGTATTCCAAAAAACATTTCTCATTAACTTATAAAACTGAACTTATAAGTGATAACAATTTGTCCTTAAATTGGTGCTTTATAGAAAAAATGCTCTTTTTAAAAATCATTAATAAAAACCTATAACAACGCTTATGCTCATTTTTGGCTTTTATGTTTCACACTATAAGTTAAGTAAAATAACGCAGTATTAAATTTCTATGAGTCTAAATGATCCATGGTTAATTGAAATGTTTCAATTTGCAAATGCTTCAGTTGAAGCCAATGCACATTTTTTCTGTGCCTGGGGTCCATGCTGGAGAGGCACTTCAGGAGACCCTGGGTGCCACACTGGAAGCTGCTACGTTAAATAAATGCTTTTACATGGTTATACAACTAATTAAGTGAGCATCGCTTTGGTTTTAATGGTGTTTCCTCAGCAGGACCCACTAAGCAGAGAAATACAAATGATATTGGAGCTTTGCGATGGGCCAGCCGTGTGCCTTCAGGGAAGATGAAGAGCCTCAGCAGGCATTTACTGTTCTAAGCTTTATTTCCACAGTGTAGTTATTAAACATTTCATTTGCTCATTAGGTACATAATATATGATGGCCAGGTGCAGCCTCCTGCTAGCATCTTCTTGCACAAGTTGCTCCTAAGTGCAATACTTTCTATGTTGAGAAACACCAAACTAGACTGCAGCAGGAACGCATTGCACAGACTCTCCTCGGGTAGATCAGAGCCCGCAGTGCATTCTGGGTCCGATCTTTGCTTTAACTTTAATATTCTTCCCTGCTTTTTCCTACAGCCATCTCTAGCTTCCATTCTTTCATTTTTCTGAATAAATTGAAGAACAATTGATTCTCCTTTGTCTCGCACCTATTCTAAAGTGGCACCAGAAATGGCCTCTTTTTGTCTGGTGTTGATGTGAAAATTATTCTGATATGTACATATTTTAAAGTAATCAGTCTGCTCATGTCATCTGAGCATGATGAAGGTATTGTAAAGTCTCCTGCATATCTCATATGGGAGGAGGTTTGGTACTATGGGAGAAATGTGCACTATGTATGGAAAACTGTAAATTCTCAGTTTTTACTATTTTATGTTCACAAAATATTACAAAGAGAAAGCGAGCAACTATATTTATTTGCTTGTATACAAGAGTCACAAGAGTTCCTTACAAGCAGTGGCCTAGTTTCAAACATGAAGGGTTTTGCGTTGGTCACAAGGCATTTGGTTGCACAACACAGCAGCATGGATTGCACTGTTAAGAGTAAAGAGCATGCAAAGGATACCCTTACTAAGGAAAGGCTTTCTCCCTTCTAGCATTCCCGTTTCTCTTGGTGATGGAAAAGCATAGCAGGGACATGCTGACAAGGGATCTTGCCTCTCTACCCATATAAATTTTTCTAAGTAAAAGGAGCTACAACAGGTAAGGATGTTGTCATATGGTAGTATTGATGTGGTAAAGATCACTACTCTTAACTTAACTTAACTTAACTTAACTTAACTTAACTTAACTTAACTTAACTTAACTTAACTTAGTCTTTACTCTGCATGTTATTGACATAGAGATCTCCAATTGTGGAGACTGCATTTATTAAGCCACCAGGAAAGGCCTGACTCCAGTAGAACAAGTCAATAGTCACCTGGGGAGGAGAGGAAAGAGGCCTCCTAGTCATTCCTACCTTGATGTTCCAGATGGCCATAGCCTACTGGGTTTGCATTCGGTCATTAGTGCTTTATCTCACTTTTGTCTATGTGCCAGAACACAGAGGAAAAATTTCTGTGCTCACAATTCTGCTTGGAAGTACAGAAACCATGGTCCTCACACTTCCTCACATTTTCTTCTACGTTTCTTAAAATAGTCTTCCAAAGCACACTTTATTGTGTTGTCTTGGAGACAAGAAAATCAAGGTTCAAAGAAGACAAGGGAATGCTTAAGTCTACTCAACTAGTGTCTGGGTTTAAGGATTTCTCCTATGAAAATATATCTTCTTTCATGGATAAAAATAATCTAAGAGTTAACCAAGAAGACACAACTAGAAATCATAGGGAACAAACCAGGTAATCTTGGGGCATGAGGGAGAGACTAAGAATGGGATGGCAGGAAGATGGCGGCATGGTGTTGGTGAGTCACAGCGGCAGAGTCAGAAGAAGGGACGGTAATAAATGCTACAGACTTCTGTTCTCTGCTTTCTTTGGTCACTGGAAATGCAAGAAAGACATGACTCATGTGATAGTGGCACTCTGCAACTGAAGACCTGCAGGTGCCCCCTTCTTTCTGTATTCCAGCTAAATCTGTTCTGGTATAATAGAGCAAACATCATAGCATTAAGGGAATGAAGAGGAAGTAAAACACAGTTTTTGTGAGATGGTCTTTGTTGGTAAAATGCACATCAAAGTTGTCTGCACATACTTGTACTTTAGTTGCATCAGTTCTTTCCTTTCAGGCATTTTCTCCATTCCCACACTCCATCATTTTCCACTTCCTTTCTACACACTCAGTATGGGAAACCACAAGCCATGTAGTTTTCCCCAGGACAGAAATGATCCAGTAATGCAACCAGTGGTGAATCAACCATAGCTCTCCAACGGCCTTGATGTATTAGAATTTTAATGATAAGTGGCAGAAGGGTGAGATGAGGGACTGAAAGATTTCCTTTTCCCATTTCATCTACCTGTTAAGTGATGCTTTGCTTCCTAAAATAGCTCTCAAATATAATGGTAATGTTTTAGTTTCCAGTTCCTTCTTCCTCTAGCTGAACAATGAGATAATAATCCAATAAATGATTGGTTATTTAGTAAGCCTCTAATAAAATATCTAGTAGTCTTATTGAAAACATACTTTTATGGTTAGTCTATGGTCCCACCTTTGCATATTGGAATCTAAGTACCAGATTCACTAGGCAAATGACAAGCTATGTTATAGTAACTAAAAAATAACATAAACAAAAAAATAGTAGAGGAAATATATTGCCCAATCTTATTGGAAACATGAGTCTAATATGGGCCCAGGTATTTTTAAAACTGTAGAGCTCCTAGATATGAGAGGTGTTTATTTTGCATTTTGTAATGGATAAGATTGAACCTTAGGAGACTATTAAAGATTTGAAGGAGCTAAGCTTGTTAAACAGCTCTTGTAAAAATTTATGCTGGGAGATAATGACGAAGCACTGGTAGGAAGGAAATCCTCAAGTACGGATCAATGTGCAATCTCTTTGTGTCCTTGAGATTTGCCCAGTGCCTAACTCACTGAGAGCAGGGCTGACCATGTGCTTTGATGGAAGGCTCCCCATCTACAAAATCAAGGTGGACAAAAACAGCAGGAAGCTGATGAGGCTGCAGAAAGTTTATACCAGCAATTATCCTTGCTTCTTCATGAGGGTCTTCATAGAATAGCAATTCAAGAAATCAGCAAAGACCTTGAGAAGTGGATTTACCTGACCTGTTTTATGCCTACACCTTCTTTGGTACTTTCCTGTGGTTCCCAGTTCAAAGTCACAAATACCCAACTGATAAAAATAGCAACAGAAACTCACAATCTTCCACTGTCTTTTTAATGACGCTTAATCAATCATCAGGTCTAAGGACAGGTGATTATTTCACAAGCCAACCATTACTCTATTTAAGGGACCTGCCTTGACTTTCTGGAGTTTATCATTTTCTACAGTGCCACACCAAGATTCACCTCAGTTAGTTTAGGAGATATTCCGAGTCCTTTGTTATAAAAGCGGCATTACTTTATTCTGCTCAAATAAATTATTTGATTTTTTCTAGTCCTGTTGATTATATTTGCAAGAAGAACCAAAAATAAATTCACTTAATAATATATAGACATTCTTATTTATTCATTTTGTACTTTGGTTAGATAAATAACATTGCAACTCTATCAATATAATTTAATAAAATATTTTTAATGCAGAAACACATAGATATACATACTTTAGCCTCTTACAACTTTATTAACTGTATACTTGATATAGAATGTAATTGTAATACTAAATTATTTATAATAGCTCACAGTAGATAATGCTTATGGTAAATATTTCATGTGTAGTTTAAGATAATAATTTTTAACTTTCAAAATTCACATTACTGTGTGTATATTGAATTAATTTCCTTTCTAAAGAAAAACAGATGACCATGGAGACTCTGTTTTGTACTGTACTCTTTCTTGACTCACAAGATCTTGCTTTCTTAACATTATGAAATAACTGATTTAATTTAGTTTCATTGTTTAATGGAACACAACAAAGAACATAGATGCACCCACATAAACACACAGGCAAACACTAATGGATTTGCAACCCAACTATGTTTAAACTGTTACTTTCAGATTACACAATGTGGTACTGGCACATTGATACCTTAATTCAATCACTTCCCATTTTATAGGTGTATTTCTTAAATTGCCCAAGCTCACTATACATATTATTTTTTAAAGGATACTAAAATTCTCACAGAACCTCTATTAGTCAATAAAGTTTGGTTATATATTTTAGAAATATTTTCAAATATAAGAGTTAAGAAATTTAAAAACATCCTCCTTTGAATGCCAAAGATCAATAGAAAAATAGCTAGTATAAGCTTTGTTTTTATCAACATTGAACAGCTTTCTGAATTTTGTAACTATTCACCCCAGGGGATGGTGTATACTTGTGTGTTACAATTCTCTCAGCTTCTTGGCTTTTGCCTTCCCTAGACTGCAGGACTGTATGTGTATATATGTGTATATCCCCATGTCAGAAATATCCTTGTAGGTGTACAGTCTAGTAAATATTGAGACTTTATGGGTATAGCTTCTGAAATTACTAAGAAACATACTCACACAGAAAACTCTATGATCCTCTAGCTATTAAAATACTTTCAACCACTTTCCCAGAATGTTCTCAGTGAGCCCCTGCCCAGTTAATTAGAGGAGATTGGCAGGCCTAATATTGTTCAGGTCCTGTTTGGGTAATGCAGCTAGTGAGGGTTCAAGTGTGCAATGGCCATGTTATTTGCAGAAGACTGCCTTCTACAATACTCTGTCTTATCCTCTGTCTCTCACATCCTGTCTACACCTTCTTCTATAATATCCCTTGAATCATAAAAGGGATGATATGGATGTCTCATTTATAAATAATCATGTATTCCCATAATTTTGAGCAGCTATGAGTCTTTGCAGTTACCTCTGGCCACTGCAAAACACAAGTTCATCTGATCAAAGCTCATAGTAGCACTAACCTCTGGGAATAAACACAGTGATTTAGAAGGTAATCTGGTAGACACATCATGTCTGTTTAGCAGAAGAACCATTTATCCTTAGCACCTGCAATTTCCCCAGCCACAGAGAAATCAATGGCCAAATTTACAATACCAGATATGAATCCACTGCTGAGGAATAGGCATCCAGTCCAATCATTTGTGATTGGCTATCACTCTAAAAGAATACCCACAAAGCATCAGTGTACAACTTGCATGTCAGATCAATCATGAATGTGCAAGGTCCACAATAGGCTGTTGAAGACTTCTCCTCTTCTGCAGCTTCGATAGGACTTTCTAGAACTACGAGGGCTGGCAGCAACAAATACCCTTCAGGCTTAGTTCTTGATGAATGTTCTATATCCTGTGGTCATAGCATATACTACTTTTTGGCTATAAGGTCTTAGCATGCAATGAAATGGCAGTGACGATTTTGTGAATAGTTTTAAGAGCCTTGGCTGCTTTCCTGAAAACAGCTCATTGGGAGGCAGTTCACTCATGACACTGTACTTTCATGTAATCAACTATGGCTTCAGGGAATAGCTTTATCTACGCACACAG
>CM052715.1:54494696-54520226 GCA_028551405.1 Uromys caudimaculatus
TCCTGTGGTCATAGCATATACTACTTTTTGGCTATAAGGTCTTAGCATGCAATGAAATGGCAGTGACGATTTTGTGAATAGTTTTAAGAGCCTTGGCTGCTTTCCTGAAAACAGCTCATTGGGAGGCAGTTCACTCATGACACTGTACTTTCATGTAATCAACTATGGCTTCAGGGAATAGCTTTATCTACGCACACAGAGTACCTGCATTCAAAAACCTTTTTAAATGTTTAATTTTGAATTAGCTTACCATTTATTAGATTCCCTTATAGCTCTTTCATACATCTTTAGTTTGGTAAATAGTTTTCTAATAAGATTTTGTAAGAAATATCCAAAATTAAGGTATCTTTGCTTGAAGGAACTACTATATTTACAATGGTTATTTTTTTCAAGTGCTCCTGTATCTTGGCTTCTGGAAAATTAAAGTAAATTAAATTAAATTGTTTTATCTCTTGGACTTTTTTTTGCTCTACCACAAAAATGGAGACTTGTCCTAAATCAGTTTTGAAACTTGGAATTCTCCTTCAGGTCGTTTTCCTAGGAGATGTCATGTTATCCTAGTCACTATCTGTTGAAATGCTCACTTTCTGAAGGTGGTTCTCTGAGCTATCACTTAAGCTGTGACTGTCCCTATGAATACTTCATCTCTCGCTACACATAGCGGATTCCCTCTGTACATTCATACCACCTCTTTATCCTTAGAGTTCGTTCTCCTTACAAAGCAAACTTTCCCACTACTTCTTTCTTTCTGTTTGTTAATAACAAGATCCCCGAAGGCACAGGGATCAAACAATAGTCACTGAGACCTCATCTTTCTAACACCTAATTATTTACTATTCAAATATTTCTGCTTCTAAAAGATAAATCTCGCTCTGCCCTTTAGATGTATCGCATACTTTTTTAAAAAAAAAATCTCATCCTTGGTTTGCTATTTAACCTTCCTTAATAACGACTCAGTTGTCATTTATCACACTCTGTCTTTTTCCAGTATATAAACTCATTATTCCCTGGGAATAACATTCTAAGGCAAGACTATTTTACTTATAAATGTTCAAATGCCATCGCCAGACCTTCTTGATATAGTTTTGTGCTTATCCAGCAATTTGGGAGTAGGATTCACAGTGACATCATCCAGAATGATGCATCAACTGTTTAGTGATAAAGATCACAGTTCAAGTTCTCCTAGCTCTGGGTTCATAACGGGCAGAATGGCGTGGTTTAGTTTACAGTTGCTAGGCAATAAGAAGGCATAGCATGTGCAAAGTGGCAAGCTCCTTGGTGTGTACAGCTAATAGAGAATTAATTACTAATGAGCATGTCTATATTACAAAATGATTTCTCTTTTTATACTGAGCTCCCAGAATTCTCATTTATGAAGGCTGGATTCTATTAAAGTCTGGCCAGTTGAGGTTTCAGGTTTTCCTGTTGGCATTGCAAGTGGGAGTCAATGAAAAATATTAACCCATTCTTTTAGTATCAGCCACTTAGTAAACCTCTTAAGTCTGGTGAGGTACTAATGGGGAAAATATGTCTCTATATGATGCTTCATTACTCAGTATATTCTCCCACTTGGAATTCCCAAATATTTTATTTTTTGTACAAAGATTGGAAGCCAATTCTGAGTTTAGAAATGAATTCATTTTATCTTTAAGTTACTTTTTAAAACATCTCCATGGAAGCTTACTTTAGCATTCAAATAAGAAAACAAAATCTATTATAAATGAATAATTGGATGGGATGAAGGTGAGACCCAAGTCACTGTTGTTTGATCCCTGTACATTTTGGGAAAAAACACCACATATTCACATATCACAAAACAAAATTCGATGAAAGTGTAAAAATTTTGTCATAAAACCAAACTGAGCAAAATCTGGGACACTTTTGGTATTGTATTCTCTCTACAAATACAGAAGATAGAATATTGTAGACTATCAGAAACATTTCAAAGAAAATAGAATAGTTTGGGTTATATATACTGAAAGAAGTATTTTTCCATTTATGCTTGTCTGAGGAATGAATAAGAATATGAACTTCCAGTGGTTTGTTCCATAATGACAATTTCCAGTAAGTTAGTCTGAAGATCCATCTCATTGACATAGTTAGAATTCATTCACTTTTTACTTTAGTATTTTATGGGGTTTACTACACATTGGGCACTGTTATAATATAAGAGAATATTGAGAACATGTATTTCTGTGTTATTAAATGTTAGTTTTAGAAGATGTGCTAGAGGAATGAAATATTTCTTTGGGATTATATTATACACAGGATTAGTGAAGCATTAAAATCTGGGCGTGGCAGCATGGAAGAATTAGACCAACATGTTGTTTGTCACATGCAGGTCAGGAAGGACAGATTGGTAGGGAAGTTGTCTCAGAGGTGGTCATGAGTTTTTACTGGCACTGTCAGATCCTATAAAGGAAGCCTATGTCTAATTATAGACTTTTGAGTCAAAGAAATCAAAGATAATCCACTACAAAAAAATTCCCTGACATTAAAGTCATCAAGGGAGTTTAGAAAAAAAAAAAATCACCTTTTAGCAGCTTCAAGCTTTATTTCCCATGGTCTAGCGCTGTTCTTCTATGGTATGGAGTATTTTACATATGCATGCTCCCTGATTGTCAGCTTATTTGAGTGCAGGACCTACAGCTTTCTGAATTTAGAATTTGTGAACCAGTTAAAGAGTATGTAACATCTGGATGACAGAGGAGGAATCAGGAAGAAAGAGAAAGAATAAAGGAATAAGGGAATGAAATAAAATAAAAGAGGAAAAAGAATAAAAGAAAGAAAAAAGGAAGAAAATATTTTATTTCTTAAGCAGTTATTAAAGAAACAGGATTTCAAAAAAATTCTTTCTCCAAACCTATTTTTATCACAAGTCTCCTTGAACACATATTTACTTTTTAGATATATTTTATATTCAATCATTAATTACGATAACATCTTTAGGGAAATTATGTAATTTAATTTCCTTACTACTCATATAAATATTACTTTTAATTACCTCCTGTTTGCTTTGATTTTACTATCACCCTTTATAGGATCAATTACACTCATTAGCACCAGAAAAGTATTCTAATTTATTTTGTAGATTACATATGATATTCACCCAGGTATGACACTGAGTGAACTGGAAGTTTTTATTGAACCCAGAGTCACTGTGCATATAAATCAGTCAGTCTTATGATAGGTGCCCTTCACTGTGCCATGGGAACATGGGAAATCTAGGAGACATTATGATCAACTCCAAAATGACATGCAACTTCCCAGCTTACCACAGGAGTTCATCTTCTGTAGAAAAATTCCTATAGAAAATTTTAAAGCTTGATTATTCGTCTTCAGTTAGAAAATGAAATAAGAGACATTTTTGAGAGTAGAAGTTTTCAATGATATATATGTATATTAATCATACTAATGCTCTCATGAGTCACTGAAAAAAATTGGAGGTGTGTATATGGAAAATGAAAACTTCGATTTTTCACAGTATCTTTGAGCAAAGGGAAAGTGCTCAGCTTTTGGTCCTAGGCTATGGAAAGATGTCTTAGTTATAAGATTTTCCAAACAAGTCTTAAAAACAAAATTAAGGCAGGAAAAACTGCGGTCGGGATGTAATATATTAGAGAATAATAAATAAAAAAATAATTAAAACCACTTACACATTAAATAAAAAGAAACACACAAATAGGTACAAAACCAGAAAATGAGAAGCAGACCTTGGGGATGCTGCTCTATAGCTGAGCCTATGTGGGTGTGGTGAAGAAGGAAGGGCAATTGACCTCTAACCTGTTACACACAATGACCAGTGTGAGACTCTAGGAAAACTATAAACAGTTTATATAGCTCTGAACCTATGGGTACAAACCACGTATGTGTGTAATCACAGAGAGAGAGAGAGAGAGAGAGAGAGAGAGAGAGAGAGAGAGAGAGAGAGAGAGAGAGAAGAGAGAAGAGAGAAGAGAGAGGACAAATTTCATTTCAAGTGAGTTGTCAAGATTCCACAGACCTCGGGTTAGGAGCACACGCTCCCTCTGCTCTAAATTAAAACTGCTTCAAAGTGTAAACTATAGAGTGGCAGTTGCCATGTCACCTAGAATCCCTTTGGTACATCAAAATTTTGGGGGTCTTCTCCAGTTCCTCTAAATTGGAACCTGTATCTGAAAAAGATTTGCACATGATTCCCCAACACATGGAATTTTAGAGTCACTGCTACAGAAAGAAATATTCACAATGAATATAGAATTCAAATTGCATCTCAGATCACATTGAGAAATATTCTAATATCATAGTAACAAATTACTGTTTGTGAATCAAAGGGAAGATGTCTCTAGTATTTTATACACGTTCAGTGTGAAATCACCCCTTTATTCCATTTTTCAATCATTGACTTCTGCTCCTCACTTCTGTAAACTGTCTTGATATTTCCACTGCTGAGAAACAGCTAAGATGGGATTTGATCTGGGATTTGGAGATGCTAGTAGCATTAAACAGATTACCTTGGTTCCCTACAGGACCATTTCAGGGATATGCAATGCGTACAAAGCCAGGGGGCAGACATGTTCCCATCAGATTTGCCACAGTGCGAGGGTAAGGTCTTACCCTTACACTATTGCAACACAGGGCAACTTCCTGATTATTGGATGGATTGATGGTCTCAGAGTGAGTCCTGTTCTAATGGATTGGACAACAAATCCCTGTAAAGTCCAGCAGTAATGATTAGAAGGCTAGGAGCTTCACGATCTTAGGTTCCATGTGATGATTATTTTTCTATGGCCATTATAACCTGCAAATATGTACAGGAGAATATGGTATTTCACAAATTAGCTCATGTTTGACCAGACATGTTAGTAAGTACTATTTGATTAAATAATTATTTAAAATATAGTTATTTAATATAAATATAAAATATAAATTCTTTAATATTGTTAAATTACATTAAACATGTTTATTTAAATAAATATAAACTATTTATAAAATATTAAATATCAGTGTATAAAGTGACAGAGCCTCTGCCTGATAACGAATCAGATGCTTCTAAGTTAAATACTATCATTTTATAAGCATAACTCATATTAATATATTTTGATTTCCTAAAATTGTGCAGCAATGCCTTTCCAGGTTAGATTTATTTTATCTAGTTATGGTGGGAAAGTGAAGCATAAAAAATTTAAATGTCATATTATAGCCTAGGGAGTCAGTAGGGATACTGAGCCTCGGAGCCAGAGGGTTGGGGGTTGGGGGTAGTTTGTTTGTTTGTTTGTTTGTTTTTCAGTCAATATTTTTATTTAAACTTTGCCTGTGATGGACAAGAGACATGGGGGAATAAAGCAGCTCTCCTAGTCTTCATGGGCCATCAACTGTTCTGCTGTGTTTTCCATACCAAGCAAGTCAGCTAGGTCTTGTTTGCACAGACCAGCCTTTTTCTGTTGAGAAACTAACTTTAGAACATTTCAAAGATAAAACCAACACAAACTGTAATTTAAAGTGTAACAAGCAGGGGAACTAAAAGTCAAGCCTGCAATCCCTGATTTTAAAAGCATCCTAGGTTTGCATATTATTGTGGTTTGCAAAATGCATGCCTTATTAGGAAATGATGACTCACCGACTGTGTAAATAGAAAGGTGCATACGATTTACCAAGTAAAAAAATCAGGGGTGTGAAAGATATTTAAGGCAGCAATTTAGAAAAGACATTGAAGAGGGCAGCTATTCCAGTCTCATTATTTTTATAAGCTGGCATGTACGATCATGTTGTAATATGCCTCTTATTGGAAATCAGTGGTTTGCTTATCACAGTAATTCACAGACACACACACACAAATGTTAGAATCCCCTTTGCTACAAAAGATAAAAGATGCTGTCCTCTGAAAGCCTAAGCATTCTGGTGACAGATTCTGGAAACAAGGACATCAATCCTCCTGGATGCCTATGTTGAAAGTCAATGTTCGCAAATTCACAAGATGTCTATTGGGGTAATCCATTCTCTACAAGGCCCTGCCCGCCAGAAAATCTTTATAAATTATCATTGGGTTTTTACAATATGTCTCATCATTATAGCTTGCTGATAGTTAAATTCAATTCATTTTAAAACAGTCCTTTTGTTTATTTTCAGCATTAGTTTTTGCATAACATGAATTCAACAGCCCATTCGTAGGAGGTTAGTATGGAAAAGTTTCTTACCTTTCCCACACCTTCAAAGAAAGTTCTGGAATCTGACACTAACTGATGAACTAAAATAATGATCTGTCAACTACTTACACAGCTGGGATTGCTCGCAGTGATGTTTAGAATCTTAAGATTTGTGATTTAGTGTGTGTGTGTGTGTGTGTGTGTGTGTGTGTGTGTGTGAGAGAGAGAGAGAGAGAGAGAGAGAGAGAGAGAGAGAGAGTGCCCTGTGTGCAGGTGCCCACACAGGTCAGAAGAGGATGCTGGACTCCTTAGAACAGGAATTTTAGGTTACTATGAGCTCTGAACCGCTGAACTGGAGTTTGAAATCCTTAATCAAACTAAAAGCATTCCCATATTTTTACTCTTTCTCAAATCAAAGGGAAAGGTTCTATATTCTGTTCTTAAAGAAGATTCTCTGACCTCACACACGAGCAAAGTAGATGCCACAGGAGAAACATCACTTCTGGTGGCACAATGGCGCTCACCAGCTTCCATGGACTGACCCTTTCTCCTCTTGAAACACAGTAGCTCCTGATCCTCTGAATTGGACTACACAGGGACCATGGCATGTCTGCTTATTTTCACAAAAGTAACTTAGTCAGTAGAAGTTTCTGGACCTGTGGCTTCACATTACTGTGTCCACTCTGTATGAAGACTTGAGCTACTTGAGGCATAGGATGGAACTTGTTTTTACGTTTTATTACAAATTTGGAAGTTGCTTCATTGTATCTGCTTTTATCATCAATAAATATCTCATCATTCCATGAACTCTCCAGTTGCCATCCTTTCATTAGGCTTGAAACTGATGAGAGGCATTCAAATCTAATAGTTTTGCTCCAACAAACTAAACAGGTAATTACATATTCAATGCATCTAAGAATTTGGATGGAGATCTCAAGAATAATGCCACAGCATTCTGGAAATGTTATAAAGGTGCTATGCTCCCCTCATGGTTGATTACAGTTGCTTTGCAGTTAAACATGGATTTGCTTAGTGGCACTTTTTATGAATTATAAATGCTTATAATATTTAAAGTAGTAAGTTTATCCATTTCTCCTAAGCTGACTTTTATAAAAAAATCTTGATCTCTAAGACATTTTTATAAAAACAAACCAATATAATGCATTAATGGGAATTTAAGCCTGTGATCTGTTTTGTTCATAAGATACTACTTTAAAAATAACTGCTCTCCACTCTTCTATCACCATTCCCTGTCACCCAGGAGACGATGAACTCTCCAGTACAACCCAAGGACAACCTTTCTCACCTAACATGTTTTAAATGTTCTCATTCACAAAGTAAACCAGGCTTCAAACACAGACCTGTTTGTCTCTTATGACTATGTACATGGTATTTTGATATTTTATACTTTAATTATAGTAAACTGATCATTTATTCCAGGTTTATATATAATCTAAATATTATTGATAAAATATTTCTTCTTCTTTTTTTTACATTGAGAAAACTTGATGGAAGGGATTAAAAGTTTGACCCAGGTATCACTTCCTTAAACCCCTCCAAGTAATTTTGTAATCCTGAATAGCTTTAGTCATGTGTGTACTGCTGTCTTATGCATAATACTCCCATGGCTTAACATTTATTTCCATTCTTCATTACCCCAGTTTTCCATGCTGGACTTTAAAGCTCCTGTCATCAGGATAGCAAGAGATACAAGGGCCTGGGTTTCTGTCATACTGCAGAGTGATGACTGGCATTTGGAACGGGTGAATTTAGTGCAGATGGCCATGGTTCCAGAGTTGTCTAGAGAGTTAGGATTCTGGCTCTCAGTTCCTTCTCTTATCTTATAGCGGCATGGATACTAAAACATTACTGTTCTAGTACCGGAGTTAGGGAGCAGTAAGTATCTGGATATGGCAAGATAGGGTTGCTCACTGAGCTCTGTGAGCAAGGCTGGCAACTCAATTTTAATCCTTGGATCCCACAGAAAGGTGAAGGAGATAACCCACTTCATGAGTGTTGTCTGTTAACTTTCACATGTGTGCCTTGGTATCATGGCCACACATATTGCATCATATATATATATATACATATAAATGTGTGTGCATGCACACACACACACATACACTATATAGGAACACTTATACAATAATAAATGAATATGTTATAAAACCAATTATGCCAAAACTAATCTAAATATCATCTTATCTGCTACAATTTTTCCTTAGGAATATTTAGTATCTAGCATCAACTTGGAAGGGTCTTTGTAGTGGAAAGAAATCAACCTATGAATATCTCTGAAACTAACTAAAAAAGAAAACACATTTCTTATCAAGGTTATTATGTTCTTCTGAATTTTGATGTTTGCTTTCAAACTTAGTTGTTGAGCATGGTGAAAATCTTTAACCTTCTCATCTCTCAGTTTTATATGAGACATCAGTCACATAGATCACTCATTAAATATTCTCTGAAAATGATGTTCCTGTTTTTAAGATAGTTAGACATCTGTACTATTTACATGTCAGAACACCAGTTCACAGGAAATTAGTATTTTTCATAATAAACACCAAGTAGGTTACAGGGTGACAAATATTATCTATAGATATAAACGTCTCATTACATTTTAATAATGTATAATTTAGGATGATTAGATTATATCAGATCAAATTTCATTTATTAAACAAAATCTGTTATAAGTGAGGACAAGAAAATCTCAAGATACTTGTTAAAAACACATGTGGGACTTAACATGAAAGGAAAGGTATTTACCCGGAGGTGATGCAATTTTCCTGCCTGCAATTGATTTCAATGTTGGATCCAATAACACCAAATCCATACATCCTGGCTATTTAGTTGTGTGAGTGACTTCTATGACTAACCATGACAAAGGAAGCTTTATGACACCTGCTAAGGACATTTGATCTCTGACAACCTCTGCCTGTGACTGATTTTTATCAGATTGGGACATTCGGGTGACATTTTTAATGAACAACCTCAATGGTGGTTTTAGAGTCTGGTATTGAAATCCATTGCCGTAATTTATAAAATGCAGTTTATTGGCTGCTTTATGATATAGCGTATTTACTGAAATGAGGCCTGACCAAAAAATCATGTTACAAAGGGAATACATGATTTCCCAACCAGCCATAAACTATAAATTACACACCTTTCCTGTCCCTCTCATCCATATATACCTACACCTTGTTCTCAATCTGCAGACAAAGTGAAAGACATGTCACAATGTGCAGGGGGAAAAAATCAAACTCAATTTGCTATACAATGAATTGTTTTTTGGTTTTGTCATGTCCACTGACATATTGATCACTCAAAGATTGAAAAGCTCAGAATACACCAGGCTTTTATATAGATAAATAAGTGAAAGCATTATAGGATTCCTTTGGTTTTACAAAGATGCAAGTGCTCAGGAGGCTCGCTATGAATACAGCACCGTAAGCATCAGTATTTGAGATTTATGGGCACATATCTTTGTGCCCATAAAATGATAGTTCCACAGGACAAATGGGCCACCATTCTAAGTTCATTTAAAATATGTAAAAAGAATCTTTTTTGTACTGTGTGGAAGCATCACCTGTCAGTAAAAAGCTGATGGCTTATCAGCTGAGGCAGGAAATAGAAGGTGGGAGTTCTTGTAGATAGAGATTGAAACTCTGAGAGTCAGACAGAGGCAGGAGATTTTCCTTGGTCTCAGAGGCTTTCAGATGCATGAAACTGAGGAGAGGTAATCAACTATGTGGCAGACGTAGGGTTATGTAAGTTATTAGCTAGTTGAGGAATGAGGCAAAGATTATGGGCTAGGCATTTATTTATAAATAATTAAGTCTCCTAGTCATTATTCTGGGAACAAAGAGGATGGGTAGAAAAGCTTGTGGGTGCAAAAGTACCGCTGGTCATTTCACAGCAAAGATGAACTTCAGGAGAGAAACTACACATCAGTGCATGATGATACATGCGTGTTCACACACACACATGCACACGCACACGCACACACACACACACACACACACACACACACACACACACCATACCATATCCATGCGCTATTTTTACCCTCTGTAAAGGTTATATGAAATTTATAATGTAATAAGCCCAACATTCCATCAAACATTTTCTCTTTAACCTGAGAAGGGACTAAGTCAAATCACTAAAGTCCACATCTGTGATTTTCAAGGTGCAATGACTGTCCTGTAGAATTTGTAAAGCCAATACTGTTATTCACCACCAGACTTGTGAAACTATAAGGTACAGAATCAATTTATCACAAGATGAAAATTCAAAAGACACCACAAAGACCCCGTGGTCTATTAAGCTAAATCTCTAACTCAGCATGTGGAGGTGGAAAAATGAAGGAATGAACCCTATGTTTGCAGGTAGGCAGAATTCCAGTCATTATGACAACAGACTGTGTCTCTAATTACCACCTATTATAGCAATGCTGCAAAACGTTCTGTGATCCCAGGGAGATTGTTACTCCATAATATGTATTGCCCTGTTCCTCATATATAAAGCTGTTGCAAGCACAGCTCTGCAGTCTCAGTGGGAGGCAAATTGAGGCTGGGACCCTTAACACTGCTCATGAAAATACCACATGCAGAAATCCTATCTGGGAGAGGAGCGCCTTCATTGATGCTAATCGCAAAGCTTTCAAAGCAGAGGGACTTCTCATTTAGCATATTCTTTAAAAATTAGAGCAATGCCTCCCATTACCATATTCTAAAGTAATTACGTGCAGTAAGTAAAGACAAATTCATTACTAATTACACAGTCTTTTATTGTGAAATCCAGAGCAAAATTATTTGAGGTATTTTCTTTTCTAAGCTGACAACAGAATGACTTTACTTCATCAATCAGTTTGACTAAAGTAATGATTTTCTTGGAATTAAAATTTGTTGAAAGCTCTAAGTATTTCATCTTTTGGGCTAAGAAGCATGTAGTTAATGTCACCACTAATACATTTGTCAGTCTGCTAATTTTCTTTTTCTATTAGAATAAGTAAACAGCAGCCCTTTTAAAAAGCATACTATCTACCATGTGTCAGGAGCAATGTAGGGAGACTTATTTGAAAATCATGAGGTAAGGCGTGATAAAATGCACAGGAGTCACAGGCAGACAATGAAGGAGAAACAGAAGAGGGAAAGGCATTTAATAATTCCAGAGTGAGGGCAGAGTATATCTCACAGGGTATAAAGGCAAGATGCCATTTAAAGGAGAATTATGAAAAAAATCAAATCAAACCAAGAACTCAAGCCAGAAGGATCAGAAAATATGAAAGACGAGGTGGCTTCTGACAAAGATTTCAAACAAAATGGAAGCAATAGTCAAATAATAAAAGGCTCATGGTGGACAATAGAGATAGAAGCAATGTGGCTTTGTTTGTATGGCATTCCAGCAGCTGTTACGCACTTAGATATGGTTATTATTTGATAGAATATAGTCGGGACAGTACAAGCCCCTGATTCTATTCCTAAGGACACAGTAAAATCATTTAGGTTCCACTCTGCTAGAGTCTGTTTGATAACATTTTAATTAGAAGACTCTAATACCTGATTTAAAAAAGCCAGTTCTCTGTTCTACTCTCAGTTCCCCCAAAACTAAACATTCCTTTTGGTAAGTTTGTTATCCCAGAACATCAGGTTTCAGCTTGATTGCCATAATCCAGATCCGAAACCAAGTGCCACTTCTGCATTGTTTTTTTCCTTTCATTTAAAATAGCATTAACATTGTTTATTAGGAATGTATGGGAGAGCGCACCACCCATCCCATTGCTTGGACATCAGAGATGGCAAAGGAGGAAATGACTAGGGTCTTCCCAGTAAAATTATTATTATTTTTTTTTTGGCTTTTTACTCAAGGAAATACTATTACTGAAAACAAAACAAAACAAAACAAAAGAAATCATTTCTTCTGCCATATTTTGTATTTGAATGCCTCCAAAGTTCCTGGATAAAGGCTTGACCCCGAGTGTGGTGATCTTTTGAGATAGTAGAACTCTCAGAGATGTGTCTAGTGGGAGGTCTTTAGGTTATTCGGTCCATACACGCAAGGGACCTAGAACACCCTAGTCATTCCTCCTTCCCCATCTTTGACTTCCAAGCAATGGGATGGGCGCTTTGTTCCATCATACATTCCTACCATGACTAACACGCTGCTGCCTCACCACAGGCTCAATCAGTCCTGAACTGGAAGCTTCAAAACTAGGGCTCAAGTAAACCTTTTCTGTTATTTTTAGTGATTGTATTCCTAATGGATGCAAGTCAAAAAATAACAAAATGTGTCATTGAAGTTTCATGATATTATATAATTAGTCATCTTTGGTATATGATATTAAGCTACTTTGCTTTCCATATTAAATGTGAATGTAGATGACCTATGGGTTATATTACTAAACTCATAATTATTTTAGATACATCATTATTTTCTTTTTACAGTTTTGGGACATTTGACATAACACTTTTAATATCTGTTTTGTCATTAAAGAAGTTGAACATAAACTAAGAGGCACAGATAAATTCCTAAAATATTAGAACCTATGTTTTCTGCTGGTAAAAGTAGTAGATGAAGAAGCATGGTCTAGCAGATCCATAGAGTGAAATAAGTTGGTTAAATTATCCACGTGTCAGTTCCCAGATTACTCTCAACGATCAGTAACAAAAACGATGACCACAATGAGCAGGCAATCCACACTGAAAACATATGTGATATCTAGACCTTATCAATTTCTCCTCTGCACTCAAGTAGGGTGATCATTGATTAGAACTGCACCTTGTTCAGTGGTGCCGGTACTTACCTGGCTGCGACAAAAGCGGTGTGTAAGGGACTTTTGGTTCTATTGCACTCATTGGTGGAGGTAGCAAAGGGTTAGCAAAGCTGCGGAGTGGATGAGTTGGCCGCACACAGGCTGTGGGGATGGTTCTGCTGGGTGCTTCTTCGCTGCTGGGATGTTCAGGCTGAGCTGGAGGCAGCATGGATTGCTGCTGTGTGGTTGGTCCTTCACTCACAGCTGGAGGGGAAATAAGAAAACCAGGTGTCATTCGAGATGAACCTTATTTCCCTCACCTTTCCAGAATCAGTCCAGGGAGAAATGATGAGATCTGGCAACCTCTCCTCTGTTTCTTATTCTTCAGCTCTCATGCATGCATGGAATACAATTAGCTCATCCCTTTTCAACAGTAGAAGCAGGCCTATTAGGACATGGTGTGCCTCTCAGGGACACTAACACAATATATTCGTACTAACTATATTGCCTGTACTGTCTGGACTCTGTAATCATAAGTGATGAAGTGAGAAAACAGAGTTATCTTTCCCTTTCTAAGTTGTAATGTCAGCGGAACTCAACCGGTTACAGCTGCATTATTATTACCAGCCAATATGCCAATTTTGCTGCGATTTAAACATACCATGTCAACTGTCAAACAAATCAGAGTTACAGGGTGCTCAGAGGCATTGCTTAAAAAACTGATACCAATAATAACCACTATCATTATCTCCCATAACAAAATAGAAGCACATTGAGCTAAAAGTTATATGAGACACGATTTCACTGGAGCAAGTTGCCTGAACTCCGAGTTATGATTTCTTTTCCTCTTTGATAGCAAGTCTTGTAATTTTCAGGCAGATTACTGAGTTGAAGAGGCTTCCCATAGTCATTTGTGACAGCCTTGGGGTATCTGGACTGCTTCGTATATTAAAATGCACCTTTCCCCCTGGGGAATACAGTTGAGGGAGACTAAAATATTTTCAAGGCATTTTCTGTTGCTACAGTCAGGGTATGTCAACTTTAAATGTTCATTCATATTCAAAGCCGAAAGGTCCAAGATAAACCACAGATAAAAAGGGTTGCCTAATGGAGTAAGTGGTATTGACTCTATATGAGTATTTCTAGTTATTTATTTCTTAGGAAGAATAGTTTTGGCAAAAAAATGGGAAGATATGGTATTGCTTTCATAACATCTCACTTTGGAAGGATAATTTTAAGGTAGAATTATTTCAAAATAATAAATTTAGGAGATGATTTTGAAAGGACTCTGAAATCTTACTAAGGTCAGCAAAGGGCAGAGGAGATAGAGAAGCAGTCTGGTAATGCCAAAGGAACAGACTTGAAAGATAAGAAGATCAAGGTGTCCTATGAAAGATATGCAGATGTGATACATCTTCCAGAGGTATTTTTATTCATCCTTTTTGCTTCAGATGGGGTCGGAGGTCCTCTGGATGAGAGAGCAGCCTGTGGGCCTCATCCTTTAGAGGTGGAGGTAGAAGATGGCTGAGAAAATGATAGCAGAACTCAAAATATGATGAGACTTTGTCAGTCTTCAAACAGGGAACTTTAAGTAAGGCCACCAACTGCCAAACCTCCCATGTAGGTCTTACAAGAAACTAAATTGCTCCCATGATCAAAAGGGGAGAGGACTGTCTTTGTATAGGATCAGTTTGGGTCTTGGAATGTTTGTAAGTTTAATTTTACCGAAAGAGAAAATATTAGGTTTTAACTTCGGACTTAAGTTTAACGTGAAGAAGAAAGTGACCAAAGGCTGATTTTCTAAATAAAGATTTAATAATTTAGCTATTTCTAAAGCTGAGTATGTTTCCCCCTTAGCTTCACAGTGGTCTCTGAGTTGTTCCCTTATTCCTGGTCCTTAAAGGAGGCTCACTTTAAGGAAGGTATCCTTGTTTGCACTTTCTTCACACCAAAGGAATTCATTTAAGTGCTGGATTACAGGAAATAACTAGAACATCACAGGCCCTTTCCAAAAGGTCCCCATAGATGATTATCAGAATGGTTCTGATTAATAAGCCCATCCCATAATACTACCTTATTATGTGACAGGAAAAGAAATGTCACATTTTTCTTCTTATAATTGTTTAGGTAATTATCTCTATGGAACATGTACTTACCCATACCTGTCCCACAGCATTGAAGAAACAATGGGAGGTTTTGAATGCCTACATTCCCTTTGTTTCTTTTTCCTTCCTTTAATTCTTTTCTTTCTCTTGTATTTTGGACAAGAAAAGTTCATAATAAAATATTATTATATTCTCGAGTTGAATAAAATTTACATACCTCTTTCTTTAAGAATTTGAAATTCTGTCTCTTATTTTGACAAAACTTCTGTATGTCACGTGAATATATGGATTGCAATGATTTTACTAAAAGTCATGAGTTGGAGATCCTAAAGAAACTTGGGACAATTGGCTGACTGAAGTGCCTAGTCATTTATCAAAGTGCACGCTGGCCTGCAGGCTCACTCAGTCTCTGGGGATCCTCTTGATTCCTCTCATTCCTTGAACCTTCTGCAGCTCATGGGCTTCCCTTCGTCCAGGTTCTCAGTCCTCTATAACCTGCCATTTCAGCCATGTGCGCTCCTGCCTTTGTTTCCCCATCCTCCTCTTCTGCTCTCTCCCCCTACTCCTCCTCTAATGGCTCCACCCATTCTGCTGATCATGTTCGGTCTTCTACTTTCTCTCCATGCTCTGGATGCTTCTGGTTCTTCTCTCCTTCATATGTACAATAAAACCCTTCCCTTCAACCATCCCTTGGAGCATCACGCCCTCCTCTTACTCACTGAGGGCATTCTTAGTCACTTTTTTTTTTTTTTCACCTCAGTCACTTGTTTACATCAGCATCAATGAGAACTAAAGTTCTCTTTATTCCTGGTCCTGCTTCTCTAGCCTTCCCCCTGTCTAGCATTATTCAGACTGGTATCACCATGATGCAGCCCTAAGTGGACCCTAGCCTTTGTCTAATTCATTCGTAGTTGCTCATATGAGCACAATGTGAAGCCTAATACGTGAGTAAGAAAGTCTGAGTAGGAAAGACTAGAATACCATCCATAAAACACAAATTGTTAAAAAAAAAAAAATACAGTGAAAGAGAGTTTTCACAGGTAATTCACAATTCTTGAATTTTAAGAAAATGCTCTCAGAGTTGGCTGATATTTAAAGCAGCAAAATCCTCAAAGAAACATCTTAGCAGTTACTCCAACAGGTAAATGCTGCATTGTGGACGTGCCCATTTGGCCAGTTCAGACACCAGCTCCAGGACATCAATGTGAAACAAATTGTCTCAGTGACTTGGGATTTATATGTGTGAAGAGCTCCAAAAGCAAAGAAAAGCTCCCTTCACCCCGGGATACAGCTTCCTTGCGGTTCAGAGCAGAGTGAGAAGCAAATGGGTGTCATCAAGGCACTCATTTTCAAATGATGAAATAGTCAGAATTCATTGTACAAATAGCATACAATTACACAGTAGAGTCAAATCTCAAGGCACTTTATAATAATTAATGTCAACATTCAAAACACTTGCTACGGAGTAACTGGCAGAAATACTGCAAAAATGGAAATGAGAATTTTCCTTTCATCTGAAAACTGCAGTGGTTGATAGAATTACAGCCCACCAACAGCACGAGGCAGATGCTGAGGCATGAACACCTCCACCTGGATCCTATTTCTACACATTAATCTTGGAAGAACAACATTATGAACGATTCCTCAGTAACCTAGTTCCTCATAGCTTAAAAGACACCCCTAGAAAAATGAATGAACCCTTCCACTGTGCTCCTGATTTTATCTGGCACAATTTCCATTTGGGAGCCAACTTCCAGTTTGAGGGTGAGCTGGAAACCGCATGGGCTAACCTGTGAAGCATCCTCACTGTGCCATGACAAAAGGGAAAGCTCTTACATGCCTCTTCCATAGCCTTGTCCCATGGATGAGAAAAACGAGACACTGCTTTGTTATGATATGCTGAAAGAAAGCTCCATCCAAGACTGCCTGTTTGGGAGATTGTCAAAGTACAGTACTGATCTCTTGGGGCAGCAACTTATAATAAACTTAAGTTTATTATAAGAGTGGTTCTGCAGTAATACAGGTGGGATTATTTGTCCCTCAATCTGGAAATGTGTGCAATGCAAATGCTATTACTGGCCCTCCCCTTTCCTTACAGAAATCCTGCTTTGTTTATGACTTCAGAAACTTTCAGGCTTTGGGGGCAGGGCTTTAGCATTTCCTGACTTAAGAATTTCTGGGTTTTTGAGATAACTATGGAGAAGTAGAACCTCCACACTTGGCCACATTAACTTTATCTTTTCCTGTGTGCTCTTCTTTGATCCTCAAGGACACTAATAAGGCAGTTCTACTCAGAGCCATGGAGTGTTTTCTGCTTGAGGGAGAATAAGCGTGTTTAGTGCTCTGCAAGCCATGTAGAAGCCAATAGCAAAGAAGTGGATGTTAACGACCATTGACAGCGACTTAGAGAATATTTTGTTTTCTAGAAAAGGGAACTTATCCATTCTTTTTCTTTTCCAGGCATTTGCTTGAAGCATATTAGATGTTACTTCTTTTGCAGAGCATATATTTTGTTGAAAACTACTTGCTGAATAAATGAACATATACATTTTAAAGCAAGGTATAAATCATGGCCAGCGATAGAATTTTCACTGCCGGGTAATTTGGATGAAGTTCAAAAATTATACAGGAGGAGTTTGCTAAGAAAGCATTGTTTACATAAGCACCCAATTGTTCTGGTATGTAGTATATTATTTTCTATTGTACTGTAGGATTGCCTTCATTTGCTAAATCATATAGCTTGAGGACAAAACAAACTCTATTAAAGAGTGTAAATGTTTTGAATGATTAACTTCTAATGTACCTCATTATTTGGTGTTTAAAGAAAAACAGGTGGAAGGCACAGAAGATTTCCATATAGGCCCTGTCTCACATTTCCTCATTACCAAACTAGAGTTGAGAAGAGGAAATTTCTTTCAATCATTGACAAACAAAACAAAACAAAACAAAACAAAACAAAACATTTCTTAATACCAGCATATTTCTTTTTCATTGAAATTAAACCTTTGAATAATGTGTCCCAAGATCCAAAAAGAGACAATTCCACATGTTATACTAACTCAAGAGTAAAAGAAATAGAAAGGTTTGGGACAGGTGAGAAGAATACATTTGTAAACCATGCCTACAAAAATTGGAAACACAGGGAACAGTTGCTATGAAGAAATACTTTCTAATAAGAAAAGCACTGCGCTTTGGTTGATGCTAGCCATGGCAGAAGGACCAGAGCAAAGTTATGCCACAGATGCCTCTTCAATGCCCCTTTAAAGTCCTAAGATACAGGTAGAATAAAAAGAGTGCAGTAGAATATCATCAAATGAAGGGAGCTCACGTCAGGAACAAAGAAGGGACTTGTGGACTTGGGTTTTTTTTGTTGTTGTTTTTTGTTTTTTTTTAAGTAGACTCTCATGCATAGCTGCTGTGAGATTTAGAACTTTCTAGCTGTTGGGCTTCCCGCATGCCCACCACCTTCCTCCTGTTCCTGTGATTTTGGAGCTTTCTCCCCCCTGAGATTTAGCACACAACTCTATTTGGTAGATGTGATGTGCAGCTAGGAAAGGGAAATGAATCTAATTCTCGCCTGGCAGATTTTTGATGCCTTTTAATTCTAACCTTGCTACATTTGGACGATTTATGATTTCTTAGAGCTGCCCCTGGTGAGTTGGGAAAAAATATAGCTTACCTCACGAAGATATTTTATTGCTGTGCTATCATATCTATTACAAAACCTCCTCTTGCACATGAGCTGCTGAGTCACCTGTTCTTAACTAGGAGATGAAAGCCATAAAATCGATTTAAAGGTGCAGTGCTCAATGGAGGGGAGGGGAATCAAATGACGTGGGAGAAATAACCACGGTGGTATGAAATCTTTCCTCTTCCTCTACTCTTGCTCTCTCTAATAAATGGCATTTTGTTCTGTGAACCACTCCACCTCCAAAACTTGAAAAAGTCCTGCTTAAGCAATTAAAGAAATGCTAAGGATTCATCAAATATTTGTTCACTGGGACTAGGTAGAGATCTTTTAATTTAATCAACAGTTACTAGATCACATGTATTGAAAGACAACCCTTGATTTATAACTTCCTGGTAGGCAGGGTGTTGTTTTGGAACATCTACTACTCCATTGTGTAATGTAGCCATATGATCTTTATTGCCCACCAAACACATTTGTCTGTGGTGTCTGTTGTGGAAAGGGTCCTAGGGAATTGCTCTAACTGCATGTTGCTAGGATCCAAATGTGCCATATGTTGAGCAGAAAAATTCCTGTACTAGGGTCACAGGCGATGAGTCTTTCCACAGAATACGAAGACCAAACTGATACACGGAGGTGCTCTTGCTCTTACTAGTATCTGTCACAATAAAACAGAAAGAAAATGCATTACACTGAGTTCTTCCTGCTCCAAAACCTCGGTCCACAGACAGTGTTGGGAATGGTACTGGCCGAAGAGTGAACTGTGGATGCGGGTATCCACATGTGGGAGATGGGAGGATTCCTGGGTACTGGGCGCTTTCAAGTGTTGGCACAGGGATGGCACTCACAACAGCTGCAAAAGAAAAAAAAATTAGATAATTAAAAAAAAAAAGAATCCAGGTATCCTCCTAGCAAACAATAAAAGAAATGAGTAAGTTTTTAAAAGTTGAATACTCTCCACGGTATCACTGACATTCTCTTAATACTTCGTGGAAATCTCCTTTTGCTGGAGAACAGAAAGTCCCCCCATTATGGTGCATTTCCTTCCAGCTTGAAACTTGCCATGGCTCTGACAAAATGATTATCTTACAGTACAGGCACCTCGCTGCTCCAGGATTTGTATCAGGTTTTTTTGTTTCTGCCTTTCATCCAAAAAGAAACAAGGAACGGAAAGTGTTAGGCTGTGACCAAGTGACTATGTACTGGAGAGTGCATTACGGGGCATTGGGAAATGTGATTTGATCCTGTAAATGAATGTATTGCTGTCAAGAGGTATAATGCAGACACAATCACAAGGGCACTCTCTGTATCCATAATCAGGTCTTATCTGTAGGCAAAGTCCTTGTAAGACTCAAAGTTGGCCCCATGAGTGCACACTATATAAAGGTAACTGAATGTTACCTGAGAAGACCAACAGTATGGTTTCCTGACTGAAACCCACAGAAAAACACTTGTGGCTAGCTTGGATGTTTAGATAGTTTTGTTCAAATTTACTGTTCAAAGATTATTCAACTGTATTATTTTATGATATATTTATTACACTTATAGTAAACCTTAATATTTAATCATTGGATGATTACCTTATAAAACAGTGAGTATTTGATAATCATTCATTACCAAAACATGGACTTTATTTAAGCCAGCTAGTGGAATGGTTAGTTTGGGTGATAAATGAAACAAGAAATCAATAGGAAGGGCATAACTGCTCCTAGCTATGGTGGCAGAGAAGGTCTCTTGTAAAAGGGAGAGCACGTCCAGATATAATGACATCTGTGAAAGTTCAAAGTGAACAAACCCTGAGCGGAGCCCTGTGAGAAGATGGGAGAGGGGGAGCTTAAAATTCAGGTGAGCTAAGAGTAAATGGAAGTTTCTTCCTGGCCAGATAACCAAAATAGTTGGATTATATAGGGAAGGACAACTGGGGGAGAATAGCTCTGCCCAGTCCCTGGCATGGAGAAGTTCAGGGTAGGGGTAAGGTGTGACAGACAGGAGGACTGTGTAACAGCTGGCTACTGAGTGATCCATAGAGAACCCGGCAGTCAGGGTCAGCTTGGATACATTAAATTGATACCTCAGCCATCTGTATAAAGCTTGAGACCTAACAGGTAGTATCTTCCTGTCTGTGATACTAAAGTTACCTTCTTTTTTACAAAGGATTACTTAGCTACATTGTAATGCCATCTCTGGATTTATGTGCCTACATTTGCACACTTCCCAAAGGGAGGCCTTTTGAGTTTAAAAATTTCATTCTTCACTTTATTAATATTATCACTATATTAGGGACAATTTGTAGTATACTACTGTGCCACCAGACAGAAAAGGTTTCAGGTCTATTTGTATTTGCTTCCTTATTCTTGGTTCAGTTAATGTTGATGTGTCTTCTAGAAGGTGCAAACATAAATACCTTGCATAAATAACAATTTCTTATAATCAGGAAGTTTTTAAAACTGATGTTCAACGAAAATAAACTAAAACTCCATCTAGATGTGAGTGACAGACTGTTGAAAATGCTCTGGGTGAGAATTCACCCAGAGTGTGCGCTCTTTATGTATCTTTGAAGGTGTTTAGATTGAGTGACTGAAAACAAATATATCTAGGAATATTCATCCACATATATGTAGTTATATGTAGGTTAGTCATAGTTCAGGGTTTATGTCAATATAAGGAAAACACTGGAATACAATTTCTATCACAAGGATTATTCATAGGTGGATATACACACATACACACACACACACATATGTAATGTAACTTGTAGGTGAAGTAGCCTCTTTAATGCCATTAGTAATGAAATTCCAATAAAACTTTCTTATAGCAACATGAAAACCCTAATTGTAATGCTAACGCCAAACAAACAAACAAAACAAAATGAAAACCCCAGCAAGAACAAAAAGAACAAGTGTGATGGTTAAAACTTAGAACTGAGACTAAGGGGAGATGCAAGTATAAAATAAATTCTTAATTTATGGCTATTATATATTTCAAAAATGGATGATCAATAAGAGGTGCAGATGGGGGAAGGACTCAGTTTTCTTTAAGGAAATGTCCACTGGAGGTTTGACCAGGCTCCAGTGAGTATATGGGAAACACAAATTAAACTCCTTCTTCTTCTTCTTCTTCTTCTCCTTCTCCTTCTCCTTCTCCTTCTCCTTCTCCTTCTCCTTCTCCTTCTCCTTCTCCTTCTCCTTCTCCTTCTCCTTCTCCTTCTCCTTCTCCTTCTCCTTCTCCTTCTCCTTCTCCTTCTCCTTCTCCTTCTCCTTCTCCTTCTTCGTCTTCTTCGTCTTCTTCGTCTTCTTCGTCTTCTTCGTCTTCTTCGTCTTCTTCGTCTTCTTCGTCTTCTTCCTCTTTCTCCTTTCTTCTTTTTCTTTTATCCTTCTCCTCCTCCTCCTCCTCCTCCTCCTCCTCCTCCTCCTCCTCCTCCTCCTCCTCCTCCTCCTCCTTTTTCCTTTTTTGTGAAGCTGGGGAGGTCAGAAAGGTGGTGAAGTGCTTGGAGTGCTGGGAAGTGATTATGATCTGGCTACATGGTAGGAAGTTTCCAAATAATAAATAAAAAATTGTTGGAATAAAAAAGCCCTCAATCACAGAAATTAGTGGTTTGCATGTGATTCTGTAGAAATAGAGATTTTAGAGAGTCAGTTAAGGATAAAGCTTAATAAAATAAAGCCTTGCATAAAGGACAGCCTCATCCTGTATTCCGAGAAGGATAATGGTTAGGAGTGAATCTATGGCAATTTTATGCAAAAGTTCAAGTCGTACCAAAACATGTATAGTGTTAAATGTAAAATGTAAAAAGAAGGTGCTGGAGAGATGTCTCAGTGGTTAGAGCACTGGCTGCTTTTCCAGAGAACCGGTGTTCAATCTTCAGCACCCACATGGCAGCTCACACCTGCCTGTAACTCCAGGTCCAAGGGATCTGACAGTCTCACACAGACATCTGTGCAGGTAAAACACCAGTGCACATAAAATAAAAAGGAATAAACATCGAATTGTTTCTTTAAAAGATGTAGAGGCAAAATGCATCGTGTTTCTAAATTATTTTAGAAAAGGCTTTAAAGGGTATTTGAGAATAATAAATGACAATGTATCCATAAACTTACTACATAAATTTGTGATTGTGGAAAACATACATGCTAATAGTTACAGAAAAATATTAACTTTAAAAAAAAAAAGAAAAATTTTCAACAAAGAACAAGATTAAAGCCAGATGGAAGCCCCAAGGATTAGCCACATATTTTAAAAGGTAAGTTATAATTTTGTTATTCTTTTCTCAAGATATAATGATGAAAAAAGCTTCATTTCTTCGGGTGAGTCATAAAAGAACTTTCTGGAATATTATTTGTATTTTGATATTTGAACTCACTGAAGAATTTTGAGTCATTGGTTGTATTAGCCCATGTCTTTGAGTGAATAGTTACCATAGTAATACTACTTACTAATAATAACACCAGTAAAAACAGACTGAAGGCATTTGTGAACAAAACAAGCATAAAAGAGTATGAACTCTCTTTTCATGGATTAAAATCTTAGTATTTGAAGCAGTCAATGTGGTTCTTTTTGAAATCTGATTGATCAATCAAACAGTCATTGATCAGCCATTAAAGCTGATCAGTGGCTGATAGTTAATTTGCATTGACTTTTTTTATTCATATGTTATTGTTTCAATAATCATCTACTTAGATACAGGCAGGACCCTTCTCTCCAACTGTACATATCTTTTGAACAATGTTTTATGATTATTATAATTCTAACAATAGTTTTATGAGTCATTTGGAAGAAGTAGTTTATAAAGATCTTCTGGTATGAGAAAATAAATATAGAGAGAAATTAAAAGAAATCAACAAGCTATAGGATCTTTGTAGGGAAATTGAGACAATCAATGAGAGACTGAGATTATATTCCAATCCCCCAGTTTTTTATGACTGAAGAAGTTTGCTTTTTGTTTAGGCTGACCATGGTAGAAAGGATTTACAAACACTAAAAATGTTGAAAAATAATACATTTATTGTGTTTTTGCATGTTAACAATGTTTATTATCTTATTTCCTAGTATAGCCTAGAACGTTTAGTAAATCATGGCTTTGGTTTTAAGATATTTTGACCATGGATTAATTTTTAAATTTTTTTAAAAAATGATTTATTGTATTCTATTTATGTGTATGTCATTGTGTAGGTATTTGTATATGAGTGCTGTTCTGTCTCAACAGGCAGAAGCCAAAGTGTCAGATTTCCCTTGAACTGTAGTTATAGACCTTTGTGAATCACACAGTTTGTAAGTGCGCCAGGCAGTGGTGGCGTACGCCTTTAATCCCAGCACTTGGGAGGCAGAGGCAGGCAGATTTCTGAGTTTGAGATCAGCCTGATCTACAGAGTGAGTCCCAGGACAGCCAGGGCTACACAGAGAAACCCTGTCTCGAAGAAGAAAAAAAAAAAGAAAAAGAAAAAAAGAAAAAGAAAACAATATGTAAGTGCTGGGAACTGAATTAATCCTTTGTACTATAAATTTTTCATTGTGGATCTGTCACATTAATTCCTATGGTTGATCCTTGAAGAGACCAGAAGTTCCTGAAATTTAGCTGTAAGACAATTAAAACAAAAACATCATCCTAACAGGGACCTGGAGTTCCACATTTATAACGGCAGCTACTCAGGAAGCTGAGAACGTTGGACCTCAAGTTTGAGGACAGCCTGGACTATGGAATGAGATAAAAAACCACCCCAGGCAACTTAGTGGGATCTTGTTTCAAAATAAAACATAGAGGACTGGGATGAAGTGGAGATTTTGGTTTCTTTGGATTCTCAGTTGCATCATGTAATGTTTTTCTGGAAACTGTCTTATGATAGGGTGTTTTGCTGAGGACAGACACATGGTGCTTTCCTGGGAGCTACCTGGAAAAAGGGCATTGATTTTTCCTAGAGCAGACCCTTGAGAGGACTATAATGCTTGGAAAGGGTATAAGTATAGCCCACCAGACAGTGGACGATGCTGTGGCATTGGTTCACCTTGCCTTCTTTGTTGATCATCATTTGTTGTGACTTTGTAGGGAGAAATTCACCAAATAACTTTGCATAATATTCCAGAGGCTTCTGACTGCTTTCCATGGACTTAGACCAATTGGCAGAGCCTCTCAGTTTCTTCTGGATTGAACTGTCATTGCTGATTAGTAAATGGTGTTTGTGACTAGGTTGAGCTATCACTGCTGATTCTTGTGAACTAAACTGCTGATAACCTGACAGCAAAGATTGGAATCACCCCAAACAACAATTTCTAAACAGGTCCACATCCCCCTTTGTCCTATTAACCTTTTCTCTACACTACCTCTGATGGATGGTGGGCTGGAAATGAGGCTAAAGCATTTAAGCACTCTTATTTAAAAAGGTTTTTAAAAAATCTAACCATACACTGGGGCTATATAACTCAGTGGTAATGTGCTTGTCATGCATGCAGAAATACCTGGGTTAAATCCTCAGTGTGTCTTGTTTGGTGTGTATGTATGTGTGTGTGTGTGTGTGTGTGTGTGTGTGTGTGTGTGTAGATAATATGAACTTAATATAAGTTGAATAAAATATTATTTACTGAAGTTTCTTTTTTTTTTTGACATGTTTAAAATCTTATAATTAAAAAATTAAATTTACATTTTAAAATATTTTTTTCCTACCCACTTATTATTTATTTATTTATTTATTTATTTTTATTTACATTTCCGATGATTCCCCTTTTCTTTGGAAACCCCGTGTCCCCTCCCCCTCCCCGCCTCTGTGAGGGAATTCCTCCTCCCACCCACCCGCCCACCCATTCCCATATTCCCACCTTGACATTCCCTTTTACTGGGGCCACTAGCACCCTCAGGCCCAGAGTCCTCTC
>CM052715.1:54520326-54688999 GCA_028551405.1 Uromys caudimaculatus
ATGGCCATCGAGGTGATTCTTATGCCTCATATGTAGTCCAAATCATGGGTCAATAGATGTGTATTCTTTGGTCAGTGGTCTGAACTAGAGGACGACCAGGGGGAGGGTCAGGCCCATTGATGCTCTTGCTCCCTCCATGGGGCTGCAAATTCCCTCCGCTCCTTCAGACCTTTCTCCAACCCCTCCATCTGGTACCTCACTCTCAGTCCAGCGGTTATTGTTAAGTGAAACTTAGATATTCTGAACTTGTGAAGTTTCTTTTATTATTTTACCACAAAAGTATTAGCTTCTAGATACAGAAGCATATATGCACTTGTACACACACACACACACACACACACACATATACACACACATGTACATACTCTCTCACACAGATACACACAGCACTTTTAGCATTCACTAGACTGTTTATGTACAATACCTTAAGGAGCAATACTATCAGTTTCAATAAATCTCCACTCTGTGGCCAAATATGACAAGAAGTCTCTTCTGACACAGCTTGCTGGCAATTGAATTTATGTCTGACACTGATGCACAGGGAGTTTTCAAGTAGAAATTTCCTCAGCAAATACATAGCTCCATGAACAGGCACTGTGGCATTTGGGAACTTTTACAACCATCTTAAAAACGTTATCACTAAGTGCAACCTACGGGAACTCTACTGTGAAGACTTGAATTTAATGCTGTAAGTTTTAAGAACTCAATCTTCTCTAGATATTTCTCAACATGATACATGACCGAATTGAGAGATTTGTTTAAGGAGAACGGGGGGAAATATAACAGTAAAAATAATATGTTCGAGTGAAACCATTTCTCATGCTGCCTCTTTTGATGACAACGTGTCTGCAATGACCTGTATATAATCTGGAAGATTTGAACATTTAGTGTCCATTGTCCTCAATAGTAAGTATTCTAACCTATCTCTGGTGTTCAGATATTCATTGATAAAAATGTATCACAAATGGCACTTCCCTGCATACTCTCCAATGCCTGCTTTGTAGTTAGATTAAACCTGTTGGCAAAAAGGCCAAATACTTGAATTCAACTATCTGGGTTCAGTACTTAGGTTTGCCACCACCTAGTGGATGCTACAGGCCATACCTAAGGTGGTACCTGACATCCCTGCCCTGGGAGACCTTCCTCCAGCTTCCTCTGTGCATTATCCCAGGTTAGTCTGGTAACTAGGAGGATTGTGGAAGAAGAGATGCTTTGGCGTTTTTCAAGACAAGGCTAAAAGGATTTTCGTCTCTTTTCCATTCTTGCATATTCACGTACTTTTTATTGGTCATGGCTGATAGCACTGTCCATGTAAGACATGTGCCATGTCTTTAGGTGATGCTGGCCAAATTATGGAGGAAATGGTGAAGTAAAGGTGCAGGATTGGGACTCAGTCCAAAAGTCTGTGAGGAACTTTGTCAAATAGCATATGATTCTGAGCCAGAACCATTTAATTAAATGTTCTTGCTTCCTGACACTCAGAAACAATAGATAAAATAAGTGAGTATTATTTTATACAGATAAATTTGTGGTAAGTTATTATATTTGATAATATGTCAACAAGAAAATCTTTTAAAGATATGCTAGGTTCCTCATTTGTAAAATGTAGAGAGTATCGATGTCAACAGTAATTGTCACGGTAATGAGGACTGTTGATGTTGAAGTTTCAACCTAAAGGGCTTGTAAAATTTTGAGAGCAGAAGGAAAAGTAGTTTTCCCCTTGAATGAGAAACACTAGAACTAGGATGACAAAACAAAATCTGGATTCAAGATGTGGAGGTTTTATTTCTGAGCTAAGGGAAGACCATTTGTCTTGCTAGTTGTGGCTGGCACACTCCTAGTGCACATTAGACATGTTACACAAGATAAAGTATGCTGTGGAGCCACTGGTTACTGCCTGCCATAACATGTGCTGAGATGTATTAACATCATAGGTATGCACTATTTGAATGTAATCGAACCTTCCACAACCTTTATGTTCTTCTATTAGCAATTTCATCTGAGGTCTTTTTGATGAGGTATGGCTATATAATCCACAGATGTCTAATAGTTGTGAATTTATGAATATACATAAGATGGGAATTAATATGGAGACCTATAATAACTATAACAATTACACAGAAAATGGCTTCAATATTTGTTAAAATGTCCCAGAACCTGGGTTATTTATCTTTCTCTAGATGACTCATCGTCTTTGTATAGATTGAGACCTTTACTGATATTGTAACTAGACCCAAGAGAACTCCATTTTGGAAAAATCTGTTTTTTTTTTTTTTTTTTTTTTTTTGTTTGTTTGAAGCTATATTTCACATTTTAACAGTTTTTTTTTTCAATTCACCGTTAGTGAATTCTGCAGACAATTGATGATGGGAGTCTCTTGGTGAAGGTTCTTGAAAACTAAGATTCAATAAGTAGCCCCTAAGCTATCATAAAACAAAACTATAGGCCTTTCCTTTCCTGATTCTTTTTACTATATCTGAGCTATCCTTTTTATATTAAAGGTTGCTTTGTATTGTGTTCTTTTATCAGGTACTTACATTAGAAGTAGAAAAAATGAAAAAAGAGTGTTTTATCCAACAAACTACCTTATATTAATACAATTAGAGTTGTATTAGTGATGTGACATGCAGACCATGTGCTACAAATCACATTTTCCTATAGTCCCCTCTACTCCAAGTTTAGAGAGGAAAGTGAGCTGGAAATGGCCACACATATAGTTACATCCAATGCTGCATTCAGTTCTAGAGCTGCAAAGAGACTCCTACCATACAACAGAAGGTGCGTACCTTTTCTCCATTTCTTGAGCCCAGTATACATCAAAAACTACTAGTGTTAAGGTGCAAGAGGACATTGCCAGCTTAGCACCATTTGGGATAACTCTAAAGGTTAATCCCAACGCAGCTGACACCTTCATTCAGCAGTATCACAAACTTGACTTCCTCCTTATCACAGTCTCACAGCCTTCACGCTCACGAATAATATCCTGGAAAGTTCTCATTGATCAGTCCTTTGTCTTCCCATTCTATTGCAACAGTCTATTCACTGGAAAACCCAGCATATGACTTGATTTTTGTACTGTAACTACTTTCATTGCAGTACAAAAAAAAAAAAAAATAGAAGACATTTAAAATACTACTTTAGCCAGTGTAAAAATGGTTGCCTTTAGCCTACACCTAATGAACACAAACAGAATACTGGGAAGCCAGGTCATTTGGACTGTTGACTAAGTTTCTATACTGTCATCAGTGGACTTTGCTGCGAATTGTTTGGAGCCTCATCTGTAACAATGTCCCCTAGTATTTTCAACCCACAGGCGTAGTCTTTGATGAACAAGTAGAGTTTGCTCACCCATTAAATAAAATGCAACTCAGTTTTACTATTTAATATCTTAAACACAACATCAGATTAATTTAAATATTTCTAACAAGCAGTTCCTTTTGCCACAGTGGTATGGTTGTTTGAATGATAAATTCTTCTCTGAAGATTAGATATTGTTTTTTCAATATCAGGTCTCTTTGGGGGAGGTTATGGAAGAATCTTTAAGAGGTGGAGCCTTGTTGGAAGAAGTATGTCAGGGGTGAAAGTTCATAATCTTGCCATAGGTTTCCTCTTAGCTGTCTGTTCTAGCAGACATCCTTGGCTACTATTATGCTCTCTCTCTCTCTCTCTCTCTCTCTCTCTCTCTCTCTCTCTCACTCTCTCTCTAACTATAAGCAAACCAATCAACTCTTTTGTCTATAGGTCACTTTTTGTAATGCTGTATTATAATAACAATCTATAACTACTAAACAAGGTAAGAAATGTGAATGAAAAAAGAAAAATAACTTCAAAAAATAAGATTTCCTAAGCAGAACAGCAAGCATACTGATATATATCTAGAAATTAAAATAATACTATAGTTCTGGTTTATATAGAACTTGATAACAGAATTTAGACCTCAATAAATCTAAGTAAATGCAGAAGGACTATCAGAGAATTTATGTACTGCAGTCTTCAGTACATGAATTCACAGCTCTCCCAAATTGCGACTTACAAATTTTAGCAATATGAAGTTACCTAATATCTTTGTCAAGCACAATAGATGTATATAGAGTATTTTATTAATCAGATGCTTATGAATTTATTTTGAAACTGACTATGGTCACATATTGAAGTAATTACCTTTTATTCGGTATAATTTCACCAAGGCATAATTTATAAGCAATGAATAATGATTCAAAGCGACAACATTTAAAATATATATATATATATATCCTGTTGTGTCATGTATGATTTTGTACTGCAGTATAAGCTACATATGGAAAATCTAGGCCACACTACTTATAATGGTTCATGACTCTCTAAAGTGAAACATATAGTAAATGTCATCCAGAGCAAGAGAGAAGAACATCAGTCAAAGTCTGGGCGTCTTCATTCTTTACAGTTGCTCATAAACTCTCTTCAATACTGACTGCCCTTGGGAAGTCTAAGACCATAGATCATTTTATTTGCATTTAAACTTTATAAAAATGAACTATACAACTCTATTACTATTCTGTTTATGTGTTCAAAAACATATCTTTGAAATATCCCATATAGTCTTATCACTTCATTTATTTATTTTATGGCTGCATGTTACTGTGTGATATTAGTGTATTGTACTATATTTTTTCATAGTAACAAAGATAGGCTACAGCTTGATATAATCTTTGATAAGTATATTATGCATTTATCCAAAATTATCTTATTTGTCCTTATCTACAAATGTAGAATATACCTCAGAATGGAATAATTGGACCAGGATATTATAGTACAACTTTAAACCACTTAGTAGATTGAAACTAGATACATGAAATATTAGAAAATTAAAAGAATAGCAAAGTCAGCTTTTGGTCATTGTGAGGGTCCAAATAACATAAATTGAACTACTACAAAAAGACATCATTAGTCATATTAGGCAGAAAGAAACTCAAAACTCTAGGTGAGAATATGAAGTAGATACCACTGGACAAAATGAGCAGAGGATTGGCACGATATTTATGAACCTGATATGATACTTTCAAAACAATTTAAAACAAAGAAAGGTTTTAAAAAGTGGTGGTACACTTTACAAAGAGGTGTTCAGTGCCAAACATGAAAGCTATCATTATCTGGGAAGAAGCATTACACCCTAGAGAGTCACAATTTGTACCGTCAGGTACTGGAGAACGGCTCTCAAGTAGGCCAAGGCTATTTTCGCTGCGTGAGGCCCGGACAGTATCATGCCATGGTACTACTGTGAGGACTGAATGAAATAATAATTAGCAAGTGTTTACCATGTGATTGGCAATCAAATGTTCTCAATATTTACTAATTTTATTTGATTTATCTTCCTTTTAAAACCCATTTACTCATAGTCAGAAATAATATTAACTGGTTTTAGCATACTGGAAAATTTGTCAGATGTTCTCTGTATTCTTGATAAAAATGAGCCCTCAAACACAAATCTTACAAACACAAGTGGGGCATCCTTTTAATTTATACATTCATTCATTTATATGACAAAATATTTAGTGAGTACCGATTTTTACAAGGTGCTAACATACAATGTGTGAATGTGAAGATGAATTAGTTACATTGCATACCTATCATGATATAACTCACAAAGTATTACAGAAGAGAGAATTTTGACTTGAGTACCTAAGCATATAAGGTAGTAGTCCATGTAATAAATGCCACAACGTGTTGTCAACACTGCTATTCAGATATGAAAGAGTGAGCCATCATTTCTATTTAAGTAACTTGCAAGGCATTTATCACATCACCCATGTCTGCTCTGGTGTTTGAAAGCACATAAAACTTTGCTGGGTGGAGCTCTTTACTGAGTTATTTTTAAAGGACAGAGGAAAAGAATGCACAGATATGAGCTGGCAGCCAGTCTTCCCTGGCAAAAGCTGAAGGTATTACAGTTAGAAACCATCTTTGATCTCATACATTGGTGAGTTTGAAGTACTGTGTTTGGTGATTTTATTTGTTTGCTGGTTTACCATGATTAGAACAATCAATGATACATGAGAACCTGTTGAATAAGGCAGGTATATATGGATCTAACGGCCTCTACACATTCTGAAGCACAGTTACGGTTTTTTATAAGTAATGCCTTCAACTAGAAGTTCCTTATTAACAAAACATCAATTAGATCTCTAGAAAATGGCAGCAGCACAGACTATTACTCTAGGTAGTGGAAATTACGTAAGAATGAAGATGCTAGCTTTGTGAAGTATTACAGCTGGGAGAACAGTAACAATTAGAACAGAGAAATCCTAACTCCCTTCTAACTCTGATTCTAATTACTTAGCTGTATAAAATAGTTACTTAATTTCTCTGATCCTTGGTTCTCTTATCTGTGCATCAGTATCAGACAGTATGCTAATCATTTTATATTCATTTTAAAGGTGATACAAACCTTTGGTTTTATATGTGTGTGTGTGTGTGTGTGTGTGTGTGTGTGTATTGGGATATGGAAGAAGAGTAGTGAGAGAAACACACTCAGAAAGAAACAAAGAAACAAAGAAATACAGAAATACAGAGAGACACAGTGAGAGAGATTATCCATGCAAGGAGAACAATACATTTTGTTAGTATGTACCTTCACCTAGCATCTGAGATGGTATATGTTGTTGCCTAATGTGCAAAAAGGAGGCGTTGGTGTTGTAGTTGATTACAGAGATATATATGTACAGAGGTAAAGTCAGAGATAAATACAGAGGCTTGACCATATGAAGCTTTGTGAAACATTACTAAATTGTTCTTCACATGTATTCAAGAGTATGATGATTTAATATAGATATTGGGACACTGTTGCCTAAGTAACTATCCAGAAGATAAACAACTAAAGGAGAGATAGAGAGAGAGAGAGACAGGAATTTTAAGCATATTTCAATAGACTATAAATTATCTGAGAGAAGCAACTTAGTTAATAAAACCAAGGAAGTAAAGAAAAGGTGAAATCAGACAAATACGATGAAACCAGGAAGTACATATAGGGTGTAATAAAATATTGACTTTGGAATGTGAGAAAATCAGGATAAATGAACAAAAAGGGCTAGAGCAACATCTTGGTGATAAAGAACATTTGCTACAAAATTATGAGGACCAGAGTTTTGGGCACAACACCCACATAATAGTCTTGGTATTCTACAAACACCTATAATTTGAGGCATCTGATGCTCCTTTCTGGCCTCTGTACATGCACACATAGAGATTGATACACATATGAATAAATAAAATTTAAAACTATAAAACAAAATAGAAACATGAAACTAGTGTTTCTGGTAAGAGCAAATGATGGCATTTCTGGAAATGAGAAAATAAAACGGCTCCACAATCAGTTCTGCAGATGGAAAAGGGAATTAGGGAAGACTGAAGTCACAGATTTGATCACAGCTAAGGTACCAATTTGATATCTGGAGAAGCTGAGTGGACAGTAGATAAGAAACTTCACATGGATTCTGGGAAGAAATGAAGATGGAGCTACAGTTTAGCATTTACTTCAACAGCATTTACATCACATTATGGCCATGGATGTTATCTCAGTTGTTACTGTCATAGATAGAGGTAGCTGCCTTAACAAGAAGCCCTAGCTTACTCTGAGTCTTTGAAGTCAGGGAGGAGAAGAAAGATGGTGAGCAGGAAAAGCCAGTGGGAAGGAGGAAGGAAACTAGATGTAGTCAACATATTACAAATCAAGGTGGAAAGCAATTCTCTCTCTCTCTCTCTCTCTCTCTCTCTCTCTCTCTCTCTCTCTCTCTCTCTCTCTCTGTGTGTGTGCGCGCGTGTGCACGTGTGCATGCGTGTATGTGTTCTACTTATCTTCCTCTCTTTCTCCCACCATACCCATGAATATAAGAAACATTTAGCTAAAAGTTGACTATTTGATAAGACAGCATAGATATACTGATGACCTTGATATTGGCCACAGTGGTGATTTAAATAAGAAATATTCTTCAAAGTCTCACGTATTTGGATACTTGGTAGTACTGTTTGAGAAGCTTAGGGAGTTTGACCTTGCTGGAGGAAGCATGTCAGTAGGGACAGGTTTGAGGGTTCATGCATTCTTTCTGTTCCAGTCTGCTCTCTCTGCTTTGTGTAGGTCAATGGAGATGTGATATCTCAGCTTCCTACTCTTGCCACCTGCTGAAAAACCTTCCTGGCCACCATGGACTCTCCACTTTGAATGATAAGCCCAAATATACTATTCCTTCTTTAAGTTGCTTCTTGTCATGGTATTTGATTATAATAAAAGAAAACAATACAGTACTGTGGTTTCAATATGGAGCAAGTATGAAAGAAGAATCAAGACAAGCATCAGAAGGAAAAAAAAAGAGAAACTTTTATATGTACTATGCAAATGATTACTGGAGTTTTAGTTGGTGTAAAAATGACTCCAAATGATTGATTTTAAATCGGGGTTAGGACAGAGTGTAAATGTTTACATGCTTTCTGCAAAGAACAGTAAGGGGAAAATTTGATGTGGGAGCATGGGAAAGAGATAAACATAGTTAAGTTCATACAAGAGCAGTGGGGTTAGCAACATGACCCTCATACGGCAACATAAACCCACCAGCCAGATTTGTTGCAACAAGACTATCATTTTCTCAACACTTCTTTCCTTGGTGATATAAGACCAAAAACAATGGTGGTGATAATTACATCGTCCTCTCTCGGTGTTTAGTGTTGGGGATTGAAGCCCAAGCTCCATTGCCAGTTAGGCAAATGCTCTGAACTGTAAGCCTAACCTCAAGGAAATATTATTAGTGAAGAAGGTATTGAACTCTGAAAACTCAGACAAAGTTTGTCATTCATCTCATTGGATGAAATGAGTGCTAACTCCAGCCTTGTGGTCAAAAGTACCCAGAAGGCAGCTTGGCATCTTTCTCCAGACACATTCTATTGATAGAGGCTGGGATACAAAGTGGTGGAGTTACTAACTTAACTATGGTTGAATTTTTGTTTCTTTTCAAGTGAATAATGGTGGGATGGAGAAGCAAAGCAGATGAGGTAGAAAATGAAACAAACAAAGGAACAATAGGACCTATGGGAGATGGGGCACAGAGGTATTGTGGGAGAGTTAAGGAATTGTCAGTCCCATATGCATAGAGGAGTGTTGGACAGGGGCAATAAAATAAGTTTGCAAAAAACCTATTAATATGGAGATAGAAAGAAGGATGATGGAAACCGACACCAAGCATTCACTTAGTGTGACATGGAATTGATGAATTGATGTGGGAAGGAGCCAAGATCATTGCAGGTACCATAAAGAACTAACAGTTCAGGGAATCAGATGGATTATCTACACGAACAGTGTAATTACCAAGATTGATCATGGAGGTAATTGGAAAGGAAGTGATCCCCAGACACTAATTTCTTCAGCAAATGTAGGAGGGAGATGGAAGCCTCCACCAAGGAGGGCCAGTAAGTGAATGTCTGATAACACTTGATTTAATTGAGCTTGGTTGTGTAATCATGAACACTGGACCTAATAAAGTAGGAAAAATTTAGCTATGATGATAATGCTGTTGACAGAATCAGATCAGTGATGTCAATGGACATTTTAGCTTTCTAAAACAGAAGTTCATATTACTACAAATAACTTCTTGAATTGTACCCATCTGTTTGCTAACACTGATGATATAAAGATATAATTACATACTAATGACCATGACAGTTAATTATAAATGATGTGGCACTTGCAACAATCTTCAATTATTCATATTTGCCAGTAACAATCCTATAAAAGGCAATTATTTCTTATGATTTGATATTTATAAAAACAGAGAAAATTGAAAGCATTTTAATTTTTTCTACATTTTGGTACCAAATTATACTGACCGGGATTATTGGACTGGGCCTCCATGGGAATCATGAGCTTGGCCCTGGTGGCCCGGCGTGCTGCAAGGGACCTTTCTAGAGTAGACATGGAGCTCCCTGCTTCTTCAGTGTCTTGACCTAAAATTAAATAAATTAAAAATGATAAAATAATTAATAATAATTTTCAAATAAATATACCTTCCACTTAGCTAAAGAAAATTTCTACATATAAGTGATTTGATTTTATATTAAAGGACACTATGCACCAGAAAATCTCTTAGATTTAAGTAGTATGATGTAATAGCAGCATAAGCATAGTAGGAAGAACAAAACTGGTGATATCATCACATCTGACCTCAAAGTATACCTCAGAGCCATAGTAGCTAAAACTATATGGTATATGGTATTGGCAGAAAAACAAACATGTAGAATAGAATGCATGGCCCAGAAATAAACCCACACAGTTATAGTCACATAACTTTCAACAAAAATGCCAAGCATTTGTGTTGGGGGAATGAGGGTCACACCTAAAAAAATCATTAATACTGGGAAATATTGGAAAAGAAAGTACCTACCCTCCATAGAAATGTGCTATCTAAAAATTCAATAAAAGATAGATGAAAAAGGAGTACAGAACTGTCAAATATGGAAAGGTAAAATTTCCCCAAATTTAGCAACAGACACAAATACATCTATAATTAAGAAATTTATGAAAACTTGTAGTCAAATCAGCAAACTTTATGCCAAATGCATTGCTGATATACTCCTGAAAACTAGAGACAATAACAGTAATGTTGAAGGCAGGGAGAAGACAGCAACCTAGGCAAAGTATAGTGGTGTAACACTGAATGACAGTTGAATTTCCATATCTTACAGTTTTCAGATGCTCAAAGACATAAGTGACAAAACTTTTAAGTCTCAAATGAGCTGGTGATGCAGAAGTTATCTGAAGAGCATCACTGGTAAATGTGCTTTAAGAATAATGGGGAAGTCAGGTTATTTTCTGACAATACAAAATGAAAGGAATTTCTCTTTAGCACTTTAAGTCAGGTGGAATGGCAGCTCATTTTCTGTAAATCAGTGTAAATAATACAAGGTTCTTAAAAAATTAGAAGCACAGTAATCAATAGGAAATATATAAAATCAATACAATTATTTACTGATGTTCATTATTCAAAATAATGTTTACTAAGTAGAAATAAAAACCAGAATAATAGCTACTGTATGTATTAATTCTCAAAAATAAATAAATAAACAATAAATAAAGAAATAAGGAAAATGTAATTCTAGATCCAGCTAAGGAAATCTTTCTACAGTTTTCAGATAAACCCTTTAATACTGTTACTTCCCTGTGATTTTATATTTCTGATTCTGCATCTACATTTTAATTCTAGGGATGAGCTATTTGGAATTATATTTACCTATTGAGAACTGTACCAAAATCTTTTCCACTACAATTTTTGACACATAGATATTTTTTGCTGTGTTGTAGTGTGCAGTTTTCTGTCACTGTAACAAATACCTCAGACAATCAACTTACAAACAGAAAAGTTAACAGTCTTAAGCCTTGGAAGTTTGAATCCATAATGAAATTTCCTGTTGCTTTTAGATCCTGGAGAGGCAGCACATCATTTCTAAAATGGGTTCTGAAGGAAAACCACTTACCTCAGAGCCCAAATTAGCCTTGAAAAGCAATTCTCCAATGGACAAAGCTATCTGACCTCCAGGCCACACCTCCTAACTTCCCACCACTTCCCAAAAGCACCATCTACTGAGTGTTGTACATGCAAAGGGGCTTTTGAGCAGGACTTTTATCCAGGCCAGAGCATGTAGCAACATCTAAGAGCTTTCTAATGATAATATTTGATATTATTCACCATTTATCCATATAGGGTTGGAAAATTTCCATAAAACCTTCAGTTAACATGTAGATAATTAAAAACAAATAATAAAAGTCACATTATAAAAGATGTTTTTCGGTAAGCTTAGTGCCCTTTTTTAAGTCGAATAAACAAATGTGACAATGTTAAAATGTACTTTTCTATGTGTGAGATACAAAAATTAGGGGCCAATCCTCGGGATTTCTGGGTTGGAGTTGTACTGGGTTTCATTTCTAGAAGCAAATTCTGCGTCTAAACATAGAGATAAAACACATCCAAACACTTGTGTTTCTTTCTCTTTTGTGATTTTTTTTATGTGAAGAGAAGTTTGAAACCCATTCTGTGTAGAGAAGAGTCATCACTGCATGCTGATTTCTACCACGTTACTTACTATAAATCACATCACTAGGATGTTCTACTTGTGTGGTTGAGGAAAAGGAGGTTTGGTTTAAGCCTACTAAGTACAAGGGGTACAAAGGATGGAAGAAATTATGAAAAGCAAATGGAAAATTGTGTTTGATGAAACATATTTTATATTAATTCAGCTAATGCTCAATTCACTTTCCTTTCTGTCACTGAAATACATTGTGTGTTATTTTTGAGTTTAGTCAGAATTAAATTCATGTACAGAGAAGAAGTTAACACCTATAAAATTAGTAAATAATTTTATTGAAATTTGGTTATTAGAGCATGGATTTCAGAGTCAGAGGATTTTCTGTCATACATGACCAGGATTAACTGTAAGAACTACAGTATATATAAACTATGTAAGCTACCATCCTGTGTATCCCACACTACTGAATATGTAGTCTACAGTACTGGCCATATAAATTACCACAGTGACTATGTAACTTATAGCAATGGCCATATAAATGACAGCAGCGATTCTCAACCTGTGGGTCATGACACCTTTGGGGGTCTCATATCAGATATTCTGTGTATCAGATATTTAAAACACTATAATTCATAACAGTAGCAAAATTATTGTTATGAAGTTGTAATGGAGTAATTTTGTGGTTGGGGGTCATCACAACATGAGGAACTGTTTTCATGGGTCACAGCATTAAGTAGATTGAGAACTACTAAACTACAGGAGTGAATATGTAATCTATGGTACTTATGTTACCTAAATTACTATGTAAACTACAGTAATTACCATAAAAACTAGTACAGACTCTTTAACCTACAGTATGAAACCATGGTGCTATGCACTACTGTATTAACTATGTATTAACTATACTAACTGTACTAACCTACCATACTATGAAACCTACAATATAAACTATAATACAACCTATACTATACTACTGACCATATAACCTACACAACTGACTACATAAACTACGGTCCTGAATATGCACCTATGTGACTACATGACCTACTGTACCCTAAAACTTACTGTGCTAACTATAAAACCTGAAGCTTGTTTAAGTTGCTTCATTTATTTTATGAGGAGAATAATGCTTATCTTAAAGTACATTGCAGAGAATCTGTAAGGGTCATGTTTGAAAATGACAAGCATGGTGCTTAACAGAGTCATCTTTCCTTACAGAGTCATTGTTGCCTCAGAAACTTGATGATGAACCTAGGGCATGGTGGCACACATCTTTTCTCCAAGCACTCGGGAAGTTAGAGGAAATAGGACCCTTGTCTACATTGGGACATTGGAACATACTTGGTATACATGTGATCCAGTTTCCACAAAGCATTAAAAAGGAAGAGCAAAGATGGCAGACAAGAGTTCCTTTTTCTGTAAGCAATGCTGTCCACATGTTGAGGACAAATAGATATAAATGTCCTCTCATTTCAAAGCAAGCAGCCACCACTGGAATCGAGACTCCCTTAGCACTTTATTGAGAGACATAAAGCTAGTCTAACTGCTAGAAGGGTCATCCCAGTATAGAAAGAAAAGGGAGATTAATGGTATCCTGGAAGGCAATGGTCTCCACTGGAGGAGAGGGCATTCTGCTGTCCCTGGTGCCTAGTCCAGAGTTAAGCTGCAAGATGAATTCTCTGAAAGAAGCAGAAGTTCCTTCAAGAAGATTTCTTTCTTTTCTTTCTGCAGATGGAAGGAAGCCTTTTCTAGCAGTGGCCTTGCTGACCTCTCATGTCTGTCTAAACAGAGGGAGAGGTAACAGAGGAGAGAAGACCCACAGAAGTATAAGATGTCTTATGGCTGGTCTTGGCAACAATGTAGGAGTTTCTTGTGTGCCAAGTGGGCATACAAATGTTACTGAGGCTTGACTCCTCTTCCTAGAACTGCCCAAGTACTTTTATGCTGCAAAGAACCTGTGGTTTTGCAGGGAGAGCCATGAGCTGGTTTCTAGTAGCATAGACTTGGGCAAAGAAGTAATTCCACAAGTATGTAGAATACATACTTGTGCATCAGGAGAGATGCAGTTTATGGGTGCTACTTATATCCCCCATACAGAAAAGAAGTAAAGAATTTCAAGAGTCCTTTTGACTATTCTCATTTTTTATGGTATCTCCTTGATTTCGTGTGACCCCAAAGAATGGAAAGGCTGGACTCTATGGGTTGGTTTTTGACTGTTATTCAAGAATGCATATATTAGAGACTTGGCTGTCAGCTGGTGGGCTACTGGGATTTGACATTTGGAAAGAAGTGAGGTGGTTGAGAAAAAATACTTTAGAGGGAGTTTTGGAAAGCCATTCTCTCTTCATAAGTTTTTATTCATTTTTTTATCTTCCTGTCTGGCATTAGGTGAGCCAAAATCCTCTACCTTATACTTCTAACATGATTGATGATGCTATTATGAGCCCCAAGTAACAAGGCTAGGCTCCTATAGACCGAAAGCTCTGACAGGACACTGTAAGTCAGAATACCCTTTCTTCTTTATAGTTTAATTATTCTGGTATTTTCTCTATACTAATGGAAATATGGCTAACAGAGGGAAATTCATAAAGGTGATTCTGAAACAGGCCATGACCCTTCTGTCTCATTTTGACATTTCAATCTGCTTGAAGGCACTAGAAGTTTGAAAGAACCCTAGTCTCCATATTCAAATGTCTATCCAGCAATAGGATAAGAGAACCTTTAAATTCTAGATTATTGTTTCTGATATGACTAGGCTGCGCTTAAATCGGGTAGAGATGCCATTCAAAGGCTAGGAGAAGAATATCCAGCCCAGGCTTGAAAAATCGGTGACTAAAATCCTTGTTTCAGAATTCTTGAAGTGACAAAATCCAGAAAACTAGTTGCACATTAGCCTAAGACATTTAATTTAGTTTAAGAAGAGTGGACACTCATTTTACAAGTAGATTCAGCACGTTCTGATGATCAGCTTACATGTTACTGCACTTCCAATAAACAAACACGCAATGACCTCCAGAAGACAGTGTATTTTAGGACCACTTTAATGGATTCCTAGTGATCCCTGGACTTCCATTTTTATTCTGCGGTCTATTAAAACTATTGGCACTTCCTTCATTTGCCTCTGTATACCAACAACTTTCAAATGACTGTGTCCAGTGAGAGATCACAGAATAATGTGACTAGAAATGACAGTTGATCTCCTCAGAAGGAATGTCAAAATAAGGCTATTCTTTTCAGACAATGAATTGATAGCAAATTGAGAATCATCTTGTAATGGTCCACAGAGATTAAGGAGTCGAAAACTGTATGGCTAGCCTCAAACTGTATTGCTTTAACGACACTTTTGTACAAGATCAGAAAATGTGATCATTTCAGTTAGGCTTTTCACGTCATTATTTCCCAACTGCATGGCTGCTAAACTATAAAAACCTTCCAGATTGTTTGAATTAGAGAAGACAGTCAACAGGATGATAGAGGGCACAGATGTGTCAGGAAATTTTCATCTGCTAGTTTTAATTGCTAAATGACACAAAATAGTGTGCAAAGTATCAGAAGCTACCTCCATCAAAGAAAGAGTACAGAGTCCCCCAGTGGGCTTTTCTGATCCTAGAGTGAATATCATTACCTGAATGGGAGGCACTTTTGCTTCCCATCTGGGTTTCTGACTGGCTATGGCTGACTGGTGTGAGGTCTTGGCAGCTCTGGATGGGGGAGTCTCTTCCTGCAGGGTCGGTTCCTGCAGGCTTCTCGATATTTTTCATTTCCATTTCTTCATGATGGATCCACAGATCAGGAGGCCGGAGGTCCTTCTGACTGCCCTTCCTCTTGCTCACACTGTGCGTGGCCCGTTTCCTATGCAACGAAGTGAAAGAGCAAAATGTGAGTGCTCCAATCCCATGGTGTGTCCTCTCTTTCCTCATTCGGTTCAGGTTGCAAGCAGAGCAAAGAAACAAAAGGACTCCCTGGAGGAATCAGATGAAAACCCAAAATTGGCAGACTTGTCGTGGCTGTCTTTCCTTTTCTCCCCCAGAGTCTCAGCACATTTCTAGGAGTTGCTGGGCTAAATCCCTAGGGTCCCCACTGCCTGCCAGAAGCCTTTCTCCAGCGTCAGCAGCTGGAGATTCATGCACAAGGTGACAATGGGTTGCAGGGAGCCATATGCCAATCTTTGGAGGTAGGCAGAAGGTACCTGACTGCAACATCTGTTTCAGAGATAAATGAACGAGTAGCTTTGAAAGGGCAGATAGAAAGAAAAAGGCCAGAATTTGTGCCAACAGCTAAGATTGGAACTTAGAGGAAAGTCTATGCCTCAGCTGTATAATTTAATGTGCAACTGGGACATTTGCTATTTGCAAACAAAAGGCCACATGAGGACATTCTTGGGTGAATAAAACAGTTTGCCTTGGAGCCACTGAGCATCTGGGTGCAAACACAATGAGAGTTGTCTTTTGAAATTAGAAGAGAAAGAAAGATCTCTTCTCTGGAAACATATTTCAAACTTCTCCTATTTGCTCCAGTACGATTTTAGCTACCCTAAATTTAATACCCTTTCTTCAGTGATGATCACATGTTGAGGTTACTGAGATTCAAATACTCTGTGTATAAAGTAAACTGGCATGGTGTTTACACTAACCAGGCTCTTTAGCAGGGAGTCACAAAAACATGGCTTACAGGCCAAATCTACCTCAATCTGTTCTGTAGTAAAGTTTTATTGAGAGGTGGTGGGTTTCCTTTCCATGTGTACTGCAGAGATAGAACTTAGTAGCAATGTTTGTTAAGTGGCCAAGACAAACTAATTGTGTGCATGTGTGTGTGTGTGTGTGTGTGTGTGTGTGTGTGTGTACAGGTGTGTGCATAGAGGACAGAAGTCAACCTTTGGTGTTGTTCATTAAAACCAATCTACCTTGTCTGTGGATCAGGGTCCTGGAAACCACCATTTAGGCTAAGGTGGCTTGCCTACAAAGCCCAGCCTGTCTCCACATTCCCAGGGCTTGATCTAAAACAGTTGTGTTACATGAATGTTAGGGCTCCATCTCAAGTCCTCATGTCCTCATAGCAAACACTTCACTGAATGAGGCATTCCCCAGGCTGCAAACAATCTAGTCATAATGAAAAACTGTAACTTATGCAAAACCACGGGGTTGGGCTTTGCCTTATCAATGACCAACTTAAAAGCTTTGCAAATATTTTTCCAATTAATGTTTGATAGTACAATTTATTGAAAATTCACAGTATTCTTTTCTGTCTTTTGGAAGTAGGGCTGATGAGGACAGGAGACAAAGAACCCCAGACTTAATAGCTGCTTTGTGGTATCAAAGAGAAATAATGGATGCTTAAAGCTTTAGCATTTTTTTAAACAACTGCTTGGTTGGAATTATGACAGCCATTATGACAGCCGCCTCATTGTCTCCAACAGTGCGTGAGCCTAAATCCTAGCTAGTTTTCTGGTGTCTGAGGCAATAATCACTGACCGCTATCATATGAATCCATTGTCCAACACTTCACCTGGAGCAGGAATACTTACAGCGCTCTGTGTAATCTATCACTAGTACCCTTATACATTTTTTCCTCATTGTTAAAGTTAGCAGGTTCACCCTGTTGTCTCTCTTCCTCTTGGATCAAACTGCCAAATAACTTTAACATCTCCATGTTTGTCTTTAGAGAAGCACCAGCTCCCACACTCAGGATGACATCATGTGCTTCCTCGTGGTAATTCAATACTTAAATAGCCCATAAAAATACTGATCAGAACTTTCTAGTAGGGGCAGAGAGATGGTTCAGTTATTCAAAACACTTGCTGATCTTCCATGGGACCCATGTTTGCTTCCTATTACCATAGTCAGGGGGGCAGACAGTGGCCTGTAACTACAGTTCCAAGGCATCTGATTCCCTCACCCTTCCCTGGGCAAGCACATATAGCGCGCGCGCGCGCGCACACACACACACACACACACACACACACACACACACACATACTCACAAAAGTTGAAATTAAGATTAGATCTTAAAAAAACATTTCTGTTTTTGTGGAAAACAAGGTAAGGTGTGTCATGTCTTTAATCCCAGAATTTAGGAGGCTAAAGCAAAAAGACTAGTTGAGTTTTAGGCCTACATAGTGAGTAGCAGGCCCACATGGTCTACATAAGACCCTTTCTCTGAAAACCAGATAGCCACATACATAAATATCTGAAATTTTTCCCCTTAGGATCCCAGTAATAAATCTAGAATTCCTGTTGCCTCGTATTCAAATATATACCTTGATTAACCATTCATTTACCAGACCCTATCACTCTATGGCAAGACATCCCAGGTCTCTCCTAATTTTACGAGATTCCAAATCTGGGAAAAGGCAGCAGCTTTTGGTTGGTTGTGAAGCATGAACTCAAAGTAGGAAGAAGTCGTGATTCCTGATAAATACAGACAGTTTGGCTGGGGGCTTTTGCCAGATTCAGATGTTTATGCAACTCTCACCTGACCATCTGGATGCCAATGAAATCCTGAAGGTCTCTAATCGGATTCACCTCTTTTGTGTGTGTGTGTGTGTGTGTGTGTGTGTGTGTGTGTGTGTGTGTGTGTGTGTGTGTTTTCTCAGTAATCATTTTACCATAACTCCTCTCCACCATGTCTTCTTTTTTCTTTCAGAAAGGAAGCCTTCTGCTCAGCAGTATTTCTTTCTTTCCAGCCTTTCCACCTGCACTGTAGCAGGTATGCAATAAACCCAGCAGATGCTCCGAACTAACATTTCTGAAATTTGTCTTCAAACTCTGCAAAGGGTAGCTGTCACCCCGACCTCCTGCCCGTCTGTTGTCTCCATAGTTTAATGGCTGAAGTGACAGCAGCACTCGGCTCCACATTTTCTGAAGTAGAATCTTTTTAACATGTAGGCAGGTAGACTTAGTGATGGCTTTCCAAAGTCTGGTGAGGGAGCAGAGCCAGAGGTACTGCCTGTGAACTTCTCAAGACTACTGAACCAGAGGGTGTATTGAGGGGTGGGGTGATTTATGTATTAACAGGCAAATCTAACACTTGTAAAATACTTCCAGGTGATTTATGCCATTTTATTTGCTTATATTTTAAATCTGATGTGTCTATTAAGTGAAGAAATACCATATATTTAACCCTTCCTCGAAAGGCAAAACTATCCTTTCCCACAGTTACACTACGTTCTTTCAAAGCATACCTTGAGGATGGGAGCCATGTCCTCTTGCTGCAGGTACTCTCGAAAGCAAAGCCTACAATTCACCAGGCCCTCTGCTTTGGCATATCAGTGCCATCAAGTAAAGCATTTTGAGTATGAGGGGGTTCTCGGGTTCAATTGTAGCTGTTTGATTACTTTCTACCCCAAATACTTTTGGAATCACGTTGACTTAAAATCTACTTACTCTTCAGAATCCCCTTCACTTTTTTACAGAGAGCCTGCTAGCCACTGTACCTCAGTGAAAGCTTCAGAGTAGAGAACTCCTCTACTTATGCCTCTCAGGTAGGCATTTGGTTTTCGGTGTCTCACTGAGCTGTCAGGCTATTTCTCTGGCCTACTACAATTCTTCTGACAATGCCAGGGGAACCTTTGGTGTACTTCTTCAGCCATATCCAATGTTTTACAATAATAAGTCACTTATAATTTTTGGAATATGTGGAACAGTAAACATGTCAAGAAACATATTAAGCAGTATGAATACAAATATGGGTGAAATACTGATGCATGCTGAAAAGCAGCATGGCTTTGGCAGTTTCTGTTTTGTTGCAGTACACAGATTTTACTAGAATAGGTAGATAGTAGGCTGAAAGGCAGAGGGTCCAAGTCACTGGAGGCTTTGCCTCCTGTAGAAATAATTTGAATGATATCATCAAGTCAGTGGGTAATTGCAGAGATATTTTAGTTCAAACATTAATGTTTGTCACACTCACTACTTGTATGATGCCAAATCACACAGATATCATCTATGCAATGATAGCAGGAACACACAGAGAAGAACTCTCCATTATTGTTATTCGGAAGCTCCTTCACATATTCCTCACTGGTCTGCCTGCCCCATGCTTTTCAAAGAAAACCTTCATTTTTCCAGATTATGGTGGGGGTGTGATTGGGTTAAAAGCCACATGGATTGAACACTTGCTTTACTTATGACTCTACTCAATGAAGTGTTCTATGCACTGCTGGCCTTATGTAGATGCTTTTTCATGTTGTAATAAATCTTTCAGGCCCTACTATGTGCTAAGAATCCTGCCTCAGCAGAGGCAGACTAATAAGCAAGTGGTCATGTAGTCTCTCCATAGTTACCAGCATGCTCAAAGTCTAGTGGATGGCGTAGCTGGGTCTCTTGCCCACCTGTGTAAAGAGAACATCAGGAAAGAAGAGGCTTTGCAAGGAGTGAATACACAGCCCAGGCTGTATAGGAAAAGGAGAATGGGGGATGGGCAGCGTCAATAGTCCCCTGCTTTCTCTGCCCCCTATTTTGACTATTTATACTTGAATAGTAGCTATTAACCTTGTGTTTGAAACTCAGAAGAGGTCAATGTTTGACTATACCTGTGTTTTTTTAGGCTAAGTCAATTGACCAGAAAATACTAAGAAGTTGCCAGTAAGACACCTTGTGAAGAGAATATGCAAAAGCAATTAAAATGTTAAAGAACTGAGAACCAAAGTCTCATTAGAAGTTAAAAGGCAATTAACATTATTTGAGAATTTAAACAGTTGATCTGCAGTATTTAAAATAATCATTTTTGTCAAGATTTGAATTTATGCTATACTTTAAAACTTGCTACACACATTAAATTAAACTTAGGGCTCAGCTGACAACTGATTGTATCAAGGGGAACATTTTTTTACATATTTTAATTTAAAGTATTAAGACAAGATTGCTGTTTATTCTGATAACTGCCTTGTGATTGTAATAACTATGTGATCTGAATTTCCATGATATGTTCAAATATTAACCTTTTAGTCTTTATTAATTATATACAGAATATAACTGAACTCAATTTCTATGGTCACAAGGAAAATATTCTTACCTTATTAAGAAAAAGTAAAGGAAAAAACTCACCAACTTTGATTTCAATAAAACACAATTCTTCTATATTACAATATTCTATTGTAATCTCACTAACTGAAAAATATATGGAATTCTCTTTCATGTTAGTAAACATTAATTACCAAAACTACACACAATTACCTCTGTTTTATATTACTTGAAAGTTTCAGGCTGCTGTGTGATTTTGTAATTTACAATTATAATACTTTGAATTTATGTGCTTTAGGTTGGGATGGATGATGGAAATACTTAGGTGGATTCTTACCAAGGCTAAAGATGCAGACGGCAAGGGATGAAGGATCTGCTTGAGTATGATACAATGGAACAGGAGTTATTGTAAGCAACGGCCATAGAACTTAGACAGAAACATTGCTCCACTATTTTTATGATAAAACTAAAGCATTATCTGCTAGCCTGTGTGTCATGTAGATAGCCAGATTGTTGTTGAATATATGATAGGTATCAATAAAATGTGATGAAACAAATGTATAAATGTTAATTGTAATAGGAAATCCCTGATAGCTGATAACACGTTGAATTTACTGAGATGGAATAATTTGCATTTCCAGTAAAACACAAAGAAAACCTCATTCTTCAGCTGTCTCAGAGGCAGAGAGCAGAGAGGCCCTGGCTGTTTCTTACTCTGCAGCACTATATGAATTTCACTACCAATTTCGGAGAGCTCAGTAAAGAGTTTTTTTTCTGTTTCAGATTGGAATTGATTTTTGCTTTCATCTGTATTAATTGGTTCTAAGTTTCCATGGCACAAATAGTGTTGAGGGAAGTCCTCACTGAAAAGTAAAATGAATAAAACCTAGAAAACATTTCAAGAATCTATTCTCTACCCTTTTTCTTAATACACATCTGAAAATACAATATATTACATTTTATTATAATTATATTATGTATATATACTTCAAAAATTATATATACATGTATATTATAATTTAATTTTTTGAAATTAAAATATAATTATGTTTTATCCCTTTTCCTTTCCTACCTCCAAGCCTTCCCATATATTCCCCCTTTGCTTTCTCTGAATTCATGGATTCTTTTACTTTACTTGCTGATATATATATATATATATATATATATATATATATACACACACATATATATATATACGTATATATATATATTCATACATGTATTATATATATAATATATGTGTATACACACATACACACACACACACATATATATATATATATATATATATATATACACACACATATATATATATAATTACAACCTGCTCAATCTGTATATAAGTTTTAAATTGCATTTATTTATTTTGTGTCTGCACATGCTTGTGTGCTACAGATGCATGTAGAGGTCAGAAGGATCTTTTGGGAGGGAGCACCTTCATCCATGTGGGCTCTAGACATTGTATTAGGGACCTCAGGCTTGGCAGCAGGTACTTTTACGCTGAGCCATCTACCAAGACTCTGGGAATTATGTCATCAAAAACCAAGACAAAGTTCAGTGGGCCTGTCATTGCTGACATGAGAGAAAGTATGGAATTATATCAATATTAATGAGAGACACTGTGGGTTAGATGAGGAAAAACCAAAGTTTGTTTTCTCTGGGTCCTCAGTCATTCACAGATTGTGATTTATCACCTCATTCTCTATCTTCATTAACTAGTTATGTTTAGGGAATGCTATCTTCTCCAGATAAAAGTTTCAAGCTCTTCTTATCCCAAATGGTTTTCTGTGGGTTTCCAGATGATTCGAGGTGCTCTCAGTAAGCTGAAAATTTTTAGTTTTTCACCTTTACAGAACAGACATTTTCCCTGTAGAGAGATAGTACATACCCATGACCACAGTTTATCAGTCAGTATGACGACCACCAAACAATGAGGGAAGCAACTAACTCAAACTTGAACCCTCTACAGATAATATAGCTAAACTGAGGTACTGCATGGATGTGCCAATGCTGTAACAACTGGCCACTCAACCCCTTCTCTCAGCTTCATGTGAACTCGTGGTTCTGCCTCTGAAACCGAATGCTTTGATGATAACCCGTGCTGTATGAACAACCCTTCTTAGGAATACCACACCATGAAATTTTTCAAGGTCTTACTGACAAGATTTGTACATGGTTTGTCTTCAGGGAAACTCATTTCGAGGCTTGTCCCTAAGGGGCAACTCATATGGAGAGCACTAAAACGATGAATGTTTTTATTTCATGGGTAGATCATATTGTCTAGTCTTAGTTTCCCTGTCATGAAGGTGAGTTCATGCAGCTTTCAAAGTAGGGCTAGCTTGTGTCTCTTGCTGCCTGTCTTGTCATGGTGCCTCTCTCCCATGTTAGTCCTCATGTGCTCCTTTGTCACCTTACATATAGCCACAGTAGGTGAACCTCCACACGAATTATCACGTGCAGTGCTACACTCTTGGACTCCCATAACTTTGAATCCAAAATAAACCTATATCCTTGTTAAGTTATTCACCTTCAGGTATTCTGTATAACAGTCTAAGACATTCACTCAATTCTAACTCTGTTTTCTCACAGCGTTCACACCTGAAAATGAACTTGTTAAGATCATCAACTTTCTCTTTCAGACAGTGTACTGGCTCACCAGTAATTACCAGTTCCAAACAGTATAACTCATGACTGTAGCTAGAAATGAATTAAACGCTGAATCTGTGGCTCACTGGTGGTCTCTGCAGGATGTATTCTTCATCTGCTCTGTTTCTACATACAGGGCCAGGGGACACAAAAGACACTATCACTAGAGCTCTAAGGTGTATAAGAACAGGAGAGAGACCAGGAATGAAAGAAGAGGAAATGACTTTGTGGGAGAATCTTTGTTGACAATGAAAGTAGAGAATAGTTGTCAAGCCAGCCACTTTCAGCCCAGCCTCAGGACAAGCCTGAGACCGAGAACAAACCAAAAGGAATGGGAACAAAAGACAGTCCATCCAGAGAGCACATGAGTGTTGTTGAAAAGATATATCAGACTGGATTTGACAAAATCCGGAAAGTCAAATGACCAAAGTCAGTGACTCTGGTGACTTCCTGAATCTGCAAGCACAGGCAAGCATTGTGCTGGTTCCTAGGCATTGCTAGAAAGGATGAATTGTGACCAAACCATAAGAATCCTGCCTTAACTTTGTGTGTGATGCAACCTTCTCAATACAGTAAAATCAATGACTGTAAATATGAAAATATTTTGGAGCCATTATGTTATTTTCTGACATTTAAACATAGACAAGAAATAGCGACCTTTTCAAACTACTGGACTCTTCTTTCTTTCCTAGTGCCCAAGAGCTAAGCCTCCCTGTGTTTGCAATGACATTGGGTTTGATATGCTACATTTAGTCATCCATTCAACAAGCATTGATTATCTGCCTGCAGGCCTCCCTGACAACTGTGATAAATAAGGATTGTGGAGGAACAATATCTCCAACTGTCTCGAGGCAATGGCAGAGTGGTTAGAGAAGGGGCTTAGTGCAGTCTCTCTCTGGGTGCTATTTACATGAGAATTTGCCCCTAAGAAGTAAAAACAAACAAAAATACATGATATTCTCCAAGGTTGTGTTGTAAAAATCTGTATGTCTAGCTGTGACTTAATTATATGCTTACAACAGACAGAAATGGGTTTAACCAGGGTCAATCAATAAGGGACACATGAGAATTATGAAAGAAGAGTGTGTATGTGTGTGTGTGTGTGTGTGTGTGTGTGTGTGTGTGTGTGTGTATGAGAGAGAGGGAGAGAGAGAGAGACATACACAGACAGAGAGAGACAGAGAGAGAGAGACAGAGAGACAGAGTGAGAGAGAGATCAAGGATACAGCATAGGAGATGGTTTCTCTTGGGAGTCAGTCACTACTCACTTCCTCTGCTGGGCTGAAGAGCGCCGGGTGCAAATCACTGCTACAATCACCACGACTAACACAGTGAGAACGCCAACGGTGACCACGGTTATCACAAGCAGGTTGCTGTTCTTCTGAGGAGTGACACTGCCATGTGGGGGGTGCATCTGTCCAATGGGTGGTTCTGGGGGTAAAACAAGTATACAGGGTTCAGGTTTAGGGAGAGGTTGTCACTACCGCTCATCAAACTGTGAGAAGGGGAAGAGTTCTTACTGTCACAGCCTGAGAATGAAAACTAAATGATTCAAGGGAAAGGAAATATACAAACTTGCACAGGAAATTTTTATGAATGGTACTATTCATAATAGCCAAAATAGCAACAATGTTAATGTAGACTAACTTTAAAAAATGGTGTTATATCCTTTTAATGGAATCCTACCCAGCCACACAAAAAAATGGAGTCATGCTATAACATAGAAGCTAAGGGAAATCAACTAAAGGTTAGATAGAGTTTCATTCAACTTTTATAAAATATGTAGAGTAGGCAAATGAATAGAAGTAGAATGCATTTTAGTGTTAGCTGATTTATGGAGAGATGGCCCAATAGGAAGGGCCAGTGATGGTTTTGATGAGAGACAGGCCAATGGGAAGAGCTGATGTTTTTGATTGAAAGATGGGCCAATGGGAAGGGCCAATAATGGTTTGGAGTTTCCTTTTCAGTTCATAGAAATCTTCAAATTTAGAAACTGATTGTAGTAGTGTACCCTGTTGACTACACTAAAAGCAGCCAACATGGAACATTTTCAAAGGTGAATTTATAGAAGAGTTTTATCCTGATCAATAAGCTAAGAATATAATAATGGGAAAAACTTTTTCATTGAGTCTGTTTTGTGTTGGTCAGCTACTCCCAGGCACTGTGCCTGCCCTGGAGTATGGTTGATATTTTCAGTGATACTCCATTGGTTAAAAGTGATTTTCCCTCTGCCAGCAGATATCAATTGCAAATAGCTTCTTGGTTAAAGGTGAGATGTTGTGTGCACTTCTGCTTCTCAGTTCTGGAATTTTTGTCTAGTTGAAAATTTTATGTGTGCTCCTAGAGTCTCTAAGTTTATGTGGGTATTAATCCTGATATATCTGGAAGGTACTGTTGCATCTTCCCATTGGCATGAAAATATCTGATAAGAACATTAAATTTCTACTAATAATTTACCAATCTCAGAATAGTCATTTCACAGAAACATATAGGACTTTATATCACATTATTTTGAGGAGTTGAAATGTGATTACTTGCATGCTGAAGAAAATAGTTTCTTGAAATATATTACATAGACTGAAGCAACTATCTTTCATCTCACATCCCATACATACCACTTTAAAAAAAATAAAAGATTATCCAACAATTCTGGATATTTAAAACTTAATTGATAATTTCACATTTTTATTTAAGACAATGAATCAAAGTGGTGAAACATGTCAAGTTTAACATTGTTTCAAACTTGAGGTCAATGAAATAAAGCTTTATAGAATCTATAGATCTTTTGGCTAAACTTATTTTTCAAATCCCAGGCAGAACTACTAGCAAAGGGATTTGATATTTCTGGTGAATAAAGCAGGATGGAGCTGAGGTAACTTTCATGGTGGTTGCCTTTCACACAAATGTAAGGCAGAGACTGTGCTTTGAGAATTATATGCATTTTCAGTGTCTAGGGAGGATGTGGAGTCTAGTCTAAAAATTAAATGCATCATAAAATTGAAATAGTACTATAACACCAAATACTTAGCTTTGATTCTACCTGACATAAGAAAATATTTAGGAAGCCTCTTCAGATTCTCATATTCTACAATTTCATTAAGGGCTCTCAACTAAAAGAGAATTCATGAATTATAGCATTCTCATATTCTCTCTCTCTCTCTCTCTCTCTTTCTGACTCAAAAGTGAATTTTAAAAGGGTAGAATGAAAAACAAAGAACATAAATGATTACCAGGGCCTAAATTTATTTGCAACTGCCAACTGCATCCTGACAATAAGCTATTATTCTATAACTAAATTTTGAAGGATGAACCCAGCAAATGTAGAGAGAGCCAGAAAACACCAATAATTCTGTCAGTCTAAGGGAGAAGTATGCAATTTCATTATGTGAGAGGTTTTAGAACAAAACATGCGAAGGTATTTTTGTCAATGCAGACATCTTTTAAGGCTAAGGTGTGACTGCAGACTTGCCTCTCAGGGACTTCATTTACATACTTAATCGGAAAAAATTCCTTTTCCCCAAACCTTAACACTTTACTAGGCTTTTAACTGGGAATCTCAGGTTTTACATGCCTTTATGGGATTGTTTATAATAGCCAGGGCTTGTGTCAGATCACATATTTACCATAATTCTTCTGCTAGCAAAATAGAAGAGGAAAGAGATTAGGTTTTCTTTCACCATCTATGTGTCTTGGAGTTTTTTGTTTGTTGCAATCAGTCAAAGTAATAATTTGTCTCTTCGGTAGTTAGTCTAGACATATTGCTCGTCCATCATTAGTCTCATTCACTTAGATAATATTTCTAAAACATCATGAAGTGATAGAATAAGCTGAGAAGGATAATGTCAGCAGTTGATATGAACTGGCTGGAAACCACTGGACATCATCTGGCTTGCCTCCATGAATTTTCTCTGTGAGGTAGTGTTTGTTAGGTCAAATTTAATTATAAATTTTATTCTTACTAGGAATCTTAACCCTTAAAAAAGAAGCATTTCAAATCACTGCCCTATTCTTCAGCTGAAGACTGACTCCAGTAAACAGGAAAGTTTATTGATTGACAGGCTCATGTCAGATTTAGTTTGGTGCTTCTTTTTAACCAAACTTTCATTTTATTTTGAAAGACATCTTTAAGCACTTAAGCAAAACTTTTAAGCTTGATGCACACTGGAGAGTAACATATTTAAGGAGTAAGAATACAAGCAGCTTAGGGTAATTTTGAGTAATTTCTCATTGCATATGCATATACATTAAGAAGCATAAACACACTGAAACAGAAATCTCTTGCAAAAAGTTTACTTATGTCGGAATTTTAGGTAATTGTGGACACAGTACAATTTTACTTGCTAAATCTAGCACTATTCAAGACTCTATCCTTCCGGACATGTAGCTTCAGAGATAACACAATTTTGCCTGTGGTTTACACTTACTCCACCATTAGCGTTTATATCCACTGCTTAACAATATTGAAAGATAGGAGGGTATCATTACTCTTTCACCATTATCCTTATGGAGTGCTTCTTTAATTTTCTGGTATTGTCTACTTCAAAACATATTACCTGTGGTCATAATTATAATGGGAATGAACTCCTAAGAACTGATATGTCAAAATTGGTAATTTGGGATGACTCTAAAATTTGCTAGTATGTTTAAATGTATGTGTGTACATTAAATGTATGCACATATATATGTAGGTAGGTAGGCAGGGGAGAATGAATGTTTTAGGTCAGAGAACCAACCATGGTAGTCATTTTTCTCTTTTCACTGTGTAGTCCAGGGATCTAACTCAGGTCCTCAATATTTGTGTGAAGCACCTTAAAATACTGAAGCATCTTGCTAGCTCTTTAGATTGATTTTAAGGGAAGATTTTGATTCCTTAAATGGACTCTAGAACTAGAATTTCTCTATCATATATGACATGTAATATATGACATATGGCATATGGCATATGATCTGATTGATATATACTATACTATTTATGATATATGATGATGTATGATATATGATGTATTACATATATGTATATAATAGATATGTAATATTTATTAATTCAAGTATCCTTAAAAAAACCTTCTGTGTATCCATAACTTTTTCTCATCATCTTACCTTGGTAGTTTAATCCATTTAAATAATTCTTTATCTTGTTGTTTTGTTCCTGAAGTAATACAATGTCAAACCTATACCCACAGTTTATTACTGGAACCCTATACTCAGAGGCATCTTGGTAGCATGTTTTCCTTTACAAATATATTTATTTGTATTTTATGTATGTGTACGGTAATACATACATGTTTATGCACCACAGGTGTGGAGTGTCCATGGAGGCTATGAGATGATATAAAATCCCATGGACCCTGAGCTACAAACAGTTGACACTTGTCAGTCACATGGATGTTTGGAATTAACCTCGACTCTATACAAGAACAGCAAGTGTTTTTTTTTTTGTTTTTTTTTTAATCACAGGGCCATTTCACTAGATCATTAGTAACATTTCTGGACTGACATTTTGAATATGGGAGTAAGTTTGGTGTACTGTTAATGTTTAAGACAAACTTTAAGTGGAATTAAGCTAATGAAACTAGCAACATTTGGTAGACAGAATGAGCATTACCCGAAGCTATTACACAGGGAAGCCACTGGTCTGGTTTCAGTTCCAACACATGCCCTTCACATGAGTGCTGTGAGCTCTAGCCTTGTACTTACAAGAGACTTCCAGAGCTGGGTATTGATCTTATAACGCAGTACAGAAATGAGGGAGAGAACATGTGAGAAAGAACAGGACAATATGGACCTCCTGGAGAAAGCATCATGTAGTAAATCTTAGACTTGACATATATATGTTTACGATGTTCTCTAAGGTCTGAATATCAAGAACAGCATGTTTTCTAATGATAAACATGATAGATTAGCCCTTTGGTTATAGTTAAATTGTCCCCTCAAAGACGCTGCTTCAACAAACTGAGACAAGCTTCTGGAATGTGGCTTTCAGTCTATTCCATGTTCATTACCTAGGATTTCCTCCATGTGGTCACCCTAAAAGCCCAGAGTTATATGGAGAAGCTTTATTAGAAGCAGAAAGAAAGATGTCTAAACTTGAGAGTACAAAGGACAAGTAATATCAAATACTAGATTAAGCATACTTTTTGAGTGCAAATTCCCAGCAACTTTATCAAACATAGCTGGTTCGAAATTTAATCCTTAGTCATCATTTCTCTCCAATAAAATGGTTGTTGTGAACATTGGAAATACACTACCACATTTCAAAATCTAAGTATTTAATAAATCTTGTGCTGGTTAGGTTTTGTCAACTTGACACAAATTAGGATCATCTTAGGAGAGGGAACCTCAATTGAGAAAAGTCCTCCATTAGATAGGGCTAAAGGCGAGTCTCTGGCTGATTTTCTTGATGAATGATTGATGTCCCAGCCCATTGTGGGTGGAGCCATTCCTAGGCAAACGGCCTTGGGCTGTTTAAGAAAGCAAGCAAAGCAATCCACAGAGAGCAAATGAGTAAGAAAGTTTTTTCCATGGTCTCTGCTTCAGTTCCTGATTCCAGGGTTCTTCCCAGATCCCCTGCCCGAAACCCCTCCATGATAGACGATAAGCTGTAAACTGAAATAAAATCTTTCCTCTGCAAGTTGTTTTGGTCAATATTTTTTCAGAATATTAGAAAGCAAACTAGGGAAGACCTATATCATTTAAAAATTGTCCAGTGGTGGAACTTTTCTAATTATTTTTCCATGCGTCTGTCACCTCTAATTGTCATCATTCTTTGGTAGAATGTGTGAAGTTTGCTAATAATATCATTTTTCTATAACCACAGTGAAACCCTAAGTCCACAGTTCTTGCCCTTGTCAACAGAAAATTTGTTTTGGATACTGTAGAATTAACCATGTAATTAGTATATCTAATCCAATAGAACTCAATTTATATACTTACCATTGAGAGTGCTTCTATCAATCAAGTTAGTATCAACTGGCCAATAACCTCCATCTCCATGACGACCTGTGTAGATTGGCACATTAGAATATTAGTGGATATAGCCCAGGGAACTACTGACAAAACAAAATAAAAAGACAAAGAAATGAATTCTAAACATATATTATAGAGAAGAATTATTTAGGCTGCTTCTACGAATTTCATTTTTCCAGTGTGTAAGAAAAATCTGTCATACTTAATTCAGTTAAAATCAACTCTTTCTGTGAAGTAATCTCTTTTCTCTCCCCCCCCCCCCCAAGGTATAATAAAGTATCCAGAAACAAACACAAACGACACGGCATAGCCATACTGAATGGTTTCCTCTTAGAGACTCCAGAACAAAGATGATCTAAGTCATGGCTCCTAGGTCCAGCCAGTTTTTACTGTCTCCTGCCTGTCACAGATTTTTATCAAGTCCCCACTGATGACTCTCCAGGCCAAGACTTGTTTCACTTGAAATTTGTCTTTGAGTACTTGCTGGTAATGTTATCTGCCAAGTAAGGTGCTTGAGAATAAATAATAACTATACAGAGAACAAAGAATTTCATCAAGATCCCCAGGCACATAATCTACACATCTGTCGCTATCACACAGAAAAAGAAAGAAGGCACCTTCATTATAGTATTATGGGGATCTTTGCTTCCCATAGGTTTTAAGTGGATGCAAACATAGGCTTAAAAAGAATCAAGTCACAAATTGATCGAACATACTTATATGATAATAAAAATTTAATAAGTATGGCTGTATAACAGATGACCCTTTATTCTATGCATAAATGTAGAGAACTCTAATGATTGCTTTGACCTTGGAGTATCTAGGTGGACCACTTGTAGAAAAACATTAAAGACTTGAATTTACATGCAAACATGTCCTAGCATACAGGATTTCTCAAGTATTTCCATTTAGAACAGGGGTAAGTGGTTGGTCACCGAAGTGGGTGGTTTTCTTTGGTTCCATTAGTAGACTATGTGTTTCCTTCTTCTGACTTACAAGTCAGCCTTCTGGCGTTCCTTTGCATACCCAAATTTCTTCTCACTAGTGTTGCCCAACATATCATTATTTTATTCGCAAAAGATCTTTGGAGAAGCAACTTAGTATTCTGTTCACTGATTCTCTGAGCACAATTTTTAAAATTCTTTGGATATCAACTCTCATCTGAAGTTAGCATGGACACCAGGCTTCCAATAAGCAAGGAAAGATATTAATTCAATCACAGCAAATCATGCTTTTCACATAAAATGGTATATTTAAATTCTGCTGGGTCTGACTGTGAGTGTGAAAGGAAGTAGGGATTAGGATGAAGTTTCTTTCTGCATGTGGTAGGGAAGTTGGCGGGTATGCTTGTAAAAAGAACAGTTTAAATGAGAAGAGGTTGTGCACATTTTGGTAGTGGAAAGTCCTAACCTTTCCCCAGACATATAGCTTATGTAACCAACACATCTAAAGTTGCAAGGAACTCAGAGAAACTTTGCCCATAGCACACTGTGCGATCAATGTGGAAATACACGAGGTGAAACAGGAGATTCTGTATGAATATTAAGAATACTTTTGCAGCAACTGAAAGCAGCTAGATTGCAGAGCAGTCAGCCAAAAGACATCCTAACCACCTAATCACTTAGACCAGTAATGGCAATAAATGACTCCTGTGGGGAGTAATCCTATATTGGCTAGAAATTAGGTAGATAGCCTGGGGAAGATTTTCCTTTTCCTTCAGCCTCCTGACAAATGTCCTTTTAATGAAGTTTCTAATGCCTTGCTAGTTTGTGGGAGGGTATAAAAACAAATCCATAGGCATGCCCATGTTTTTCTCAGACAGGAAGCTGTATGGGTCTGGAACCCTTCAGGCTTACATTGAGAATACAGTAAGAAGAAAATACCCTCTGTTACCATATAGAAAAGTTTCTTATATAGGAGAAAGGCACCGTGGAAGTCCTTCTAAATAGCATGTGGCTTAAAACTTGGGCATTTTATCCACAAAGTCTCATATGTTGACATGGCTAGCTTTTGTTGTTTTTGACTAAATTAATACCACAAAATAAAATTAAGTAATTTAATGAATCCAACAGAAAGTGCCTTTAGGATTTATGGTAATTTATATATTGCAGTTCACCAGGAAAACACAAAATTCATTTCCAGGATATTGATGACGACTCTAAGATAACTTGATCTGAAGACAAGGTTTAATTCTGTGTTGTTTCCTTTCTCTGAAAGATTCTTTTTAAACTCCAAGGAGGCTTTCCTGATGGGTAAGTCATAAACAACTACTACTAATATTGATAGCAACGACAACAAATATGCCTGCATCACTGTTAGGCTAGTACCAAGAAGTTATCAAATGAGAAGGTGCTAGAGAGCTAAGGGAAACATCACTAAGGACTGTGAAGCCAGGCAGGCCAGCACACGTTTGAGGACTTACTGTTGTGGAATGATATTTAATGTGTTCAGTTAACTAGGTTGATTTCTTAAGCATTGACTTACAGAAATAGAGGGGTAATGAAAGTCAGTCGATGTAAATATTCAAACTACTCCCCTATCCCAAAGGTCTCAGTTTCATTAAAGGAGAATTAAATGGTTATAACTTATTCAACATTTATTGAATGCTTGTTACTCAAAAGGCATAGCCCTCGATGCTCAGGGAAGGGGGAGTATGTAAAAAGATTCATTAACATTGTGTCCAGTGATGACAGCTAGCATTGGTTCATTATATCTAAAGCTTAAATAATCCTATTCATAGTTTGTAACGCTCTCTGGGTTTAATGATTTAAGCACAACTACATCCATCTATTTCTATAAGCACTGTCAGTTTTTCCTAAAATTGCTTTTCATTTATCTAGTATTATTACAAAGGAATACCTGTGAAAACAATGTGATGTTTTAGCAGTGTTGCATTAGAATCTTAATAATTGAAAATTTAGAATCCTCAAATTATTTTGATGTACTATACTAAATCTTCAAACACTGAAAGTTTGTGAGTCTTTCAGAGTAAATTTGAAAATAAGCTCCAGTGTCTGAGACCTCCCTGTCATTTGCTCCCAGGACTGAAGTTGAGAAAGTCACAAATCTTAAGGCTGTCTTTAGGGAGGATGCAAATTTGTTTGTCCTTGATGCTGATCCCAGTGGTACTTGGGGTCAGCTTTCAATACTGGAGGAGAGACTCCTGTCAATTAAGATGCTTCTCAATGAATCACCTAAACTGTGCATTTGAATTTAATGTATCTTTCAGTTTTTTAATTACGAGTTTGTTCTGAGGCCACTTAAAATATTGTTTACTGTGGTATAGTCTTTGTATGTACATGGGTGTATATGTCCACCCCCCTTTGTGTGTTTGTGTGTTTGTGTAAAATTAAGCTATATTAATGTTTATATGATGTCCTCATTTGCACCAGATGGAGAGTATTTCCCATGATCAACAACTTTTGACATCTAGAGAAGATGAATCGTGTTGTGTTTTGGTGCTAGAGCCTCCTTTTTTTTTTTTTTTTTTTTTTTCTTTTCTTTTCTGTGGTTGTTTACAAGCCTCAGAAGGAGAGTGGGGCATTAGTGTGCAGAGGACATTTAGGGAGTTGGAAGTGGTAGCTGTAATCTCATCTTGAATCCATCTTCCCTGAATGGGCATTCAGCAGGTCTACACTATCCATCCCCAGAGAAATACATATGGACCATAATCTAAATCAAATGGCCAGACGGGTCCTCTGACAAATATTTACTACATAGCCTCCCAAGCATGCAGAGCACGGAATTATCTTCTTGATCTTAGAATTGGTTTTCTGAGAATAATTCTGGGGGGTAATGACGAAAATTGCATCGATTTTATGTCCTGTACACCAGTGGATAAAGAAGATCCATTAATGCCACCTGAATACAATTTTACTGCCCAACACACAGATCACATTGAGATATATTTAAAACAGATGATTTGTCCTAGGCGAGATACGTGTGCACGGGATCCATTTATCATGCAGGTGATAATACTGCTGACTTTGAGCAAAGATATCAGGGCATCAAAAACGAGGAAACAGAACAATAACTAACACCCAAGAGCTCCCAAATACATATTAACAGAAAGCAGCTGCTCCTTCTTTCCTAAGGTCCAATGCGCTGTGTTTGAATAAACATAAAAAATATTATCGAGTGAAGAAAAGCATAGCAGCTCCAGATGCAGCAGCAGCTAACATTTTCAGCTCATGTGAGGTTTGGTGTTGAGTAAAATCTTGGTGTGTTCCCTTCTGCAAAAGCTTTAGTTGCACGTGCCTCCTGTCCACACTCTAAGAGCAATAATTTGCAAAGTAGGGAGGGTCTGATAAATGCCTCTGAGTTGCCCAGAGTGAGAACACTGTGTGCATCCCCCCTGTCCATTTTAATCCTATAAGATCATTTTTTTCTATTCTAAGTTTTGTCTGTATATCATTTACTGTGAATGGAGTTGACTCTTGCTAAGAAGAAGAAAAATCCAAGTGAAAGTTAGGGTTAGAATTTTGTGCATAAATGTGAAGGAAAAGGAATGAGAAATTTTGTGGTGTCGATTAGTCCTGCCATCCGTACCTGAGGAATTTATACGGGCCATTCCTTTATCCTAAATGTTTGTTTTAGGTAGACAACTCAATTTAATTCTGAGTATTGATATCTGGAGTCAAATGCATAGTTTGACCAACACATGGGGTATGGTTTCCTGAGAAACTGCCAAAGGTAAGAAAAAAGTTTACAAATAATGCACTTTCCCCCCATGAGATTTCCCCCCACTAAATTAAACTAGCCCTGTCAGACTTATCTGGACACCTAAATATGGAGATGTCAGATGCTAGTCATCAGAACAATGTAATGTAAACATCTTACATCACACATCAAATATATGTACATAAATAATATGTATAACTTGTAAGTTATAACATATTATATAATATAAATATTCATGCATATATGTGTAACCCTTCTATCACTCTTGACACTGAACAAAAGAAAGAGGGCAATAATTAAAATTAACCAAAGAATCCAATCAAACAAATATATCTTTTTACCCCAGCCAAGCAGGTAACTTTCTCCTTAAAAGATACCAAGTAAATAAAGCTCAAAATTTCTGAATTTTACAAACCCCATGAGTCCATCTACCAAAACTGATTCCTGATGAAAGCTTGCTACTTGATCCTGAAAACCTATATCACAACCAGCCATATTTTAAAATCCCAGCACTTCATTAGTTGTTGTAATTATTATTAACATAATTTAAGATGCAGCATTGATTAACAATTCAGTTGTTAACAGAACAAAAGCCAACTCAGTGCTATTGGCATGGAGTTTGGTGGTACTGTCTGAATCTGTTTATTTCACTGGGTCTCTTCTTATGACCCTCTGTCTCTAGCAATATGATATAATGGCCATCAGAAGGGTCTAAGGAATCACTTTTAGATGCAGCCTTGCCTTTACCAAATTTTAAAGCATCATTCTGTTTTACAATGTATAAGGGCTTTCCTGAGTGACAGAATCTTCTAGCAGCTCATTTACCGGACACTGATACTGTGGAAGATGAGCCATAGCCCTATGTAGTTTATAAGATGAAACTGCTCTCAAAGTCCATAGAATGACTCCGAGAGCCACTCTATATGAGATTATCCCAAACATGGATTTGAAATGTGCTTGTGTTTGGGTGAAACTTTAAGTTACACAGAGTAGAAATGGAGTTCATTTTTCTCTATGGGAAAACTGCTGAATGAAGACGTTAAAGCATGTACATCCTGCCAGTGGATACAAATAATGAGTCTGCTCTGCTGGACTTTTCTCCCTGATATATCTTCTTGTACTCCACCCATGCATTTAATAGGAGTTTTAGTTGTCCTGCGAAACAGTTTTGTTTGATATTCCAACATTCAGTACTGTACAGAAGCTCATCAAGCTCAAAACAGCGTCCTATCCTTCTTGTTCAAGGCAAAGGATCCATAAACTAAGACAGCATGAGAAAAAACTATCAGCCACTGATAGATTGGTTTTTCAGAGCCAGTAGGAAGACTTGGTTATCTCTGTCTGTCCTCATAAGTACAGAGGAGGGACAGGCACTAGTGAGAGAATGAAGCCATAGGTTAGTCTCACTTCACTGGGTCAGACAGAACTATGTTCACAAAAGAGATAAAAAGAAAAAGTTGATTCATCAGAAACCCCAAGACATGCATGGACCTTTCCAGTTTCCACAGTGGGGCCAGATCTTTGTAAACTAAGAAATGTTTTGGCAGGTGCACAGGGCTTGATTACCATGTAAAAAGTGTCTGCAACATGAGAGAGCAACCTAGAGGAGATTCCTTAAAACAAACAACAAACAACCAAAAAACTCCAAACCAAACCAAAACAGAGCCAAAACAAAACAAAAAAGAAAGGAAAGGCCTGTCTTGATGTCTTGAAGACAAATGTGGTGAGATTGGTGTAGAGACATATTTCCTAATTAATACAAATGACAGAGCCAAATCTCTGCTAAGGAGGTATGGGAGACTATAAAGTTTAAAGCATGCCGAAAAGGTCACTGAAGGCAGCCATGAAAGAAGACTTTCAAACTTCTAACAGGAGTGGATAATTATTCTCCTAGATTTCTTGTGGGCACAGTTCCCTCTAGAAAAATGGCAGGCTAGGAGTAGAGAGAGTAGGGTACTCACAGCAGCCAGGTGTGGCATATAGAGAAGTAACAGCTTTAAGTTACAAAAGAGTTCTAACCCAGGGCTTCTCATTCCCAGGGAACCAGGAGGTGCAGTAGTGGAAAACAGACCACGCCTCCCCCCTGCCCACCGGCCTCTGCCTCTGGGTAGGGATAATAAGTTTGAGCCAGACCCAATGTGTTCATCAATGGTCGAGAAATACACAGAAGAGGCTCTAAGGCAGAGCTCTAAGATATGGAGGTAGAATGGCTTAGAAAGAATGACAAAGAACTGTGGTGAGCTAATTAAGTTAGTGCCTCCAAATCATGCTGCTATTATACCCAAGACTGATCTATGGAGGAAGCCATTGAAAAAAATTGAACAACTTTTCCATACTGTATTAGACCTTGTTTATATTTCAGTCCAGTATCTTCTTTATTGCGATCTGCAGGAATCACATTAAACTTGCTCAGAATGGATGACGGTGGACTAAGGTTTTCTTCATAAGCCCACTATTTGTTATAAGATAGTGGTTTAGGATGTTACCTTATTCCACTCATCCTTTGGAAAAGGTTTTATTATATAGATAATAAGACACTAACATGTAAATGCTTTGCAGACCTAAAGTCTTGTTTAAGACACATGCAAGAGCATCTTAACGAATAAAGATAAAAGATGTTTTCAGAGTCATTACCATTGTCAAAACATATAGTGCCAAAGGTCAATTACCTCTTTATGAGTTTTAGCTAAGGAGGTCTTAGAGGCCTCCAAAAGATAAAGCTGTTACCACAGTTGTTGGTTGCATTACAGAACTGAATGAATGGAACATATTGTTGAAGATACTGTATAGATTGTTTTTGGGACTTTGAGAAATAAAGCTCGGACTGGCCTGAAGTGCCTCTTCACGGTGAACTAGATCCTAGAATGCCAGAGGTTACTGCTAGTGATAATCTGTGGTTCTGGTATACTTCACCACAATGGAAGTGCCAGGTGAGAAGTGCCAGCTAGTGCAATAGTCGTACAAATGGTTACGGATACAACCAACTTTCTGATTGGACCTAAGATCGATTTCACAGGGGGAAATTTGCACTTAATACTGGGAACTTAGACACAAGCCTGTGGCTGGGGCTGCCATAGACTCAATGGGAATTCTGTAACTGTTATTTATCAAATGGATGGGATATGCTCATAAACTGCTCTTTCAACTTGTATGTGTGCTTCTTCCCATAGATGACTCCTGTAGTCAGTCTCAACTCATACCTACTGATGAAATACCTGAGAACAAGGGATTGGTGCTATGGTAAGGCTTAGAGAGCATCAAGAAAGAGGGGTAGAAAGAATGATGAGACAAATGAAGGGGTGGAATGTTGTGTAGCAGTTACCTTTGAGGTGGAAGCACTCCATCCTAGAGCAAAGCTACTTAAGACACAAAATAGCTCCAGCATGTCCCTGAAACTGATCAGATTCATAGGTTCCTCCCTCCCCAAGACTATATAAGCAGAATAGACTGTTTAGAATCACTCTAAGATGGCCAAACTACAAAGAAGACTTTGAGTCAAGGAATCCCACCATCCGATCCTCAGTCTGAACGTAACAGAAAGCAGCCAAATGCCTACATGAAATGAGGACCAACTGAGCTGCCTGGAAAGGACGCTTTGCAACCTGCCAAGCTGCTGGCAGGCTGAGAAGTGTGCTATAGGTTCTAAGATTTTGTGTTATGTTCCCCATGCTTGGGTGGGCTTTGATGATGTCACTGCCTTTGAGTCATTTCTGCTCCTGTAAGGACTTCACCCATATTCTTGCAGGTAATTGCAGGAAAACTCATCAGTTCACTAAGTCAGACTGAAATTTCTGCACTTTTATCTGCCCAGGACTCATTATCAAAGGTGATATCAAAAGTAAAGAGGGATATGTGTGTGTGTGTGTGTGTGTGTGTGTGTGTGTGTGTGTGTGTGTGTGTGTGAGAGAGAGAGAGAGAGAGAGAGAGAGAGAGAGAGAGAGAGAGAGAGAGAGAGAGAGTTCACAAAGTGTGCCTGGCAACAAGTCCATCTACTGATGGAAGCCCTAGAGACATAAAATGGCTATTTTAGAGGTGCATACAGTTCTGCGAAGGGAGCAGTTTAATTGAGTGATCGTAATCCCTTGATCATTTCCAAAAGTTAAAATAGAACCTAATTTTTAAGTAAGCTATCATAATGGGACAAGAGGATTATTAGCTACTTAAGACTAGAAAAATTGTGAGAAGTTTATCAGAGGGCACAGAACTTAAGGAGAGAGAGAGACTGCATTTTGAAATTTATAATTTATAGAAAAATAGTCCTTATATAGTCTATCTAAAAATTTCCTTAGAGTTTACTTTGGGGGAGACAGAGACCAACTTCGGGAATTTTGCACACATCCTATCTATTTGAGAAAGATTATGCTAATGAAGTATGAAGAGGTTTAAAGAAGATGTTGCAGTAAGTAGGAGGAGAATGATGTTAGCTACGGACCTGTAAAACAGACCATTTCATACACGAGTACATTATAGCTTAGAAAGTCGGATTTACTCAGGAGCACATTCTGAAGAAGCTAAGTCTGCCGAACTCTGAGTATGGTTTTACCACGGTGCATTAGAAAGTCCAAGAACAAATGAAGAAGGATGAAAATGAACTAGATTGCACTCAATAATTAATCCTGTGGCTTTAGGAGCATTTAGGAATCTGTGACACATCACCTGTATTCTTAATAGTACATATCAAACAAGGTAGGCTTTGTAAGGAAGAGGAAAGAATGTTTGCAATCATACACGCACTGCAGCAAGTGATGCTGTCACTTTAGAATGGCCATAATAGAATCTAGCATTGTAGTGCACACCTGTAGTCCCAGTATAGGAGAATGTAAGGCAGGAAAATTATGAGTTTTAGACATGTTTTGATTATCCTATGTCCCAGAGGAAAATACAAAGTCAATCAAATAAAATTAACAGTAGTATGAATGCATAACAATAGAAGAGGAAATATAGCCTCTGAAAATAGAAGACCTGAGTGACACCAAGGCCACTTCCTACATCAGGTAGTCTTTTCTTACTCTTGTTCTCCTACTCTCCAGCAAGAAATGCTCAGCATGACTTGCCAAATGTGAGCAAGGTTTATATAGCTGTGGTTCCAAGGAGCATGCAGATTGTCAGTGGCTAGTACAGTGGGTCTTTGAAGTGTTGAAAAGAAGGAACAATTTAGAACTACTATGTTAGAATAGAGAAAAATTAGAAAAAGCCTTTCCACAAGTTCATCTTTCTGCCGCAATGCTGCTCTGTGTAGTGTCCCTTCGTTGTAGGTTGAACCTATCTTACAGGTTTTGTACTTTGCTCATCTTCTGGATTCTAACTGACTCTTCATAGGATTCCCTTGAACAGAACTCTACTCAGCATTTTCCATTAAAGTTCTATTAATATTTTAGAGTCCAATCTAGGTTTTAAGAAACCTTCTTCTTTACTTGAGCCATCTGTGGTTTCCCATCTGAAATGCTGAAATATCCATTTTAATGACAGCATGTGATTTGCACATTTTCACTTTGGTCTGGGAATGAAAGTACCTAATGCAGACTGCTTGAAAATGGTTCCATATAACTTTTGTTTCTGATGTGTTTCCATTCCTAGCATCAAGACAGATCTACTACCACTAGTGAGTCCAGTTCTTCTTACAGTGTATTTCCACAACTTCAATAGTTCATTGGGTCCCACTAGTTTTAACTTTTTCTATTCAGCATTTCAAAAAGTCAGTGACATTCAAGCTTATACATTTTTTTTGTGTGTGTGTTAACAAAGAAAGAAAGACATCAAAGAAAGAAAGTCTTAGAATTTTTCCAAGGTGACTACAATTTCTTATTTTTACTTTTTATTGATTGTTTTCCTAGGTGATTGTTGAATTTATGGTTTTTAGCTGGAAATATACTCTTACAATTTATTCATCTTCTATCTGAGACCATCAGCATATAGAATATCTTCTATTGATCGGTTTTCCAATCAACACTTTTTTTTTTTAAGATAGGAAACTTTTTATTTCCTTGATGACTCAAATTACCTAGACTCTCATGTCATTATTTAACTCAAAATACATTTAATTACTAGAATTACTGATAGACATGACAATATGAATCTAGAGAATCTTCTGCATAAGGAGAATTTATAATCTGACAAGTAAGCTAGGAACAATAATAGCATTATTAGAAACGGGCAATATAAGTTGGGTATTCTAGACATCAACAAGAAGAAAAGACAAAAAAGCAATGAAAGATATTGGAATATAATAGAATTGGGGGTAAATCTAGAAGGAAGAGGGACTTAGATTAACTCTTTGAGAAATAGAAAATATTGCCCAGGTTGAGAGAATGGAACCAGTTATAGTAAATACATTGAGGCTGTTTGATTTTATGACCTGACTTTAGTGTATATGGAGGAAAGGTATGGTCATCAGGTTAGAAAATACAATTCTTGGTCTGATGGTCAGCATCTTAATGAAAAATGACTGAGTCTACTCTGAAACTATCAATGAATTTATAAACATTTGTTCTTATACACACCAATAAGTGTAGTCTTCATCCCTCATGAAGAAAAATTCTCTTTATAATACACAATGACCACTAGAGAAACTACAGCCAATCAAATGGAGACCTTTGGAGTCCAGTCCCAGTCATACATCTAGAAAATACTCCTGAACCCAAGGCTAAGAGAACACTGCTAAATAGGTGAGAGAAAGATTGTGAGAGCCAAGGAAAAAGAGAGTTTCTGTAAGACCGTCTCTCTTAGTGACATCAGACTATAAAAGTTTCAGAAACATGACTTCCCAATCATGAGCTGAACATGGATAACTCCAATGCACATTTCAGCTGGGATGGGAAGGAGCCCACAAGGCCTCAACCATTCACAAAGAACTAGGCAAATCGGGAGAGTTGGGAGTGGGAGAGTGGTTTTCTTCAGGGAAGAACACATCAACTGATTTTCCTGTGCCTAAGAGTCAGCCCTGGAAACACACATACAGGGAACTTTATACAGACTGAACATCTTATATTTAGGTATGGGCATGTATATACATATAAACATTCACATGCAATAAAAAGGTAATGGAAAAAGAGCTTGGGAATTTGAAGGCAACTGAGGGGAGGGGTTTATGTGGTGTGGAAGAAAGAAAGAGAAAAATATAATTATCATTTACAAATAAATAAGTAAATAAAAAGATTCTTTTGGGAATAAAGCAAACAATCCCAAAGATACATAATGTAGAATTGATAGTAGCAGACAGTTGGAGCCAGGAAGAGGCTTCTCAAGAAGAACCAAGGGGGTTAGTGGTATGGTACGTATCATTAGAAGAACCTATTCCGGAATTACTGCTTGAGATCCTGTAAACAAAAATGCCTGCCTAGCACTCTGGGAAGGTTAAAAATCTACATGGATCAAATAAAGCCCTATGGGCGCTGAGTGTGTTTCATTCTTTCGAAGTTCTCTGTTAGAACATAAAAACTCCGGAGAGGCTGACTTAGGCAGCTACTTGATTGCTCGCTGGGAACATGACAGGCACTTAACACTCTATTAAAAGCACATTACTCATTTTCCACCTTCTTGTCTTTGCTGCTCATAATTTACAGAATTGCCAAATTTTGAACCTGGGAAGAAAACAGGTGAGAATAGCATTTTCAAGTGGGTGTAGCAAGTGGTTTAATAATAAACTGGATCGAAGCTATTCACAATAATAATGTAGAAAGAGGCTTTAATTTTCAATTAGACTGCTCCCAGCAGAAGGTGTGAAAGGTTTCAATTTTTCAAACAGAAGCCTGGTTGTAGTCTGAACCCTACCAAGCTTGTATTAGATTAACTAAATTCAAAGCTTGACTAAGTTGCCTTGAGAATCCTAGTTGCCTGAAATTTGAAATGATTAAGAACCTGTTTATACATGAGATTAAGACAACCGAGGTGGAAAATGGCAGGTGTGGTGCTAAGAACATTACAAGAATACTCCTATTGAGGGAAACTGAGTCTTTCAAAGGAAATGAACTTAACAGTAATGTCCCGAGGTTTAATGGTCTTGATATCAACGTTAGAGTCAATGAATGGATTGCATTTCCATAAATTATACAGTGGGGTTAAGCCGAGTCCAAGGTAACTTGGGCATGTATCCTTATCTAACTAGTTATAAACTGTGAACACTTGACTAAGACTTAGGCCCTCCTTATATGATTTTTATTTAATGATAAAGTTGTCATGAGAACTAAATCAGTTAATACATGTAAAAATCACAGCGAGAAAGCTATTCATAACTTTTGATATGCAAAGTTGTCATTCTCAAGTTTGTTTGTTTTTTTAAAATCTAATATCAGTACAAAAATGTGGGAATCTTAAAGAAAATTTGCAACACACTCACCATTTTCCCGATGGAGATGCTGAGAAAAGATAATTCTCATCCCCACAGATACACAGCAGATCCCAGTGTTAGGGTTGTGCTGGAATTTAAGAGCTCTGATTCCATTGCAATCTCAGAGCACACAGTGAGTGACTACTGATAGGCAAACCCAGGAGACTTATCAATAATTGTTAAGATTCTGAGGAGCTTGTCCACCTTTCCTTAAACCGAAACCCAGTTCAGATGGTCCTTTATCTAAATCTGAAAACTAGCTTCCAAGTCTTATTTCTCTAGGCTGAGTGTCCCAGGCCATCCTCTCCTAGGCCACGGAGAATCAGAGACACTCGAAAATCCTAGGAGTGAGAAGGTTCTTTGTGCTCTATCTTGGTAAGTTTCTACTCACTGTAAGTCATTCTGCTATTGCCATTCTACCCTGGCATCTACTGTACCCTACCATTCTGTCATTACACTGGTGAGGCATGGACATACACATGAAATCATAAGCAGACCAATTTTTGCTTTATTTTTTTTTACCACATAGTTAATTTCTTTTATTTAAAACCAATCTTCAACTATCAGCAAAGCAAATAAACACTGTTCTTTTTAAACATGACCTCAAGCCTCAGAGTGGGTCTTAGTCGCAGAGCTCCTGCCTATGCACAGTTGTGACTCTCAAACTTCCTCCCACTGTTTCCCTATGCATCTTGCAGACAGGTTTTCATCATGTCTGTTTTCCTGGAGAATAATAGAAGGCCAGAGACTCCGCCAGGCAGAAAATATCTGGGAGAGTCTGCTGCAGTCCTGCATCCCGTGACTGGCCCTGAAACATCGAGTTTCAGCTTGACTAGGTGCATCTTCTCCCACTCAAGCCAGCAATGGGAAATGAATCCAAAGTCAAGCAACAGAGTCAGAGAGAGCCCCTACTTTATACTTTAATTGTTTGGGGTTCCACATAAAGAACAAACTGCTACATATGTCTAGAGGGCCTAGGTCCAGCCCATGCAAAAATTTTATACATAGGCAGCACGGATTTGGGACCACTCTTGGAAATGAAAAGTGAAACCCTTGAAAGTATTCATAGGAAGCTCTAAGGTTTAATCTTATTTCAGAAAAATAAAATTTCCATGCTTTTAGAAACAATAAGCTGGACATTGTGGAGTCAGAGGGAAGCATTTGGGCTTCCACCATAGTCAAAAATGATCTGTATGGATTGGGGCAAAAGACTTATTTTCTAGGTCTATAAACTATAAAGATAATTAGTGATGGAGTGAATTAAATTCCCGTTTCCATGTGAGTACTAGGTTTTGTGAGTATGTAGCGTTACACACACACACACACACACACACACACACACCCCACAGCTGCAGCATGGCTCCTGTCTCTCCTCTGCACACACTTCTCATGGTCTGTGCTACTGCTTTCCTTCTTCTCTACAAGAAACTTAACTCACTACAACCTTAGAGTTATTTTCCAACATATAAATAAGCTTCAGACTGTTAAGTGTCCAAATGGAGATATTAGTATTTTTTAATACAAAGTCTAGTACTCACATTCAAATAGAAATTTCTTTTCGTGCTCATACCCTGGTACAGGCTGCAACTACATTCAGGTATAGTTGGGAACATGGTTCAGTAAAGTCATAAGTGGAGAGAATCGACCCAATACTGTCGATGTCATTTTTAAAAGGAGACCTCAAGAGGGTGTCTTCCGCCATGTGAAGACACAACGAGGAAACACTAATTGGAAAGCAGGGAAAATGAACATTGCCAAGACTCAGGTGTTCTAGACCCTCACCTGGGGCTTTTTCCTCAACTCTAAGCAACACATATTTTTGCTGTGTAATTTACCCAACATTTGGTACTGGATAGAATTAGCATAATCCTGGTCTTTCATTAACAAGATTATTAGTTGGGCAGTCATTTGCTTTGTTACTAAGAATACTCATAGACATATAAAAAGGAAGGTCCATATTAGAGAAATACCAGCACAATAAAAGTTTGGATGCTACGACTTTTCATAGCTCCATATGTTTATGGTTCCTGCATGCAAACAGGAAGAAAGTACATTCTTTCTTTGTATTTTGGTTTCAAAATAGAGCTTATGAAACATGATTTTTGTGGGCTTGCAACTTGGCCTTGCTACTCGGTAGCTGTGTTTCTACAGGCAAATTATTTAGCATCTTTCTAAGCTTCAGGTTATTTATTGCTCAAATGGAGATAATAATAGTATCCGTCTCGGTGGCAGTGCTACAGGAATTAAATGAATCAACCATCCATTCTTAAAATTGCGCTTGTTGGAAAGGCTGCATGGAGTTTAATTAAGCATTCCACACACCCACGTAGAGATGTGATATGGCTCTTGTCTATCCTTGGCACACACTTCATGGAGTCTCTGTGACTACCCCCCTTTCTCCATGAAACTTAACTCACTAAAACCTCAGCGTCACTGTCAAACACATTGGTCACTTAAACATAGAAAATCCCTGGAAATAACTAGGAACTGAACCAAGGGAGGAGTACAGAAGCAGGGGATTGTGAAGCGGATCAAGAGTAAACTGAAGAAAACACCAGATACAATCTACTGATACACAAAGGTTGAGAATTCTACGCTGCTTATAATTTTCATACAACTTTTATTATTATGTCCAACTCTTACTATTACTCTGAAGAAAACAACTCCCCTGCCGCCCAGGAAACTCATTCTTATTCTATAAACTTTATTTTTACAATTCAATTTCCTGCTTCTCTGTTTAGGACTCATATAGCCAGGGTAACCCTGAATAAACTGTCTAATTTTCTCTAACAGTCAGTTTTTTGATAATTCCATATAATTCTTACCTCCTTCTTTTCCTAACTGCTCCACACCAATGTCCACTGCTCTACCACACCAACTTTTAGTCTTTTTCTTTTTAAAGAGCCTACCAACTTACAATTTGTGCTGCCCATATACTCATGGGTGTGGTACCATACAGGACAGTGTGGTTCCCCTACCAGGGGCCACACTCTTAAATAGAACTCACTCTTCCTCCTCTAACAGCTACCTATAGCTCCTCAGTTAGAAGAGAGGTAAGCCCCTTCAAATTCCATGCAAGAAAGTTGACTGGCTTAGCATTTTATCTCATCAACAATTCAGTTCCTCTTACAAATTTACCAGAGGAACAGAAGTCTATCAGTGTGTAAGATGAAAACTACTCAACCCATTTGCTCCTTGCCAAGGAGCATTTAGACCCTCTTCTGTCGTTATTGCCATCATGCGTAATGTTCTGTAATCTGTAATATTTCTCAAGTGCTTCGTCATCAACACAAGTGACTGATGTTGTTTACAACAAGCTTTTGGTGGCCAACATATTTTACGTGCTGCTGTCTTTGTATAACTCTGAAGATATCACCTAACTTAGCTTTACCAACCTTTCAATTTAATGAGTGATTTGAATAAAAGTGACAAAAAATGTTAAGCTTTTCAACTTGACTGTGTTTGAAAAAGGCACCAAATAGCATAGGTGAAAGAATATTTCTAAGTAATATTTAATGGGTAAAAAAACATGTGAATAAGTATATTTTATTGCTTGGACTCAACCGGGGCAATACAACTTGAGATCCCTTTACTTTTAGCAACTGACTTGATTTCACTGAATGAGACTCAGTGACAAGTAGAGGCAATCTGCCCTGAAAGGTGAGGGATCATTTATTTATTTAAATAACAAAATATGTTATTTGGATCGGATTGCTTAACATAATAGGAAGTAAAATATTAGGTGTGTGCTTCAGTGGATAGGCATGTCCTTAGGATATATGAGATCCTAGGGTCGATCTCCAGTACAATAAAAAAAATATGTAATAATGTTAAGTAAAAAAGCCAACTAAAAACTAATTATAAAACCAAGTAAGTTAGATTCTAAGAAGATTTGTATTTGGGAGGCCGTATCATGTAAGTGGCTAATGTAACGGCTACTGAAATTATTCAATAAGTTTCTATTAATTTTCTCTTTTCTTATATATGAATATATATAAGAATATAATGAAATATATATGGATATATAGGAAATATATGTATGAATATATAGGAAATATATGCATGAATATATATGAAATAAGAACAAAAAATATGTATCCAATATATATATGGTCAAAATACAATTAAAATTTAAGAACTCTTGGTCTATGGGTTCTATGGGAATTCCAAATTTTCTTCAGAGAAGAACATTATGTGAGGCATTTTAATTGTCCCATAACTATAATAATTAGAGAGCTTCTAACTAATCGTTCTGGGTTTGTACTTTGCCAGCTCTAGTACTTCATTTACTTAGGGATAAATGTGCTAAGCTACGTTACCACCATGCATATAATTAAAGCTGTTCATCTCTAGTAGATATGGCCCATAAAAAATTCCCCTCAGTGGAAACAATGAGGAGTAGCGATACTCATTTACAGAAACCTTGACTTTGGGCAGACATTTCTAGAGTATCCCTTCTATTATTCCATATAAAATTACAGTTACACTGTATTAAATAGAAATGTTCCACAAGAACCCAGAAAAAGAAAACAAACAAAAACTAGGATCTATAGGGGGAAAATAAAAAACCACTACTCAGGGTAGGAGTCTTCTGCCATTAGTAAAAGTAACACACAGATGATCACCATCTGTTACACAAAGCTGCCATCAGGAAGAACACTTTCCTCTAATCTCACAACTTGTTGCTTGGGAGCCTCAGAATAGGCTGGCTATGCTGATGGTCCATTCTGATGGGCAAAGAAAGGGACAAATTACTGTAGATCCTAAAAGCACAAGAGGGATACAAACAGTTTCAAGGACTTCCAAGCTCTCAGGAAAAGAATGGAACCCCACCCCCACCCCCATGAAACTCATCAACTCTTCTTTTCTTGCTTAGAATTCTATCAACTGTCTTTGGTGTAAAGATAATGTAATACTAATTTATCAATCAGTCTACAAATTATGTTAATAGGAAATTCTTCCCTACTTTTGAAGGGCAATTTGTGTTTATCTCCATTTTTCATTGTGCGAAGCCATTCCTGGGTTTCAATCAGCTTTTAGTAATGGGGGAGTGAGATTTTAAAATATTTTAAATTCTATCTTCACCTGATCTCTGATCCATGAGCTAAAAGACTCTGGGCTTCAAAATAAACAGTGATAATGCCTCAAAAAGTTAACTCAACTTTGTTTTTATTTATTATAAGAATCTCACTGCAGAGGAGAAGCACACATGATTTATGTAGCACGGCAGAACTTTAATCCACAGCTCAGGAAAGGTGCAAGAGCAGCTTGAAAATTACGCTGAGCTTAATTATACTTAATGTGAATTATTCAAAAGTGCAGACGGAGACTAAAAATTTATTTCATACAAAGAAGCTTGACATTTTAATTGGTCCTTCAGAATAGAGACAAAACAATTTCCTCTCAAGAAAATTTACATCTTCCCTATCAGACCCACAGCTTCAGCCAGGCTGAACTTCATTAACGAGATTAATCATGCTAGTGTCTGCTCCATCAGGTGTAGGGCCCAGGTGAAAGGAGGAATACAAAGTAATGATTGACATTTTCAATAGCTACAACTGCTTGAAAGAAGAAAACAACAATAGACTATGCCACAGTACCTTGGTCATTAGCCATTTTGTCAGGGTGTTCCACTGTAAGAGAGAAAAAAAAATATTATTACCATTTAGAGTTCCTTATGAGAAATCTGGCTTATCATGTCCAAAATTTTGTCATCAATTTTTTTTCCTTTTTTTGTGGATAATTAGTCAGAGGTGGCGAACCCCTGAAAATAATACTTTTGCTGAGTAAATATGTTCTAAAATGTAGTTGTCATGGTTTTCTAAATATAAACTCATTTTGCAATTTTCATGAAAAAGGGATTGATAGTAAAATGAATGGGTAGTGCTACCAATTTATGTTTATTCCAAGTAAGCAATAGGAGCTACATACATATAATATATATTATATATAATATATATGAGCTATATATAATATATATTAAAATATATAATATACATATATAGTATATATGTAGCTCATATATATTATATAATATATATGTTAAAGGAAAATAACTTAGACTATAAATCTCGACAATTCTTAATGAACCAGGCAAACTAGTGGGCTATTCTAAGAAGGATGACTGTGATATTTGGTCTGAGACTTAGTGAAATTGGCTCTTGATTTGTTCACAATTGCAGAAGAGAAATGAATAATCGGAGGTCACAAATTCTTTTATAAATGAAAAGTCATCTCCAAAATTCTTAAAATTTGACTTAATTTGACTTCATTTGCTTAAACAAATGACATTAAATACTAAATTAATACTATCATCATTCTCATAGAAGTCTTAAGGAATTTTTGGCTAATCTACTCCTTTGTAAGTCTCCATTAATTATAATTATTTTATGCATACATGAATTTGTTTGAATTTTGCGGACTTGGGGCCTATTTAACTAACTCGTTTGCAAAAGCTCACTTGCTTCTTGTATACATTCCATTGAAATTTACAGCAAGACTGATATGCAGTAATGTACAACATGACATCCATTCAGTCTGTGTAAGTGTTGCTGCAAATCAATTACTGTTCTTTGAAAAAATAACCTAAAGCAAATATTTAGAGTTGGCTGTTGTCTGGTGTTTTTGTTTGATTATTCATTTGCTTGATTTTTGACATGTCATTTCGTTACATATAATCTGTACAGTGAATCAAATGATTCCTGTTTTTTTGTTTTTTTGAGACAAAGTCTCTCCTGGAACTCACTACATGGACCAGGCTGTCCTCAAAGTCACAGATATCCATTTGTCTTTGCTTCCTGGGTGCTGAGGTAGAAGGCTTGCACCACCTTATTCAGAGATGAAAGAAGAGGATTTTAAACAAAGATCTGTAGGCTGTGAAGAAATTCACTGTGTGGTCAGAACCAGAGTGCCAGTCTTCCAGCAATAAGGAGGCAAAGTACTACAACCTGGGAAGGGCACTCTGGGAGCTTTCAGAGCAGGACACACTCAGAAAGCTGTTCTGTCCAGCACCTTATATCTGGTGGAGAGATGTGTTTGATGAGACTGTGTGGGATAATGTCAAAAAAGAATAGAATAAAAACCCACCAAAAGAATAAATCCAAATTCATTTCCTATTCACTCTTTAACTGTTACTGTTAATTGTATTGCTTTCTTTGTCTGAAGTCATAGGTATTTTTGTATGTGCCCAATAAATATACTATCTTCAGATATGCTTTTCTGTTAGTAAAGTTACACTGGATATAGTGTGAACAGTTTCAAGTTTTAAAAATGTTTATTATCTGGGTGTGGTGACACATGACCACCACTGAAGAAATGGAGGCAGAAAGATCTCTACCATCAATGCTATCCTAGCCTATATCAGCTTTCAAGTCAGCTGAGTCTTCGGAGTCAGACCTTGTCTCAAAAATTTTTAATAAAGATTATCTTCGAACAAGTAGAAGAGACCAAATGGATTCTAAGAGTCACTTTGAATCACATACTTGAGGTTTGCGATTTGAATTTGGATTCTTTCATGTCATGTCACCAAAACTTCCATATGTTTTGTCAAAATGTAATTTGAACTCTAAGTCATTTTCCCAAAGGTTTCAGTGTATTTCATTTCTGGATGGAGAAAAGGCATATTTGTAAATACCAATTAAGGATGTCCAGAGAATATATCATACTTTATTGTGAATTCATCACTGAGCACTCTGCTCCTGTGGGCATAGGAAATGATTCTCTATCTATAGAAAATTTCTGTGGTATACATCTTGTGAGTACCTTTCTTTCCTAGTGTATCACCGGTGTGATGGCTATTCTTGGTTGTCAGCTTGACTATATTTTGAACTAAGTAAAACCCAAGTGTCCAGGTACACCTGTGAGAGATGTTCTCTTGAATGAATCTTTTGAGGTGGGAAGACCTACCCTAAATCTGATTCTTTTGAGGTAAGAAGTTCCAGTTTAAATCTGGGCCATAGCTGCTGTATACAGCATATATTTTTAAAAAGTGGGGAGGAAGGATGCACTTGCTCTTTGCCTGTTTTCTCTCTTTATTCCTTCACCGGAATTAGAACCCCATTCTTCAGGATTCCTCTGGCATACACTGAAGACCAACTGAGACTTCCAGCCTCGTAGACTGAACAACTACTGCATTATTAGATTTTCTATCAGGAGATAGCCATTGTTAAAATGTTTGGGCCATTACTTGTAAGCCAATCCAATAAAACACACACACACACACACACACACACATGTTTTATTGTATATATTATATATATATGTTTTTATATATATATTATATATATTATATATATAATCTTATATATATCTCACATATTATATGTAGAGGTGAGAATTTTTACATATAATGTTATTATGTATAATATACTCTTTTAGTTTTATTTCTTTAAAAAACCCTAATATAATAGATGAACACACTATAAATTTCGCTGGTCGTAATATATACAGAAACATAAATCTTGCAGTGCTGTTACAATGTGAGAGTTTCTAAATAGAAGTCCATGAAGGATATGGGGAAGGGAGGTGTAAATTTGCAAATTCCTCTATGGTCACAAAATAAGGTGAAACATTATTTTAATTACAATTTCAGCGAAATAATTAGACATATCATACACATATGTATGTATGCTTCCTTATTATAAATGTTCTTTAATTCATCAGTGATTACTTATCAAGTCTCCTAAACCCCTCTGGCTGGTTGCTAATAGCAAAAGATAGACTCAAATCTCAAGTACAAAATACTACTTCTTTGGCAAAGCCTGAATACAAAAGAATGAGGCTTGCAGACACCCGCCTGGGGTGAGATTTGCAGTGAAATGTTTACCCATTAGCTGGAAGACTACAGGGACTTTCCTCAGCTTCAGGAAAACATCTAAACCTTTCTCTCTGTCAAACGAGCTCACATACTGATGAAGAGAGAGATGCCTTATGTTTTTAAGCAGTTTTGGAAACTGAAAATCTTAAGTCAGAGAAATTCCATGAATTTTGTCTTTGGTGTAGCTGTGGTTCACTGAGATATCAAATCTTTCTTGATGTATAATTTATTTGCCTTAAAACATTTGTCATTTAAAGTGACATGGAAAATACATTTTTGCCTAACTTTAATAAAGATAGTCAGTATTGGTTTTTTTTTTTTTTTGTGAGTAATTTAAAATTTGCCAGACATGAAAAAAATCATTTTACAGTGTGAACAAACTTTATTCACAAAATTATTAAGGACAATGTCAAATCAGTGTATTAGATCTAATACTTCATAATGATCTTGTAGACAATTATAAAAGAAAATTTGGAACTTGTCTCCAGTTTAGAAAATGGTTACAGATGATTTTAGGGCAGTCGAGGTAAACAGTAACAAATGAAACATTAACTTCATTAAATAACCTACAGGATTGCTATCAGCGTGGGCCAGTATATCCTACTCATCAATTTACCATATAAAACATTCAGATTCCTTAAATCATTGTAAACCTTCACTGGCATCTCTTGGCTCGCACACATTGTGAGCATGAAATTAATTTGGCACATGCCTATAGATAAAAATTAGGCACTTGCAAATATTATCTAGTTACATTCTATGCTTCTAGGAAATGAACCACTGGCTGCTTTTCAATTGCTCATGAAGCAAAACCTGTATTAGACATGATGTTATAAAAACCTGAGCAAATCCAAGCTCATTTCTCCCTCACCTCCCTTCAAACTACGAGTGTGACATGAGAACTGTCATGCAGGCTTAGAATGAATGCTTGCTTGTGTCTTTTTGGCAAAATTTCAGGTAAGCTGCTAACAAAATCCAGCTTTTGAATTCTTACTCATGAGAATTCAAAAGTCCACTATATATTAGCATATCTTTCTAATGCATGAAGAGACTACACAGCTATTATAAGACACTCCTTTAAGTATAGCAAAGAAGTCGGTAGAAATGGCTATCATGAAGGTTTCTCTGTCTCAATTGTTTGCCACCATGTATTCATTTTTCTGGAAAACAGGTATCTGCAATATAGTTACACATGCAAGACCCAAGGTATCTACCCTTTATAAAACAGTAATCACTGTACAGTATATATTCTTGTATTGAAATCAGCTATGGGATATGCAAATTATTTTTCCAGCATTAATTTGGAATCTTGCAATCATTTTATCTTGTAGAAAAATATTATTGGACTCTAAGAGAGTAAGGATGCTTTATATGATCAGTATTTGAACTCCGTATTTTCTATATAAACATTAACTGTCTCAAATTGAGTATACATATACGTATACACATATACATGCACACAAGCACACAAATACATGTATATGTATATTTACAAGATTGTGGGCTTTCTTCAAATCATCATATTAATTTTTTCCATTTTGTACACAACATACTAACCACATGTATTTTTTGAAAATTGTTTACTTACCTTATTAAAGCTTTTTAAAATACATAACAATGATCATTATTGAAAGGAAGTAAAGTTGGCAATTATATGCCATATACATAGCTCAATTCATCTCTATTTTATTCCCTTATATAAAAAGGTCAAAAGGATTCACTGTATATCAAATAAAAATAGTATACATGAAATCAGCACAAAAATTCCAGACAGCTATAAATAAAAAGTCAAAATAATTATGTCTGCCTGTTGTTGATGGCATAAAAATATGATAAAAACAATAATTCTTACTTTGACATGTTGACTTTGAGTATAAAAGTAACATTTTAATCGGTTTTGAATGTCCATTGCAGGCATTTTTTGACCAAACATTAAAAAAATCTAAGGCTTCTTTTCTAACAGAGACTGTAGAGTGATACTATGACTGTCCACAAGGAAAAAGGAGATAATGGGACATAGGTCAAACCTTTCAAGGTCCGGAAGAGGATGGGATCCGAGAGGGGCCCCACTCCCTTCGCATTCCGGGCTTGAATTCGAAAGTAATACATAGTGTCAAGGCTGAGCTCCATGATCTGATGTGTAAGCCGGTCACCACCGATAGTTTCCATAATCCAATCATCGATTGGCATGTTCTTGTCCAAGGTATAAAACAAGATATAAGCTGTATAAATAGACAAATGAGGTTGCGTTTGGTATACAGAATGCATGTTGTAGTTCTCCTTTCTGACACACGCATTGCTTAACTATAATTTGTAACCATTAGTATATGTCCACAACCTATAAACTACAACATTCAGTCTTGCTAGCAATGGCTTATTTTAATATTGCAAAATTTAGATAATAATTGTTTCAGTGCACAAAATCAGAACATGGAGTAGGTTATCAGAAAAAAAACGTGTCTGTCATATTTAAAAATGCTTTTGCTACCTAGAAATCCAGAGTTTATTTTCTCTAATATATTAATATTATAAAAAATGTAAAACTGAGATAATATGTTTGCATAATATTCATGGCAGTCCAATAAAGAAAAAAAGTAATATTTATTTTAGTCATGCTTAAATAATAAAGATACATTGGCAAATATAAAATGCTGCACATATTTAGAATATCATACACCTGAACAGTCATATTTTATTATTGCAGTGGCCCTGAGAAGTTAGAAGGGCCTGTGTGGGGCTCTTTTCACAAATAATGAAGCTGGTCCGAAAAGAGCTGGGGTGAGATCCTCTACACTGTGCCTTCTAGCACTGTTTCTTCTGTTCTATTTTAGGCAGGCAAATAGATATCCCTGAACTAAAGATGGCATAGTTGTTATCTCAAATATTAGTATCTCTCATTGGAAGGCTTTATTTCTATGTTTAAGGAGTATGTTACTGTAACACGAACAGTATAGTAACTTATGGTTGTATAGTAGTTTACATACGTACCCCAAACCAGTTTGCCTTATGTAAAATGTATTGCTGAACATTAATCTTATTGAACTTAGGTGGTATATCTTATTAAAAAACATCAGTGATTTTCAAAGTCTTATGTATCACTTTCTTTTTTTCTTAAAGATTTTATTTATCTTATGTATGTGAGTACAATGTAGCTGTCTTCAGACACACCAGAAAAGGGCATCCGATCCCATTACAGATGGTTGTGAGCCACCATGTGGTTGCTGGGAATTGAACCCAGGACTTTTTAACCACTGAATCATCTCTCCAGCCCATGTATCACTTTCGTAAAGCTCTGTGCTTCTCTTTGAAATTCTTTCGAGTCTCCCTTCCCCCTTTTTGAACTGTTGTGTATCTGCCAAGCTTAATTTAGAGTTCTCAGATTGAGTTTCACCTCTCCTCAGAAGTATACAAACACCACATATGTGGAGAGGGAAGGAAGAAGGAAGGAAGAGGGAGAGGGAGAGGCAGGATTAGGGCACATGTACTTGGACAGAAGCATCTAGGAGAAGTTGGAAAAGGTGAAAGAATATGATGGATATATTGTGTGAAAAACTAAATTTTTTTTTTTTTTTTTTTTGGTTTTTCGAGACAGGGTTTCGCTGTGTAGCCCTGGCTGTCCTGGAAGTCACTTTGTAGACCAGGCTGGCCTCGAACTCAGAGAGTCATCTGCCTCTGCCTCCCAAGTGCTGGGATTAAAGGCGTGCACCTCCACTGCCCAGCTTAAACTTTTAAATAAAAGAAAAATATAAGGAAAAGAGAAACAAAAACTAAAAAATATTGTTGGTTCATTTTATTATATTTATCTTTAAACTTATTAATTGCATGTGAGTGCCAGTTATGCATGTGTAAATATGCATGTACTATAATGATCTGTATAGGTCAAAAATAATTTGCATAACAACGTAACATAATGCAACATAACATAACGTTAACAGGGCCCAGTGTGGAAGTGTAGTACACAGGAACTTGGTGCTTATTGCTTGGCTTTCATGGGCCTTTACAATTACTTTTATTTTTAAAAAATTAAAATTAAATGTACGTGTTAGTGTGCATGCATGTGTAAGGTTTTGTTAAGATATTTTCTTGCATGTATATAATACATCAGGGTATTATATTCACAATCTTTACACTTCTTTGTCTCTTTTCTCTTCCTGATAGTCCCTCAAGGCTTCTTGTCTTTCCTTCTTAGTGAATCGAATACAGTAGATCACAATTTTGCTTTAATAAATAAATCATCTTTTTAGATCTCTGATACTTGAACTGTGTGTGTATGTGTGTGTGTGTGTGCGTGCACGCAGGTGTGTAAAACAGACAAAGGAAACTCACCTAATGTGATCACATTGGGAAGATGGACCCTGCTATATGGATGCCTCTAAGTCTATCTCTAGGACCTAGCATGAGTGTAAGGTTTAAACAGAAGAGGAAATTTCTTAATATGGGCTAGAATTCTAACTTTTACATGGAAAAAGCAACATTCAGGCTTTGTTTTTCAGAGTTGAAAATATACTCTGATGTTTACTTTGATCAGTTGAAAATTTATTTAAGAGTAAGAAGCATAGTAGTTGAAAATAATTTCGTTCTTCACTACACATAGTTTCTATCATACCTTGTTTTTATTTAGAAATTTTCTATTTTTTCTTCTTAAAATATTATCTATTTTTACTTATGTCTATAAAAACTGTTTATAAGGAAATAAAATATAAATAAATCAAAAACTACTAAAGTACTGAAATGGAATTAATGAAAGTAGAACAGAACAGCAAGAAATAAGACTAAAAATATTAATTGAAATGTACCAGCCTGAGTTTTCAAAGGCCTGGCACACTGACAAGTGGACACATATGCTCTGGGTGGAGGGATTTTATGTTTATGTTCTGCCTCATATTTATCAGCTCATATGAAAATTCTGTTTGCTATTACACTAAGAGCAATTTCCTAAACAAAACAAAGCTTCAACTTAGAGTTCAATCACATTTATAGGCATCATATTATCTTTTCATTTTGAAAAAAAATCACAGCATAGCATATGAACTGAATTTGCCAACTGACACTGCATGTTCCTGGTTTATCTGCATCACAGAAGGACTCAGTCACTGGTGTGTATAATACTGCCATATATCTCTTGTATGTACATGTAGATGACAGGAGAGAGCCTTTTAAATTGCCAACCCAATGGTTCTACTTCATGGGGATATACTGTGCACATTTTGAGTTGTATACTATTTTTTTGTGATAAGTTAATTCTATGGAGATAGCTACTAAAAACCTAAATTAATCTAAATTGAATAGAGAAGGCAAATTGTCTAATAGAAGTCCATTATGTTTATTTTTTAAATACTAAATTAACATCATAGGCTTCTAATGGATGCTTTAATTAGGCATTTTTGTTATCAGCAATATTTGATAAAATAAAATCTGTCACTGTGAAATATTCATTATGCTCAAATTTTGTCAGTCAATATTAGTCATTTTCTGAACCTTATTATTAAAAAATGAAGCTAAAAGCTAAATGAGAAGTTAAAAATCCCAAGACAAAATTCCTTCATGTGTTGGACAAAAAAATAAGACCATTAGAAATCTTTTATATTTTGTAATTGTCAACCAACCCAAGTCCTTTCAGCCATTTTTACATACACAGACACTTCATAGACAGTTGTTTTAATGGCCCATATGCTAAAACACAAAATACCTGTTCTATTTGAAATGTACATCTTTCACACAGAAACTGAATGTGAATATACATATGTGTGTACCTGTATGAACCCTTTAGAAAACTACTCCCTCAATGGGGAACAAGAAGTCAAGGAGATGAGGATATGAACCAAGATGCTGACATAGACACACCACGAAGAGGCAAGGGCAGCTGTGAAGTAAGCAACTGTAAGCAACAAAGGTCCAGATATGGCAAGGTTGGGAGAGAAAGCTCTATGCTTACCAGTGATTTTTCCATTGGCTTCCAAGGGAGGCTGCCAGCTCACAATGACAGCACGAGGCTTCCCCTCTCGAGTAATGACTGTCAAATCCTTGGGAGCAGAAGTTGGGGCTGTGAGATGAGACAGAGACAGGGTCTTGTCATTGGTTGTGGAAAGCAAAAGACATTAGTGGGCACTTTGTCCTGATGCTAACAATCAGGATCTATCACTAAGTAGATCATGTTTCTTTTGCCTTTTACAATTAGTTACAACTATTGGAATAATATAAGTCAAGGTGTAGAACTGATGGTTTACCATGGAAGTTGAATGTCTTCCGAAGGTGTCAGTATAGAGAGGAAACACTGAGTCTAAGAATGCAACAGGGGATTTTTAAGTGAGCTCACACTCATGTATGTATGTAGGAAATATATGCTTAGTGAACTGAGAAAGTACATGCCTTCCACTAAGGAGAGTATTACAATTGTAGTTTATAATTGAAAAAAAGAAAAACCTACTGAATTCCATGAAAAAGAGAGAGAGAGAGAGAGAGAGAGAGAGAGAGAGAGAGAGAGAGAAAGAAAAAAATAAAACAGGTCAAATCCTCTTGTGTCTTAAATGATATGGTAAATATTTTCTAAGTGAGAACAGAAATTGAAAACAAAAATAGAAAAGGCATGTACTACTGGAGTGATTTTGCTTCAGTGTGGCATAAAATCAGATAGCAAGAAACGCTGCCCACTTCAGATTTATTCATATGAACCAACAGGAAAGATACAAACCATTCCTATCTACCATATTTCTTTCCTCAAAGGCCCCTGGAACTCTAATCCAAAATTAAGCTAATTTTGATATGTTGACAATGCTCAAAGGTACACGGGAAAGACAGTGGACCAGAAAAAAAAAAAAAAAAAAAGAGAAGAGAATAAGAAGAAGGAAACGGTGAGGGATGAATTGTAGGAGAAGAAAACACATGTCAAGACTCATTATTGGAAGAACAGCATAGATTTATAGCAAACTATCAGAGGTAATGGCATCTTACAAAAGGATTAGTTTCTTAAACATTTCACTCGTGATATTTTATATCCCATGAATAGAAAGATTAGGTATAGTCAGAATTTGGTTTAGATATTATACAAAGCATATAAGAGAAATTGTAAATTATAAAGGAAATTAAGGGATATTTACTAGTCAGAATACTCTCTCCTGACTTAAAATTCAAATTAATGTTTATTTAGAAAATAAACAAGGGGTAATGATAAAGTTATTTAACCAGTCAGCTATGGTATTTTAAAAAGGTAAAAACACCACCACCAACAACACAATTTTTCAATTTGTCCTGTAATACATAGTCATGTACTGAGAAAGTGGTTACTCAAAGTACCAACCTTCTAAGTCATCTGTTTCAAATGTGTACATGTCTTTATCCTAGCTGTGTGTATAATGAATAGAACTTTTGGTAATAGAGTTAGTGACTCAAGTATTTACACTTTCTCTATGAACTACACATTTCCCCCAAATATGTGAGCAAATGGGTTTAATGGCTCCTAAGTCTACACTACTACCTAATGGTTCCCTCAGGCTATGATTAAGAATTTATTTATTTGTCAAACTTCCCCTTATTTTTCCAGAATAAATTTATACGTTGTGCTTTCTTCTATAATTTCAATATCTCCCAAAATTGGTGATTGCATTTCTTATGTTACTTCATTATTCCTCTCTATATTTCTCTTTTTAAAATGATTTTAATTATCCCTCTTTCTTTTATACCTAGTACCTATGGCATGGACTGGAAGTTACAAATAAACTTGTTTTTTATACTTTGCCTTACAAGAAAAACAAATCCCTCCCTTATCTTTGACTATCAAATACATGTCAATTTCAGTTTTTACATTCTGTGCATGGACAGATGTAGAAGATTACAGACATGGAAATTACACCAGGCTTTTATTATTGGGATTGCCAATGTTCTTTGGTCCTTCTTCCTTTCCAAGAAACGTATGGAATTTTCCTTTGGTGAAAAATGCTGGGCCACATGGGCATCATAGCTATACAAATTTATAACTTAGGATCTTTGAAACATCTTTCCTTTAGCTTTTTTGCCACCTATCTTAGGACATAAATATAAGGTTTTACCTTCTGAACAGTTGACTATTAATTGACACAAAAATGAAGGAAGACATGGTATTTCAGAATGCTAGGTTATAACACCATGAAGGCAGCTATAATTGTTTATAGCTGTGGCTGGTTCCTTTTTGGCACCATTGTTGTTATTTTTATTTTAATTAAGCAAATCAAAATAAAAGATTGTTCATTTGGAAAGAATGAAATATTTTAATTTAAGAATTTCCCAGTCACCTTTATGTTTACTATGGGCCAGTTCAGCTTGTAGCAATGAAGGCATAGATTCTATATCTGATTTCAGAATTAAAGCAAACCCTCGAGTTATTCCATCTGCCACATTTCCTCCTCACTGTTACAGAATCTTCAGACACTTGTGAATTACTTTCTTCCCATCATCACCCAGGGATCTCCTCCACATGCTATTTGCGCCTTTGTTCAGATCATTATCAGAGTTGACAATCAGTGTTTCTACTAACCACAGGTCTCAAACTTATTATCTTTTCTGTCTGTATTGGGATCACCATTTGCGTCTCTATTCGGCTAGGTAGTCGATTAGAAATGTTCAGGGTGCATTTTACAAGCAAGTTGCTAGTAGGCATTTTATGTCTATGAATGGTAAAGTGGATGAATTTGTTTGCTTTCAGGTGAAATGACTATTCTTTCAGTTAAGTCATATCAGGTGCTGCTTTTTCTGTTTTTTGTAATTTTGTTAGTTTATATTTGATTCCATCCATATCCTTTGGAGTAAAGGGAAGGGGGAGGTGATATTTTATGGTCCTGGTAGTATGCAACTCACTTGGCTGGTCCTAACATTTTTAGAAAATGCAGACTTTGGCATCCTAGTCAGAATTAATAGAGAAAAGATTAATAATGTATAATAAGTAAACTAAAAGAAAAGATGTTCAAATGAGACTATCTAGAAAGATTTTTATAGACAGAAGCACCTACGAAATAAATGACTCCAAAAATTAAGGTAATAATTGTAGTAACATTAAAGTTTCAACATCAAGGGACAAATTCTATTGGAAAAACAGAAACTTTATTGGCATAATTTTAAAATTTGAAAATTTTTAGTGCATGTCACACACAAGCATAATAATATCAATATGAAATCAATTAAAAAGTTACTATTATGGCTGGAGAGGTGACTAAGTGGCCAGGAGTGCATGTTTTTGAGCTCTCAAAGTGCATAAAGGTTTTCCCATCATGTTATACTGTTTCCAATGTGTGGCCAAGGCCACCTGAATACTACTTTGTAGTCTAGCTATTGTAGTTAGAATAAATATCCAGGAGTCCCAAATTGTAATGTTTTATTTTGTCTCAAATTACCCAATACCCATCAGAACTGTTGCTCAAAGCCACCCTTGTCTCAAATAGCATTCACTAACTAGCTAGATTCTTTCCCATTACTTAAACCCAGTGAAGAGAATTCATATTCAGCTACCATAAGTTAATGTTCTAAAGAACTCATTCTGAAAAATCACTGATTAGTCATGCCAACAGACTGTTTAATCTATTGGAAACTTCTCTTTTCTACAGGACTTGAAGAATACTATGAGATACAGAAGGACTGTGAATTGTACATGACACACTACTTCACAAAGGACAAGGTACACTTTTGAAACTATACTAATTCTATCCTTCGATTTGCACAGAATTAGTGAACACTGATACCTAGGCTAAGCAAGGGTCTTGGAGGACAATGTCTCTTTACATACCAGCTTCGTAGGTGGTGGCATGTGCAGTCATGCTCCATGTGCTTGACCTTCTGTTCTTGGTCACCATAACTGAGAACTCATACATTGTGTTTGGCTTGAGGCCAGTCGCTGTGTAACTGAGGGATGTTGTGTCTTCTGACTATACAAACCGGAAACAAGCGAAGAAATAAAAACCGTATGAAATCTGTGAACTCAGTAAATCAAGACATGTAAATCAACTGGCAAATAAATCAGACAAAAGTAGATCCACTTCAAAACAGCAGAAGTGCTGGGCCTACTTAATATATACTGGTGGGCTATACTTCTGAGACTTTACTGATAAAAATCAAGCATTGCAGTGTTCCAAGGGCAAGTCAGTTAGGTAAGTTCTACTGAACCTGCCCATAACTGAGATGGAGGACAAAATCTGCTTTCAACTTCAGTTAAGACTTTTCTAGTGGGACTTGAAGTAAATTCATGTCTTCATCATTGAAATCTTTCAGTTATTTTTGTTTTGTTTTTGTTTTTTTTAGGTTTGTGTTTCATATTCTCTATTGATCACCATCATTTCCCACTGCAAACAATTATTTATTAGCATTATAGTAATGATGACGTTTAAATTAAAGACTTAGTTTCAAGTTTTAGTGCTTCCAAACATGTATTGATCTCTTCAATGAAAGCAGAATAAGAGTGTTTCTGTGTCACATGATGATCTTCCTTTTTGGATGGTCCACACATAAGAGAACATGTATGGAAAAGGGGGCAATTGATCAGAAAAGAAAAGCATATTGGATGAGTATTAAAGGACATAACTATATTGCAGAATGTTGTATTTGACTTTTGAATACATCCTTTTCGTTATAAATAAGCTTATTTACAATAGTACAAAATAAGTCAATTGTGTCTTTCTTGTATACTCAAGATCAAAAATAATAATAAAGGGGAAAAGCATGCTAGTCTCACAGGTAAGAGCTTAGTTTCTACATGACGTGACCCATTTTAAAGTATGTAAATCTTTTAGAAACATCTACTTGTGCTGGGTGGTAGTTATAGCTTTGTCTTTTCCCAAGGTAACTACTTCCTATGACTTCTATATTTAAAATTGTGTTGGTGAATCTCCTTCTTTTACAATAGTATGGCAAAAATATTAACTTGTAGATCTATCATAGGTGAGGCCATAGCTCTGAAAAATCCTATATATTTTTTATATCAAATTAAAATTAAAGAAACTAGTAACATTATGCAATGTACCCATTCATTATATTAAATTGAAGATCTCAGAAACATTTATCAGAATGTTTTCTCTATATATTAATAGAAAGCTTTTTCTATAACCAATTCTTCAACCTAAAAATACATTGGAAAATCATATCTGGTTGCATTTGTAGATACAGAATACATGGGTAATACTCTCTGAGCTTCCAGTTCCTCAAGTTTAAGTTGATGTTAACATGACAGACATTATTTTATCATTTACTGTGTGAAATAAGTGAAGTAAAAGATAGTGCCTGGCACAGAGCAAGCATTAATAAATGTTACCTACAATATATTATACCTTGTTTCATGTCAACTTTCATTACATTAGTTATATTAAATTCCAGAATGAGTTCTATCTTGGGGAAAAGACCAAGTCTTGCACAACTGCTTGTATCCTATTATATCCACAATGCATCTGATAAGCACTAGGTTACTGCCAATAATTATATTTTGAGTGGATTTCATGTAAAACAGAATGTGATTAAATAGTTGTAGAAAATGAAAAGAAGTTCATATTTTTTTGTAGAAAAATCAATATACTGATTTGAGCAATCAGAATATTAGTGTCAGAATTACTGGCTAATTTGAGAAAAATGAGACACACTGATATGACAAAATATAACCAAAGCACCTCTTGAATCCATATTATTTGACTGCAGAAGTGCCCTTTGTTCAATAATGAATATGTCTTGCTTATCTTATAAAGCTCTTATGCAATGAAAGATGACATTTAGATACGAACATGTTTTAAAAAGCATAAAGTACAAACCAAGTCATCTATTATAAATAACTATAAAATTTATTATACATCTTTCTCATAGACCAGTTATCCTCTTCCTTTTTCCTTGCTACTTTTCTTCCCAACTCTTTTCTAGAGACTTCTTCATCTCAGTGTGTAGAGGTAGAAGTGTGTGTGTGAATGCATGTGTGTTTGTGTGACTTGTGTGCACGCATCTGTGTGTGTGCATTTGTGTACATGTATGTGCATGCATATGTGTGCATATGTGTACTTGTATATGTGAAGATGATTACTAATAGCAAATTAAAAAGTGCCTTTAGTCATTTAAGTTGATGGGAGAAGGCCTAGTTAAAATATTTTGCTTGGTATACAAATTCTTTGTAATTCCATGTCTGCTCTACTAACCATTTAATTCAAATTATTTGCCTCAAGAAATCTTGGCATTCAAATGATGCTGAAAAAATAAATGCCATTTCACATTCGGTCAAAGTCCCCATGGTCATTCAGTACAATGACTATATGTCCAAAGTAGAGTAATTATGAACATAACCACCTTAAAGAGGGAAACAATCTTTTATAAGCTTAAACCTGAGTCATCTATATGTAGAGATATTTTTGAATATTCACATATGTTGTCTTCTTTTGCTTTCCTGACAATGTTGTCTTTCCTTATGGTTTTGCTGAGTCTAACATCTAATAATATAAGGAGATGGATTATATCCAATGTATCTCTTATCAATGATACTGGATTTGCCTGGGAAGTTTTTCCCAATACCTGGTCTATCAGGGCAGCAATATCAAATGAAACTGTATTTTGTTGTCATTGATATTGTTTCAACTGCAAATTGATTCACCCTAAACCACAATGTTTGACCACGTAAATGATGAAAGACACTAAAGCAGATCCAGCATGACTGTGCTTAGACAGAGGAAGATTTGTGAAACCAGGGTGCTTTTGCTCTGTCTCCAGAGTTGGGGGCAGAAGAATCTCTGAAGACAGAGGTATCTCCCAAGTCCCCACTTTCTTGAGGCCAGATTAAGGGATATAGCAGTGCAGTGGGAAGAAGGGATCTAAATTCTCCTTACCATTCCTGAGGAGTGGCAAGCACAGAGATAAAGTCTGAGGAAACAGGAAGGGACAGGTTAAGCTCCCCGATCCCTTAGTTTTAGGGTATCATTTACATTCTTCATCTTTTTCTTAGCTTTCGAGAAGTTCTCATGCTGTATTGTAGGATGGCCTTAAACTCTTGCCAGTTCTCCTGCTTTTAGTGTCCAAAGTCTTGAAATGATTGAGTTCACCTTTCATTTCCCTCTCCTGTTATCTATCATCTTGTAAACTATTAAGTCTCAGCTGTGGCAACTGCTCTGACTCGTTTACGGATTCTTTCAAGCATACATCTATTGAGATGTGTGCATGAAGCATTCTAAGTTATACATGTTAAGTAAGTAGAATTAAAGCTTTATTTCAGAATAAATGATCTAGAACTGTTATAGATATAGATAGGTGCTGGCTGAACTTCTTAGTTTTTTTTATACTGTCTACCACTTAGACATTTTAGCCTGGTCTCAGGTTTAGAAGCTTACACAGCTGCCTTTGTAAGTAACACTTTATTAGAATCACTGAGCTTGGACAGGAGATATGGAAAGGTGAAATGACAGTGTCCCTTGTATCACCAAGGAGCTCTGGGAGGAGTGTGAAATGATTTGGAAATGAGTATATGAACAGGAAGCTAGTATAACTCTGGTTCATGTAAGAGATTTTCTTAACAACATGAGAGTGGCTTCTAAGCTAAATACGGAAATCACTGTTAATGGCTTAAACAATACATTTTAAAGGTGTTATAAAATATTTTCACATCATTTATTCTCTGTTAAACTCTCAGTAAGTAGGTGTTATGATGTTAATGGACAACAATTTACATTCTAAATTAAAAGAATCATATCAGAAATATACTCAGGCGACAGGTTTGCAGCCTTACTATTTCTAAAGGAAAATGGTATTCTTTTATACAGAAGCAAATATCTGGTGTAAACAGCATATGGTGGAATTCAAAGATCATTTTCAGCTCCTGTTATTTTTCTACCTTGCCTTTTATTGATTTCCAAATGCATAATTATTCTAATGAAATGTAGACTTTGAGCTATTAAAATGCCTTTATGTAGTATACAAAAGTCACTGTAGGAAAATGACTTCTGACAGACCAGGAAACCTTGAACACAACTCATCAAACATATAAAAGTTAATTTTCAATTTCTTGCACTCTATTCAACCTTCACCTTGTACTTGGCACTGGCAGAAAAGCTGGTCCTCCACCGAACAGTGTAAAGTCGCACATCAGATGTTTTCTGGTTCTTCGGGACAGAGTTGTCTGCCCAGCTGACCCTCACAGCCTCATGGGTAAGAGCCACAGCCTGTACACCTACTGGTGGGAGCATGGGGGTGGAGACATCTGGGCCCGAGGTGGGGAAATCATCAAGCAAAGGATAATAATCAACGGGGTCAGTGGGATCTGGGTTAAAACCCCACCAAATGAAACAAACAAATAAATGTGTAAACAAAGAGTTAAAATAAATATCAGTGGCAACACATCACAATGAGTTAAATGCATGGCGATAACAATGGAAGGGAACATGAGAAGAACAGAAAAATGCAATTAATTAAATCATAAAATATAACAAGAACAGTATTGCTATGTTATAAAATAATAGCATTTCCTTATTTTTATATCTAATTAGAATATATAACTTTGAGTCCATCTTGTTGGACTATTACACTTTGGTTTTTAAAAGGTATTGTGGACTAATTTATCATGTTCATGATTTATCAATGATTTTTAAATAACAGCAAAAAATGATATTTCTGGTTATTTTTTCCTGAAATAGAAATAAATGCTATTAGATACCTTAATTTTCTTCTTTATCCCTTACTTTATTGGGTTTTTGTGCTGCTTTTACTATTGTCTATATTATATCTGTATAGATTTTGTTCAGTCAACACACAAACTATAATAAAAGATCCTTGAACTATGTCAGTCTTTCTATGAATGCACATGTCCAGAGTGAACAGATTCACATTGTCACATGGATCATTTTATACTTGATGTACTATAATCTGGTGTGAAATGGCAACTGGCAAGCAGGTTTCCTTAGACTGTGATCTTTAATCGTGGACGTGCTCATTCTCCTGTATTCTCACACATGAATTAGTACATCTTTAGTCCTGTCAGGCGTTCCTATATTACATTCCTGATTCTAAAACTGCAAGTTCAGTAGAAAGAATGCTCACCACTGGGTAGGAAGACAAATTAACTCCCTTCAGAATGGTGAGACTTCCATTGAGGGATGCACACACTCTGATCAATAACATGATTGGAATCTGACGAATGTGGTGTGATCTTACAAAATTCTCCAAAAACCCTTACAATTCTGCTATGCTATCACAAGGAAAATCGAAACATACTTTGTGCCAATGGCAATCGTTCCATTTTGAGATGTTCAAATTCATACATAAGGATTTAAAAACTGACCTTTATGTAACACAGTAAGGAATCATATTAACAAAAATTTAAGGCTGACAGTGCCAAGCTAAGCCTGGACATTTGGTGTCATTTAAAGGAATGAGATCATATAAAATGTAGAAGAATATCCACAGCAGCTTACACGATTTATTTTTTCATTTATTTTTAAATAGCAAAGTTGAAAGCTGGGTGGTTGTTGGTTACTCTGTTGATTATTTCCTCTGTCCCTTGAATTTCAAATTCCCATGCTCCATGCATTTCCCATAAATTATTAAGCATGTTACTGGCCTGTGGTTTGGAGGAAATGTTTTAAAAACTGAAAAAAAAAACCAAAACCAAAAATAGAACAAAAAGGGAGGAAAAGAGAGAGTGGTGAGGGAAAGGGAGAGGGATATAGGGGAAGAGAAAGGGGAGGGGGAGAGGAGGGGAAGAGGAAGGGGCGGGGAGTCAGGTCTGGGATTAAAATTTAATGATAGAGCCCAGGATTTTGCTTTTCCTTTGATCTCTAATTCATTAAGAGCTCCTTTAAAGCCAAATGAATTTATGAAATGATAAAAGAGAGAATAGAAAACATGGCAGCCAACATGGCAGCCTCTACAAGGATTTGAATCATCCATCATGTTTGTGAAGCAGGAAAAGATGTTTGCCAAACTAAAGTAAGTGCATGCCTACACATTCTACTCTTGCCTGACATTTTAAGAAGAATTTTATGAATAGAGGAAGAGTAGTTCAATGTCTGACTTGCTTTTGATTTACCTACATCATGGGTAACACCTGTATTACTACTTTGCTGCGTTTATTTTGTGTAAGCATGGTTCTCCTATTCTTTACTTATAATGCTATGAAATCAACTGATCCTATGATAGGAAATTACAATAGTCCATTTATCTACTTCTGATTTTAGAAAATACAACTATTCATGGCTATTAGTTATTGAGTATTTTGGAATCAATTACAAAATGACTCTATTGTTATCAAAGCAATGTTGTCTGTTGTGAATTATTTGTGGATCTAATGTGACCCATAAAATTTTGCCAATGGCTAAGTTTTATTTTCTTTCTTAGGTAATAGAACTTATTTTCATTAATTTCCCTGCCAACTCCTCTAGAACTATGCTGCATAATATAATAGCCATATGTTCCGTGGATGATACCAACATAAATTAAACAAATAATTTTTAAGCATTTATTCATTTTTTATGGCAGACAATGTCAAAATTCCCATGGCTCTAAGAGCTTAGCCTCCACTATAAGGGAAAGACCAGATATTCTGCATCTACGGCAAAGCAGAACATTCCAGAAGACAGCAAGCAACTCTGCGAACATATGCTACATATACCGCACGTCTTCTTTCCTATTCTGATCAAAAGGATATAAGCATCCTTTTGCTACTAAACTGTTCTTTAATGTTCCTTCCTCTGTTAGGAGGTCTTAGATGCTGCTGAATCTCAGAAGTATGTGAAGAAGTACATGTGTATGTGAGCATACATGTGAGATATATATATATCTCACATGTAAGCTTCCTTCTGTATAGCTTACCTTACATGTACCTAAACTCTGCTCCCTACTACTTTTAGGTTCTATTGAAGAACTGACTTTCATCCCTATAACTAGTAGCCCCTCTTTGTGTGAATATATATAAATAAGCATGAAAAGTCAGTTCCTAACATATTTTGGGAGCCTCTTGAAATTTTAGTTATTATATTTATTTGAAATTGACTTTAAAATCAAAAATAGTTTTCACCCGGATTATACTTTGTTTAAACCTTGCTAAAATGGTTAAGAATACATTAATTCAAAGAATGTATTTCATTAACCTCTGCTTATTCTCTGCACCTTTCCCTTCTCCAGGTGGAAAACAACTTGCTCATACAATAACAATAGATAAAGAGCCTGATGAAGAAGAGAGAGATTTCCTGTGTGGGGCCAAGGTGAAAGTGTCAGTAGCTTGAACTGATATTCCCAGTCTGAGAAAGGACTACAGAGTTCGCCAAAGGCTACTGGTACAGCATTAGAATGCTCCAGGACCTGGTGCTCACGTTAGCCTAATGCTTTTATTTTCTTTGATATATTTTGTGTATACTTTTTGCTGGATTTTCCAAGACTCCTCAAGGGAATACTTTGCAACAACTCAAAGATAAAGAATGGTTGCTACATGACAATATGACACATTTACAAATACGAGATTCTCACAGCACCTTGGCCTTTGATTCTGTTGGTTTGCTCTTTATTCTCCATGCAGTGTGAAAGCATAAAAATAATTCTACTTCCAGATAAAGGTTTATTCTTTATTGTAAAAATGTCTGCTTCAAACATCCCTTTACAGCCCCTTACTATCTTTTCTTCAGTAAGAAATTTCCTGACACAATTTCCAACTTTGATATCACTTCATTTCTCAGCTCCATTAGAATCTGAATTATAACATGAAAATAAAACCTGTGTTATGGTTCACTGGTGTTTGAGAAAACACTGTGACATGCCATATGCTAAGAATTTAAAACTGACAGCAAACGCCCTAGACGCTTCCTTCTGCAAAGCTTACCTTCCGTTTATCTGAACTCTGCGTCCTACACTACAGTTATGTTCTATTGAAAAACTGACTCTCATTCCTATACCCAGCAGTCCCTATTTGTAAGACTTCACTTTGTTACTAATTGAAAGACTGGCTTTGGTGGACATTTATGGCAGCTGATTATAGCTCAATGTCACCTCGACAATAAGAAACTGCTTAGTTTCCTTATCTGGACCAGGAAGGAGAGGATATGCATAAGGCCAACCAGGGAAATCCAGGTATAGCCAGAGTATTCTACTATTTTCTAGACAGCCTCACTTTTTGGACAGTCTGTGAGAACGGGATAGTAAAAAAAATTCTCAGGATACTCTGTGAACAGCACCAGTGAGCTTGAAAAACAAATATAAATTTATGTAAATCTAGGCAGTAAAAAGAGGATCCCAATATTTATTCTTCAGCCATTTATGATCCTCATCTGGAATTCATACTCCAGTAATCATTTGCTTTTTGATGTTGGGTATCAAATTGGGAGCTTGATCTCTTAAACACTTCATTCTAATTAAAGTGAAAATTTATGGCCAATCAAATGAAGAATGAAGGATGTGGGTTTGTGGAGGGGTAGGCCCAAAATATTAATTGAAGACAAACTTTTTTTTGGTCTAGGTTTTAGACAAGTGTTTAGGAACAATATTATTAGGAGCAAATGGTGATGTAAATTTTCTGGCTGTCCACAAATGTGATACATATTCCATTTTTGGATAAACCCAGTATTATTGACATCCAGCCATTTTCCATGACTTAGGTTTCTCCACCTTAACAGTGCAGTGCCTCATGGTCTTCCATCATTTTGGTCTTGTTTGCTGCCAAACAAGTTAAACTCCTGTAACTATTCATGATGCTACTGGTCTTTGAATCAGCCAGTCTCTTTTGCATCCACTTGTCAGGTTACCTATGGCCCATTTCACAATTTTTCTTTGTTGTTTAGCCTAATCTAATCAACTCCAAGATGCCAGCTTATCCCCATCACTTATCCGAAGAATTTCATTGAGAGACATGAATGCCCATTGGACATTTGAAGTCTTAGATCACATATCTCCCACTCAAATGGCCCTGTCAAATGACAAACTGCTTAGCAGAATGAAGAATCACGTCAAAGCATCAGATTATGAAGCTTCTAAGATTATTAGAAAGGCAAGAGCTGAATTCTATAAGTCCACATACTAAGGTATAAAATGAACCCTTCTAATTCATTTGGAAACCAAATTATTAAAATATATTGTATACATATGCATGAATATATTTTTGATAAGTTTATGTATTCATCTTCAATATTTTGTCTTTTGTTTTATCTTTTTAAAATTTGCTCCTTCTCCAAGTCCTGACTACCTTGTCACAAGAGAATTGATGCCAGGTGCATACCTGTTATGGAACGGGTGGTGGCACTTTCGTAGAGAGGGACACCTTCTCCGGCATTGTTGAAAGCTTTTAAGGAGATTACATAATGAGAACTCGACTCTAGAGGGAAACAGAAACAAGTTGGACATGTGAATTATTGAATTGAAATGCTCACGGTGAACATTTCATGAAAACAAATTTAATATAATCTTTTAAATAAATTGATGTTTGAAAATAATATGTTGTATTCTGGGAACAACCAGCTCTAATGGAGACATGCTTTCGATCTTCCTGAATCTTCATTTGAGCATTAAATGCACAAGAAGGTGGGGAACTAAGACCATTAGCCACTTTGTACAGAGTGGGTGATGACTGATGTTTAGCCACAAACCCTAAAAATCCAAGCTTTTTTTTTTTTTTTTTTGAGTTCCCAACAGTCTGCCTAAGGCCAAAGTGTCAGCCATGTCTGTGTCAGTTAAACAAAAAATGGGTATCAGACTGGAAATAAGGACGATCCTAAGGAACTGACACGTACTGAGGGAGGCAGAGCATATTAGATTAAAGAACAAATACAGACACTTGGAACTGACCAGAGAGAGAGAGATCCACTGCAGGAAAAGACCAATTATAGTTAAATTATGTCAACTTGACACAACCTCAAGGCACCTAAGAGAGAATTTCAACTGTAGAATTGACCATGTCAAAGTGTCCTGTGGTTATCTGTGAGAGACGCCTTACTGATGACTGACATGGGAGTAACCACACTAGGGAGTAAGGAGGCCATGCTGGGAGGTAATAAAACCCAGGCAAGTGAAACTGGGTTGTATGAAAAAGATAGCTGAGCAAGAACCTGAGAACCAGCTAGCAAAGAGCATTCGCTCATAATTTATGCTTCAGCTCACTACTTCAGTTTATACCCTGGCTTTCCTCAACGATGGACTGTGACCTGGAAGTATATATTTAAATAAACCTTCCCTCTAGATGTATTTGCTCATGGTATTCATCATACCATTGTGATAAAAATATAACCGGACTTGAGTAGGAACCAAAGTCCCAAGTTCACAGATGTAGAGAGAAGTAAATACGGTAGAAATGGAGGGCAATTCAATGCACAAAATCAACGGGGAAATTGGAAAACAAAATCAAGAGAGAAAATGTGACGGAATAAAAATTATGTGGAAGAAGGAACTCAATATGAAAGTGAGTGAGTGCAGAACTCAAATAAACTAAGTGGATTCCTTAAAGACGAAAACCACACATGAACAGGATAAATACAAAAGGACACATGGCATTTTGTTTATTTAATTGAAGAATGCAGATAAAAGAGATATATGAGTCATTGGGGCAAAATTAGATCATTATCAATTCTTAGTATAGAAATAACTTATGAAACAAAATTATAGTAATTTACTTTTTATTCTAGATGAGAATACATAGCTAAAGGATTGACTAGTTAAAGTTGGTTATAAATACAGTGGATGAGAATAGTCAAACTGCTATTCATGTCTAACCATTGCATATCACTTTGTTAACCATCAGAACTAATAGAAAATGAGGTTTAGACATCCAAAATGACCAGAGCCAACTGTGACCAGAAAGCTAGGCTCTGAGTAATAAAGCCAGTGAAGTAAAGCTAAGTGACAGGAGAGATTTTTTTTTTTTTTTTTGGCTTTTTGAGAGATTTTATTTTGTAATGGCTTCATGCTCTGACACTATAATGATACAAGAGTCAATGGATCACTATAGTGGTCTATATGCAAGAAACAACTGAGTGATTTTTATGATGTAGGACCTTTTGTTGTGTTTGTCTAAGGCAAGCAAGAGATAAATAAAGCAATGAGCAAATATGAGGGTTACAATTTTACATCCACTGTGTCCTTGAAGGCAAGAATCTTGGTAGAGATGGAGGGTCACATAGATTTAAAACAGAATGGTTAAATACTCCTGTTCTGAAACTTGAATTACAAAAAAAGGTTCAACTTTTTTTTTTTTTTTTTAAAAAGGTGTTTTTATCTGCTGTCAAGATCTACCTACTTAAGAAGTTGAGAAGCGTTGATTGATAATATGAAGCAACCCCAGTGTGGAGGCTGTAGTTGTATAAAACCATGTTGCCTACTGTGACTAGTAAGGGCTTTTATAGAACTCGTGATCCCAAGTTTTGAGATGGAAACATGACAACTGAGTTTTAATCATCCTGACAATCTAGAAAGGAAGAAACCAGCCAATGACAATGAAGATCTCCTGTCAACAGATTCAGGAATTATTGTATAGAAAATTCCGATGATTACAAAGGCAGCCAGAACCTAATGAGCTTCAGTATATCAATACCTGGAAATTATATGAGTGCACTGATTTATAGATATATTTTAAAGAATAAAAATTGCTCAGTTCTGAAATTGACAGATAATCACATTACTATCTTGAAAACTGATAAGGAAATTAGCTTTAATCACGCTTTTTCAAAATAATCATTGTTTTAGCTTGACCAAAAGCATGAGGATGACTTTAAACATTCCTGGAAGAAAAACCAAATGAGCAAAATGGAATATTCCAATTCCACAGTCTCAATGAATTCATCTAGGCGTTAAATATTCATCATTTCCCAGATAAGTCTAAGAGTAACCCCCATGCCCTAAATATCTCTCACAGAAGTTATTATTGACCTCTAAAGTCTTGCCACAGGGTCTAGCCTCTAGCTGCCAGAGCACAGCAAACAGAGCAGAGAAACATGCTGAAGCCAGATAAAAGCATACCTATAACTACACATGTCAAGTTTGTATTTCTCTGCCAAAGTATTTATACAACTATGATAAGACCTTACAATGAATGAGTTCATATTTAATGATGATTTTTGAAAATGTATTAGATCTTCATAAAGTTTGAATATAATTCAAATGCATATGTTAAAAATGGTGACTTCAAAATAACAATGTTCACAAAGCTATAATATAGCAAGAAGAGTGAAATAGGGCCATATCTCATGCAGCACTTTGACCTCCATGGAAAGAAGTGCTTTTACTTGAAAAGAAAAACGCGTGTGTGTATGTATGTGTGTGTGTGTGTGTGTGTCCATGTGTTGTCAAAATAGTTTATTTGTAAAGAAGTAATCAATAATCAAATGTCAAGTGCTCTTTGAAATTCAAGAATGGTTGTAAAACATAAACCTCTCTTATTATCATAGCAAGTTAATTCTGAATGGGAAAAAAAGAAAATACTACATAAATTTAAGCAAGAAAATATGCAATGTGCTTTCTGAATTTCATCTGCAATTAGAGGCCAGCAATGTTCATGAAGGATCGGGTCACACGAGAAGGGTTTCAGAAGATATTTACTCTGAAGTAGATCTTGTGGCAGAAGGTGAGCTATAGGATTAGCGGGATCCTAGGAAGTAAAAATATTTCAAGGAAACACATGGGGAATGCTGAAAATACACAAAGATAAGAAAACCTCTTCTCTCCTATGCCAGAGGATACTATTATGGCAGGGGATACTAGATTTAATTCCTTATTTCAGACAGACAAATTCATCTAAATATTGAAGCACAAACATTTATACTTGGTATTTACCTGATGCAGTATGAAATGGCTTTTTTAGTCAAAATCTAATTTAGCTCCACCTCATACACCTTTACATTTGCATTTATCTTGGTATTTATCAAGGGCATGAAAATGAGAGCAGGATTTTTATATTCACATGCACAGGATCTAGAGCTATTTGTTTGCTTGAAATTGCTTTTGGATTTGTTTCCTTTTGTCTAATTAGGGTGAGCAATGGAGAGTAAGCCAAACTCCGTTACTGCATGAGAGATCATAGAGTAGAAAGATTCTTTGGAGCTGAGAATTAAGCAATTCTTCAGTTTGAGAATGCCATTAGTCCAAAGAAAGGCAGCCAGCTTTGTGGAACTTTCTGGAATCCTAGATCATTGTGTGAAAACAGCAACCATTTAAATATTTGTAGGGTATTTAAGTGAACTTCTATTGGCAAAATAGATTCCCAGGAATCTAGACCTACTATGCTCGGGAGATTGAGTGTAAGTTTAAGTCCTTTATATGAAGGTCCTGTCTACAAGCATTGCCCTGCTGAGTACTGGAAGGGACCGTGACTCCTTAAGAAATAAGTCTACGAGGGCATAGGGGTCACTCGGATAAAGGACTCTCATGTTTTCTTTTGGCTTCTGGCTGGCAGTATAATCACTTGCTTCTATAAACATCACCGGCATTACAATCTGCCCCTTGAGATCCAGCTTTGGGGCTCTCTAGCCTACATATTATGCTTTTGTCTACATTCTGGACCTACTGAGGGAACAATAGGCCTCCCCCCCTCTCCACTAGGCCTGATCCAATACCGAATGTGCCTGCACGCGGAAGATAAACTTGTTAATCTTTTATTGGCAAACTAATGGGAAACGAGGGATGTTTTAGTAATTTTTTTTTGTATGTGGAAAGAGGGATATGGTTTGAATGTGTCTTGAGCTCGAGATATTTTTAGAGTGTACTAAGAACCAAGAATGTTCTCCCCCTATAATTTGCAAGAAAATGTTTTTTTATCAGTGCACCGCTAGAGGGCAATGTGGAACTATTTTCCTGCACATGCTCAGAGCTTTTAATGATTAAAATCAGTAAAATACAAAAGAATTAAGAATCATTGCAACTATGGAAGCATCAAATGAGTTAAACACATTTACTATTATCATAATGAATTCCAAATGAATTAATCATTAATTATGGTCAGACCTCATTGTTCAGGAATATACTTAATGACAATTATGACAATAAATTTATTTTTTTGGTATTTGAAGAAATGTTGCAGACATATAGGCCTGACAAATGTATCAATTGTCACTGCAAATAAAGTGTGGCAGTTTTCTCATTTGAATTTAATGTGATTCAATCATGCAAGAGGGATTTGGATCTTGGTAGACTTCCCTGGGAATTATATTTGGTTATGGATATTATGTGGGAGTTCACATTATCGAACAGATTTTTTTTTTTAATATTTGACTGGTCACCCTTTCTTTTACAAAAATTCGATTTGGAATTAAGGAAGCTGAAGAAATACTTAATGACTCGCAGCATGCACAAATAGATGACTGTGCCCATTATCTCTTGAATGTCATGAAAAGGGGGTGTTAAATGCACATTTATTGATCATAGGGTTGTAAAGACAAGGAATTGGTTATCGGAAGTCTTGGTGTTCTTCCCAAGAGACATGGGAGACTCATTATTCTAAGAGCCTGTGTTAAATCTTCTCTGAAGGTTAGAGATGAATGTTGCTTTCTGGGACTCAGAATGAATCAAGAAAACCTTCAGGGATATTCCAAGAAGCTGTGCTTGATAGCAAAAGCCACTGTGGAGAACTTCATCACTGTTAATTAATATTTCGTGGAAATGAAATGTCAATGGCCTGTGGCAGATTGACATCCCAGCGTCTTTTATTCATTAGAGATTATGTACTTTACTCTGTAGCCGCATCCGTGCCAGGTGCTTGTTGGGGCCTAGATTCTACGATCTTCCGATCTTCCATCTTTCCTATTCTTGATCAACAATGCCAACAAGTCGATTAGAGAAAATTAGAATGATAGCTGTTTCCTAATGCAAATACCTGCTCCTCGCAAAGAACCAAGGCTACCACCACCACAGAATAGAGGCCGCTGGCTCGCTGTGAGACTAAGTCTTCCTGACTACCTTTGACTCTATCAGACATGAACTTTTTAATTAAGTGTAATGGGTAGAGAGTAAATACAACTGGCAGCACTGATCTCTAAAAAGGACAAGCAATTCATACTTGAAGAAGATGCAATTTATATAATGCACTCAACTCTACTTTATTACATACATTCCTTTGTAAATTTAATTAAAACCTAATTTAAATCAGTCTCTAATAAATACTTATTTTTTTTCTTCTACAGGAACATTGTACAATTAAAAGTCAGACTATGACATGGTTTGTTCATTAGCCAGTCTTGTAGAGCCTAACCACTCCCTTAATTACTATGGGGATTTATTTGAGAATAAGACGTAACACTATGGCATTTTTTTTTTTTTTAATTTTTTAAGGTCTGTGTCAGTAAGAAAGTCTGGTAAAAAGAAGCAAAAGGAATTGCTTAGTACTCAGTAGATAGCACATAACAAGCATTTGTTAGGTCAATAAATGTGAGATCTAGAAAGGGTGTAAGTGTGCCCTATACTCAGATGAGACTTTGTATGTTCCATGGTAATTTAACTATGAATGCAGAAGACTGAAATGTGAATATTCAGGAAGGAAAAGGAAAGTAGCACAATGTCGTGGGTTTACTCGTTTACGGACCTGTAAGAACAAGGAAGTATATTTTAGGAGAAGGAAATTGGGTTGTATGTTGAGTCTAGGGTCACAGCAGGGTGAGATTGATGATCAGCTTTTGCATCTGGTAGAATGCACAGCACTTTTCACCACTGTGAAAGCTAGCCAGCAGGGATGAAGCTTCCACGTCAGAATGAATTTGGTTTCTCCATGGTCTATTACTCAGGTATGTGGTCTTTAGCAATGAGGGATTACTATCTTGTTCTGGAGAGTAATCAAAAGCATTGGCAATAGTGGGTAATGTTTGGGGAATTAATGGGAACATTCTGGTCCAAAGTAAGGGATACATTTTTGGCACGTTTTTGATAGCTTTGGTGTTCAACAGGTGTGTGTGTGTGTGTGTGTGTGTGTGTGTGTGTGTGTGTGTGTGTGAAGCTTCTAAACTAGAAGGTTTCAGTATAACATTTTCAAAAATTTGTTAGTCTGATAACTCTTAATGAAGAAACTGTTGAAAATCTTCAAAAAAATCAGAACTAAATAAAATGAAGTCAATGAGGTCTTGAGGTCTTGTAAGGATGCTAGAAATTTCATTGAGTTCTTGGATGATCCAATGCTGAGGTAGAAGAGTAAAAGAAGCAAGTCCAGATGATGCTCATAATGGCTAAAGCATCATTTCCATTAGCAGGAAACCTTGAAGACAAAGGCAGCAGCCCACACGCTGTCTCTTTCAAATTCTTTTTATTTAAGTATTAACTAATTTGTGGGATGACTGATTGGGTTCTTCTTAGCTATATTCTTAATTTTACTTAATCTTAAATTTAACCTAGTGTGTAGCAGACTGCTTAGAAAATATTTTCAATTGGCTCATAGTACAATATCCATGATGGGAATGGATTTAACACATGCATATGTGTAAAAATGTGTAATATTTAATCAGAGCAACTATCTATTCTTTTATTATTTATTGTAGAAATGTCCTATCATATATATATATATATATATATATATATATATATATATATATATATATATATATATATGTGTGTGTGTGTGTGTGTGTGTGTGTGTATGATCATTTTATTATTTATTGCAGTCATGCCCCATGACAGACATTGTTTTTATTTTCTTCTTGAAGTATAACTTAACGAGAGAATGAAGCAGAAACTTGATCAATTGGGAAGAAGTACTTCTTAAATGGATGGATAGGGACCTTCTTTTTAAAGGCCAATGGTAAAATGTCTAACTCCAAGGCTCAGATTCTTAGCCTTTTGTACTATGTGTGTTCCTTGTGTTCTCTTTGTTCCTGTTGTTGTTAAATAATAGATGGTAAATATAAGAAACTTTCAAACAGTGCTTTTGGAATTTTGGTACTTCAGAAAGATGCAGTCAAGGAAAAATAAAAATATGTTGAAAGTTATGTATATGTCAGAGGCTACCGTGATTGTTCAGACAATTATTATAAGAGCCCCACTTGAGGGGCTACTGTATTACTAAGATGAAAAAAATATTGTAACATACTGTATAAGAACCAAAAGGAAAAAGTGCATCTACTAAATATATTCTTTCATATAGACTCATCTGTATTTTCTCTGACGGATAATTTAGTGGTCTTGCAATGCTTTAGAACTAGACTGGGGACAAATTTCTTATTGTCCTACCTTGAGTAATGTGACATATTTTTGTGGTAACTTCTACAATTTAAGAAAAAATATATGTTTTCATCTTTATTATTTCATGCTATCAATGAACAAATCTTTATCAATTGTTTCATGAATGTTTTAAATGAGATAGAGAGAGGAAAGTTCATGCTTATTTAAGCAACAGAGAACATGACAATTTATTCTGCTCATTCAAGCCAAAGGAGATACAAATAGAACCAAAAAGCCATGTAGACAATGTTTGGTGCTCCTTTGTAGGTCTACAAATTTTGGACTATGCTAGAGGGTAGAGTAAACATCTCTTATGATTTGGCAAAGAGGCCTGGGAGTCAGGAAGAAATATGAGGAAACGCTCAGAATACACAGCACTGTGCAGACCTTACATATGTCACAGCTAATGAAATGCTTTCTCATCAAATCTTTCCGTAAGGGAATTAGGTTGACCCAGTGTAACAAAACACATAGGTTTTCTTCATTCGTATCACTCAAGAAAAGTCGAATTAACTATAAAATAAGGTGAGAATTTTCGGTGACTACCCGATGGACTGAATTAATAAAAAATACAAATATATTCCTTCAATAAATTAATGTAAACAAATCATGATAGTTTAAGAAGCCAGTTAAATACAAACAAAATAATAAGTTTGAGTTTATAATAGGTATACAAAGAAGCAGTGTGTATTCTTATAACACCTCATGCTTTCTTCTTTCCTTCACACTTCCATTCTTTCTTATTGTCTTGTCTCATGCACTTTATCTTCTCACTCATTCTTTTAGGATTCTGGAGGAAAAACTATAACAGAAAGTAAACAACCATAGGGAACAGAAGGCATGAAGAGAGAGACAGTGATAAAAACTTTAACAATGGACTGGAGGAATAATAGATTTTAGATTACTAACGGGAGTCTAATTTAGGCCACTTGCTGTGACAGAAGCTGACCTCTGAAAGGTTTTATTACACTTATCTTTGTTGTGGACCATAAACATCTCATTGTCAGTCCTTATTCCAGAAATGAGGAAAACACAGCTCACCCCTCAGCAGTGCATGAATTCAGAGCCAGGTTGCCTTATTGTGTGGGCATCCATGTTTATTCAATCAATAATATGCAGACTCTAGTAATTTGTACTACTTTGAAACTAGTCCAGATCATATAAATATCATTTCTTTTCTCCTAACTGCATGGCATATTGGTATACATCTTTTCTAGTGAGAGATGGACAGAGAGTAAATCAGAGAGAAGAGCAAGTGAGGAGGAACTGTGAAGAGTAGAGGAAGAGGAAACCATAATAGGATACACTGTATGAGAAAAGAATCTATTCTCAATAAAAAGACATTTATTTAAAGGATGACAAAGAGAGTTACAGTCATTGAGAACTCTAGTCCAGGAGATCATACGCCTCTTCTAGTCTCTGTGGTCATCAAGCACACACATGATGCACAGACATATATTCAGGCAAAATATTCATATACATATGATAAAAGAATTTAATAAACTATCTCAAGATATTAAGGGTCACACGTAAAAAATACACAGGTAATTTTCTACTCAATTGTGAAAACTGAAAGCTTATTCATGATAATGTTAGAAGGCTACAATGCTTATTTCTAACAAAAGCAGAAAAAAATTAAAAAAATATAAAATTAGAAAGAAAGAAGTGAAATTACCCCTTTGGTACATCACATGACCCTGTATATATAAAATAATAAAGTTTGCAAAAAAGCAAGAAATATCTGGTGGAGTTAGTAAATAATGTTAACAAAATAGAAACATACACTGAACACAGATAAACACTATTAAATTTTACACAATAGAAATAAAATAAATTGCAAACAAAATATATAGGCAATTCCACTTATAATACCATCAAACCACTATACTTTAATAAATTAACTAAGGTGATAAATGATATAAACCAAGAAAAAATACAAGTAAATGACAAAGAAAATGGGATAAAGTACAGATAAATAGAAATATTTCTCATTTTATTAATTGGTAAATGTAACATTCTTATGATGTCAATACTACCAAAGGGATCGCTGGTTTCAAGGTGTTCCTATGAATATTCCCATGACCTATTTGTAAGATAGAAAGATTTCTGTGAAATTCACGTGTGATTTCAAAGCAATCTTAATACTCATGGAACTTCCACAAAACATATTGGAAGAGTCATGGGTTCTAGTTTGTAATGTTCTGATAAGGTTATAGAAACCACAGTAGTGTGAGGAGTCTTACATATCCAAACCGTTGGCTGTACAAGCCAAGGAGCAAACCTGTACATGTGGGGGCAGGTGATTTCTAACAGAAGTATTACGGCAAATCAGTGAGGAAAGGGATAGGCTCAACAAAGGGCAGTAGGACAGTTGGATGCAAGAGATGAAAGCTGGGGTCCTGGGTTACATAATATACAACAATTAACTCACTTTGGATCAGACCTTAATTGTAATAGCCAATAGAGGAAAGTATATGGCAAAAGCTACATGATATCAACCAGCAATGGTATTCTGGGCATGATGTCGACTACACAGTCAACAGAGAAAATGGTGGGCAAAGTGGATGAAAATTAATTTTAATTGTATGTCAGGAGGAACTATCAAGAGGTATAAAGCAAAACAATAAAGCAGTATTTGAGGAAAGCTTTAAAAATTTATATCTGATAAAAGAATAATAGCCAAACATTCAATAGCAAAAGAGAAGAAAGATTCAAAGATATAAAAATGGTTGAGTATTTTTCTCCAAAGACATAAAAATGTGAATGGATAGTAAATAATAAAGTGCTTAGAAACTACTAATAACTGGAGATCTTCCAATCTTAAGTCTAAGAAAACCAATATGGTGAACTTACATTTTTATGGTTTATATTTTAAAAGACAGTAAGTGTTCACAAGCAGTAGCAAAATTGGATTCCACCTTTGGCAGCAATGTGAACTAGAATATTTGCAATGGAAAACAGAATATTGCTACTAAATTTTTTAAAAATATTTTCTTTATGTGATAGAACAACTCCACTTATGACTGTAGAGCCCACAGAGCAGAGCAGAGTTTCAAAAATACGTGTGTGTCCATGTTTTTACTGCAATCTTTACAGTAGATAAAGTTTGGGGAACATTAAAGAGTAAGAAAATGCTGACATATGGCGCCATGCGAATGAATCTTAAAGGTGCCATGCCGCTAAAGATAACAGAAGAAATGAGATTAGATGTTTCAACTTGAATGCTATTTCACTTTGGAACAGTTCATCACAGAGATGCAGAGAATGGGATAAAAGTTTAAAAGGAAAGGAGTGAAGGGGATAGACAAAGGCCAGGAAATGGATAATAAACACAGTTAGATAGATAAGAGGCCTGGGGAAGGATGGACACAGTATGGAAAACATAACTATAAGAATAAGCATTAATTATCCATTTAAAATAACTATAGAAGATAGATTAAGGGATTTACACTAAGCCAAAGATATTTCGGGAGATAAAATTATCCTAATTAGCGTGGCAGTGGTGGCACACGCCTTTAATCCCAGCACTTGGGAGGCAGAGGCAGGTGGATTTCTGAGTTCGAGGCCAGCCTGGTCTACAGAGTGAGTTCCAGGACAGCCAGGGCTACACAGAGAAACCCTTCTCAAAAAACCAAAAAAAAATAAAATAAAATTATCCTAATTAAATTATTGCACCTTGACTATACATGTTAGGATACTGTGCCCACAAATACATGTTTTGTGTGTCCTTTTAAAAAATGGAGTTTCTAAAGAAAACATGAGAGGATCCTTGGGACATTAAGGAAATGAGAACAGTGTGAAGTGGTGCGGTGGTCTCTAGGGTGAGTGAAGGGTGAGGACTGGGACGGGCAGGTCGGGAGGAATGACTGTATTCAGTAGGTACCGTGTTCAGCCTACCGCACAGAGGATGCGTGCGGTTGCTGCAATGGCAGCTGTACAGTATAAGGGACGTAATTACAATAGCAACTGAACAATTGTAATATGCATTGTTTTGGATTCCATAGTACTGGGGAATATATAGATCAATCCAAATGTTTCTAAACTTTGTGAAAAATATACAAACTGCCTGTGTGCTCCCAATACAGAAGAATAGCAAAAGTTTTGGGAAAGACTTGAACAAAAATACGGTTCTTCAAGAGAATGCTTTAATTGCTTGGTTATTGTTCAATAATTTTGTTTTACTGGATATTATTTGAAATAGGTTAGTAATACATAGGGAAAGGTTTTGTTTTGTTTTTCCTTTGTAAGTCTATGTAGTTAATATTACATTGTGATTATGGGATAATTTGGCTCAAAATAAAAATAAGAAAATAGAGAAGTAGAATTAAAGAGATACATTAGAATAATAAAATAGTAATTTCCAAGGTGCACCAAAACATATTTTTCATTGATGACTCTTATAGCATGTATCCATTCCGGATTCAAGAAAACAAATAGAGTATGTTCTGGGCTTATCACAAGTTGTGTGTGTGAGTGTGTGTGTGTGTGTGTGTGTGTGTGTGTGTGTTTGTGTGTGTGTGTTTGTGTGTATATGTTAAGGCACAAACTGTCACAACAAGGAAAAAAAATCCCTAAACAGCTGCAATGGACAAGAACTGATAGTTTATCCATATGTAATCTAGACATCATTGTGTTATGTTGCTATTACCCATAGATTCCTTTAGTGGGGGAAGTCCCTAGTCTCCATGCTGGTAAGAAAGAGATAGGACTCAAGTGTCTATCTGTTCATAGGTTTTGTATGGGGTTAAGGGAGGTCTGAAGACTAAAGTGTTATGTCAGCACTTAGTAACCCATACCCAACCCTGTCCAGAAGACTGTGACCTCCTCTTTCACTGGGTGGCTGTTTCTTGTTGAAATCCAGGTTGGTAGGTTTATTTACATCACTGATTGGAAAGGGAACTGGGAAAAGTCCTTCCAGAGTGTTCTTTCCTAACAGGTGTTACTGGGATGTTTCAAGACAATGTTAACTACTGACACTTAGTATTTTCAGCTGAGGACCCTTATTCACTCTGAAGGAAGGACCCGTTTTTCTTTCTTTCTTTTTATAAAACTTCCCAGCACCTACCGCAGTCCCTGACATATAGACAACACTTAAAAACTATTTACTCACTTAATGAAAAAAATGGTGGATAAATAGAGGAAACTAAAAGTTAAAAAAACTCAGAAAAATAAAATACCTTTGCCGAGGACCAACAGCCTATTGCTGAGAGTCAGGATAAAAGTACATCTCTGTAGTTTTCTCTAAGTGATCCGTTCTCAAGAAAGATTCCATGATGAAGCAAGCCATCTGCCTCAGAGAACTCCCTGCTCAGTAAACTGGAATATAAAATCTGTAATGACTACAGCTTTGTCAGCAAAGCATTTGTTGTATTTCTTTTGTGGGATGTGAAAAATACTCATGTCGGTCTCATAAATTTCCTGAGCAATCACCCACTGTTCGCTCAGCCTTTTAGATGTCAGAGAAGCCTGTGGTTGACTGATTCTCAAATGAATAATTCTAACAAGAAGGCTCATTTCTACTGTGCTGTGCACTTGCTTATGATTAGAAATAGTAAGGTTAACACTTGATTAATGGCTGTTTTAGCAGTGCTCAGGACTAGAACACTCACACACCCCTGGTCTCATCCTTTACCCATAAGCCATAGTGGTTTCTCAACTGATCCTATTCTAAACCATTAAACCTAGCAATGGACTAATGGGGCTACCATTGTGGATTTATTTATTACTGCTCACTCTGAAAACTAAAAGGAGTTTCATTTTTGTTTGTTTGTTTTTTATTTATCCTTGAAAAGAGAGCTCCGAGTTTGCTGAATAATAGAGCGGTTTTTTAAAAAACATGGTGGTACAGTGGACGTATACACAATGTGGCTTTGCTTTCTATATTTTTAGGGAAAATATGTGTACATGTGAGCATATACGGAGGACAAGTTTAAAAGATCAAAGATAATGCTTATCATGTATAAGTTCTAAAGTTAGAAAACTGTGTATGCAGGGAAAGTTGAGAAATCTGGAAAAAGTGAGATGTTATGGCATTGCTGACATGTGTATCCAAAGAAGAGCAAGAAAATAATTCAAGAAAAATATTAAACTATCTCATATAAATCACAATCATTATTAATTTAACTATGTAGAAAGAGTTTAATTGTAAGTATTCTCTTTTATGTTTATATTTTCTACTTTCGTCTTATTTAGAAAATCCATGCATATTACCTATTTAAACACTACATCAGAATAAAGTCAACATTTTCTAGTCAGATTTGAACCTCTGTTTTCCCAAAAACAAACAAACAAACAAACAAACTAACTAACTAACTAACTAACTAACTAACTAACTAACTAACTAACAAAACAACAACCTAGGATGATTTCTCTATAATTATGAAGAAAAATTAATAAGATATGCAAAGTGATTATAAATGATGTAGTCTCCCTAAGTTTTGCGAACACCTTAAGTCTGTGATGTTTCAGTAGGTATAAACAAGTATAAACTTGTGCCACACAAGTCTGACCCGGATCCTGAGCCTTTGCATAGAATCATGTTTGTAATCTCATATGTTCCTATAGGGAGATGGTGGCTGAGACAGAATAGCCTCTGAATCCTCTTGGGTCAGCTACCTTGGTGTGCACAGAAGACAAGAGACCTTGTCTCAGACAAAGTAGAAAAGCAAGAAATGACACCGGAAAGCTATTCTCTGACCTCGTGCCTAGAGCATGTCACATGTATGAGGATGAACTCCTAAAGGCTGTTCTATGATCTCCATGTTTAGGTCTTGTCACACACATGCCTGAACCCACTCATGGAAACGAGCATACTATCATACAATGTGCATAAATTTCAAGTTCTTATCATTATCTTTAATTTGGCAGTGTGGCTATGGAGGACAAGGAGCTATTACATGTCAGTGGTTTCCCAGTTACTGAAAGGAGGAATCAGTTCTATATAGTGCCCTGGAGTCCAAGCCCAACTCTGTGTACAACTGTAATTATCATTATTACAACTTCTTTGGCACTTACTACATCTTGGCTGAGCTACTGATTTTCACCATTAAACTCCAAACACATTTATGTCCCAATAATCATCCAGTTAGCTGTATTTGTGTGTCTGAATCCTTTTGTGTTGATTAAGTATAATGTAAATGATGCTGAACAATTTACTTATTATTCACTTTGTACTTGTAACATATATCTTATAGGTAATGAGAACTAATGTGTTCACTGACTCTCAGAGTAGTAAAGTAGATCTACATCTAGAAAGGAAGCTTTTCTTTTTATTGAAAATAAATTCTATTTGCTGTATGTTTTCATATAGCTCATTCCTTCTTGATTCAATATACTCTTAAAATTGGATACAAATTACCAAATTCTTTATCTTACAGACAATTCTAGTGAATTGAAGTTGAGTTGAGGACAAAGAAAAATCATTGATGAAGGGCAGGGTAAAGAAATCTGAAAAAGAGTTTTAAAGGGTGCCGACAAGAATGTCAGTATGGTGTTTATTACTAGGTTGGAGCAAAAAGGGGAATAAGAGAGAGAAAGAGTGAGGGAGAGACAGGACTTCTGTGTCTTTGGTTATCCACATAATAACTATGTGAATATATCATTTTTTATTGTCACAAACCTTCCAGAGAAGAGTTAAACCTTTATAACTTGAAAGTTAAATAATACTGTGATTACTCTAATTTTGAACTTCCACATTTGTAGTGATAAAAAGAATTCTGAACAAATTTTGCAGTTACTAAATGCCAATGAAGGGCCGACTGAATTTTACCAAGTGAGTAGAATTTCAAGAAGATTAGGTTCGTTGGCTAGCTACTAGAACTGTTGTAAATGTTAATTAGTCAGCATGTAAGAAAGTATGTGGACTTGTGCAGTGTAGATCCTGATCAAAGGGGATTTTGAGTCCTATAGATTGATTCTGGGTCTATCATAGTCTAATTAAAAACATGATGCAAGTCTCTCAAGACTTTTTAGCCCCAGTTTAAATTTCTGTTATTGATGTTATATTATCCACAAAATGGCATCAATCTGAGAACAGCTGTAATATTATTTTGAGTGTGAAGTAAAACTCTCTATCTATCTATCTATCTATCTATCTATCTATCTATCTATCTATCTATCTATATCTATTATCTATCTATCATCTATCTTGATATAACTATCTAATCTCTATCTCTATCTACACCTATATCTATCTATATCTTCTATCTCTAACTTTGTCACCAATATCTACATCTGTATCAATTTCTATATTTATATCATCTATCTATCTATCTATCTATCTATCTATCTATCTATCTATCATCTATCTACCTATATATCATCTATCTAATACTTAGAGTTCAGCATACAGTAAATACTCAATAGATATTATTTACTGCCACAATTATGAGTCATCTAAATCTTCTCCCTACTGTTTCCTGATATGTAGTGCCCAGCAGTGAAAACAACATTATCTGCTTGTTTCATTTAAACCTCATCAACGTAAAATTCTAGGTGGCTTGAATGAGAAAGCCCCCCATTGGCTCATATATTTGAATACTTAGGTCCCTCTTAGTAGAACTGTTTGGGAAGGATTAGGAGGTATGGCCTTGTTGGAGAAGCTGTGTCACTGGGGTTGGACCTTGATGTTTCAAAAGGCCATGCAAGTTTCTGCATATTTAAGATAAGGAGCTATTCAGTAACCAGAAATCAAGTTTAAACAAGATAAACACCTATTACCCTGTTTTATTACAAACATTTTTTTCTTGAGAAGGAAGAGAGAGAACAAATGAAGAGAGTGAGAACAGGAAGAAAATAGAGGGCTTAGGAGGGTGTGGAAGACATTGAGGGAGGGCAAAGAATATGATTAAAATATATTTCTTGGAAAAATTAAATTGAAAAAGCAGATTAGTTTCCTGAAATTACATGATATTCCTTGTAAAATAACCTCATCTTCTTGACAAAGTCTGTGTGTGTTCTTCCTCCACACTCCTCCTTGTAAGCATAGAAGTGCTAATAATGTTCACTTGGCACACCAAAGAAGCTGAAGGAATTTGACTAACAGGTAGAAAATCATTGTCATAGGCTCTCCCCGACTCATGAAGGCCACAGTCTGCATCTCAGACAACAAGAAAGTACCAAAAGAAGAAAATACCTCTTCTACATTATTTCTCAAAATTACAAATGCCTGTTACCTCTTTACCATTTTTTAAAATTTTATACTTGTCTGATTCTTGTGTCTAATTTCTGTATGTTATTTACCATGGATACATATCTTATATTTTTGTTCTTATAGATTTATTATTAATTAGAAAAATAATTTTATATCCAGCCACTTTGCTGAAGGTATCAGCTGTAGGAGTTCTCTGGTGGAATTTTTGGGGTCACTTAAGTATATGATCATATTGTCTGCAAAGAGTGATGTCTTGACTTCTGCCTTTCCAATTTGTATCTCTTTGACCTCCTTTTGTTGTCTAATTGCTCTGGTTAGAACTTCGAGTACTATATTCAGTAGATAGGGAGAGAGTGGGCAGCCGTGTCTGGTCCCTGATTTTAGTGAGATTGCTTCAAGTTTCTCTCCATTTAGTTAATGTTGGCTATTGGTTTGATGTATATTGCTTTTATCATGTTTAAGTATGGGCCTATTATTTTCATAATCAAAATAATTGAAGAAATTAGCATTTATATAATGAAGTATTCATAAGTATGAAATATTGTATTAGAAAAAGACAGCAAGTTAGAGAGAGGTAGGGTCAATTATAAAATGAAAATTGTTATGTTTCTGTTCCAAATCTGCAAATTCTCCTTTCCATACTATTATTCTGATTTATATTATTGAGAGTATCTATTAATTTCTCCTAAGACATGACTAATTGGTATGCAAACCTTGTCAATAACATTATCATGTGGATAAATCCTCTTTCCTCTTCAGGGTAAAATATTTGGCTTTCTACATTTCTACAAAATTTTGTTTACTTTGCTCTATTGAGCTTTATTCCCAGGACATCAGTGTCTGTACCGCAATCACTGTGTTTTATTCAAGTTCACCCTCCCCTTTATTTCTTGTGAGAAACCAAAAACCTTCCAACACTAAAACAGGGCCAGTGTAAACTTTGTATTCATTTCCTGGCACAAATCTTCTGGGATTTAACTGAAAAGATGAAGCTGACCAACTGGAACAGAGTTCTTCTAGATGGCTGAGGTAACATCTCTTTTGAATGCCTTAAAGGCTCATCGTCTAGACATCCTCTCGCTCAAGCTGTCCTAACATGGTGTTGTGCCTTCTTTTAGAACCTGTCAATTTTGTAACTATGTTCATGTTGCTTTAGGACGTGGGCGTTGCTTGACTTAGAAATTCAGTTTTAAAAGCTTAGGATATTGAGTGGAAACCTAATGTAGTATTGAAAGTTACATTTATACTATGGAGACAACAGAGACTGTTCTCTTGCTGTTTAGAGGGGCGTAGGTCTACAACCAGAGCACTAGCTGAGCCACAGGTTCTGGGGAGAACTCTTCCTCACTCTGTGTGGGTTCTGATGGTTCAGTGTTCTTGGCTACCGCATCACACCACTCTCCCATTGGTCTTCACCTCGTTTCTCCTGTTGTCTTGCCATTGGGTGCCTCGTTTTTCTGTTTACCTCATTGTTCTGCTGTTGTCTTGCTACCATGTGTCTTCACGATGGCTACTATCATGTAATTTATAACTCACTGGGTAATCTATTGTGATCCTGCTAAACATCCATTAGTGAAGACTCTTTCAGAAAGCGGTCACATTTACAGGGTTTAAAAGTTCAGAGAGGTATTTTCACTAAGTTCTTTCTTCTAAGGAAATTTACATTAGACATTAAACGTTTGGGGGTTGTAGGTTTAAACCAGTGGTAGAAAAATTTCCTATCACACACAAGAGCCAACACCACACACACAAAAAATATTACTGGTTTTTAAACTGTCACTTCCTTACTACTTATTAAGAAATGATTCATGCCAAAGAATATATAAGCAGTTCAATCATTTCCATCCTAAGATTATGACTCCCAAGGATCAGTCTACATCACCAGCATACAACATTGGTGTCTCCAAAAGAAACAAGTGGCATCTTAATTAATAATAGTTTGGACATCTGATTAATAGTCGTTTTTACTTCCTGATCTTACACACAAATGTGCAATGGTGCAGTAAACACAAAATCAGCTACCTACAAAATGAATCATGTGATTGTTACAGTCAACAGAAAAGAATCTAAAATTCTGGAGTACATACCGACCTATGCGTATGGTTTCAGAGATTATTTTGGTTGCAGTAATTGAGATGGGAAGTGTTGTTCGCTGTGTATGGCACCATTCATTCCTTTGTGGGGATTTTAGTCTCTATCAATGGAGAGGGAGGTGAAGAGCACCATGCATTCATTTTGCTCTGCTTTTGGGTGTAATCAGGATGTGATCACATACTAAAGTTCTTATTGTCTTGACTTCTCTGGGAAGATGAAACATATCTATGGGCTAAATGTACCTAAATCCTTCTACCTTTAGTCACTTTTGTCAGAGTATTTTATCACAGCTACGGGAAAACAAGCTTTGGCAAGTTATAATCTGTTGTTTCTGAACTAGATGGTTACAATTTTATTCCAACAAGGTAGTCAAATATGTGGTTTAAGGAAAAGTATCCTTATTAGATGGATAAAATTCTAAGAAACATACTGTACTTCTAAATATTATTAATATTTCAGACAATGACCTGAAATATCTTATAGTCTTATAAAATGTATGAATGATCCATAAGATTATTCTATGTAATTGAAGAACTAATATGTTCTAAGATTGACAGCTATTGAACGATTTATATTAATAGGTTCTATTTTATTATTGTCTTTAATGCTCAGCCTTATAACTTGTCTGTATATTGTGTTTTACATTTGTACATTTGTACAGTAAAATCTTGATAATTCAAGCATACCCATAAAGCATTATGTCTAGGAAACAAAAAGTTGTTAGATAAATAATCCCCTAAAAATATACTATCACCTTTACTTGAATGTTTAAAAATTAACTACACAAAGCTCACCTACATAAATTATGTTCTCATATACAACACCATTCAAATAACTAAACATGTGGGCATTACTAGTCTTAAGTAAATGGCAGGATTCATATTATCTCAAGATGATAATCTTGGAGACAGGGATAAAGGAAACTGTGTATTGAAGAAAACAAATGCGAAAAATCTGGGGTCAGAACAGCATGTATTCAAGTGGAACTCTCCAAAATAAATGTAATCAGCAGTTTAAAATGTGTGTTTTTAAAGTCATACAAGTCTTTCCTTTGAGAAGTTCTAGAATTATAACAAGTAATTTAAATAAAATGAATCCACTGTAGGGCACAATTCTTCACAGTTGTAACTATGGTTAATTAAATAATCACATGATAGTTTTCATTTCCATGATTCGGGTTTTAAAACTGACACCATGAGGAGGGGCAATGACAATGACAGCAGTGATTCATTGCATCAGTTAGGGTTTTTGTTCGTTTGTTTGTATGTTTGTTTTTGCAAATTGCCAAAAGCTCAGGTCATCTGGGAAAAGGGAAACAAAACTGAAAGAAAACATTCATCAGATTGGCCTTCAAAGAAATCTCAGTCATTTTCTTGATTAATGATTGATCTAGAAGGGCCCAGGCCACTGTGGTCAGTGCTGGCAATGGGTTGTATGAGAAATCACATTGAGTAAGACATAGGGATTAAGCCAGTAAGCAGTTCCCCATGCACTTGTCTCTGCTTTAGTTCCTGTCCCAAGGTGTGTCTATGTTGTGTTTCTTCCTCGGTAGACTGTTATCAGGGCATGTAAGCCAAATAAAATGCTTAACCACAGAGTTGCTTTTTGGTTATGGTCTTTATCATGTCAACAGAAAGCAAAGGAATGCACTCACAATGCTATGAAAACAATGATAATATTCTAGCAATAAATTGCTCATTAAACTTCCCTGATCAAAGATAGGCTATTGTTGCATATGGTTGCCTCCTGGAAGTTGGAGGTAAATCTTTATTCCTGAAGACACACAAACTTTTGACATAGGACTCTCTAAAGAAGAGCTGAGTCCTTACTCCCAAACACCTTCCCAAGGACCTGCTTTCATAGGAATGGAAGTTACTATGCAGCTTCCAAGGAAAGAACACAATCAATAGTCCTTCTCAGCAGTGATGCCTTTGTACTAATACCAGCATAGTAAGATGTCCCTCACAGTACAATAGTGGCCTGTACATCTTGACAGTTAACTTACAGCCTCTGATAGAGAAGCCTTATCTGGTACTGTAAACTTAACCAATCACCCATGATTATTGAGGCTATGTATCTCACGTGAGAACATTCTCCTCTCAATTTCCTAAACCAATTCTCAATACCTAGATTTATCCTCACATTAAAGCTTTTTCTACAGCATACAGAGACCATTACAAAAATAAACAACTAGTCATACTGTTCTGAACAACTCACCATTAGGTACCCAGACTTAACTAACACATCTACAACCCAAAACAATATGTGATGGGTTATATGTTCTTGGACCAGTGAGTGGTTCTATTAGGAAGTGTGACCTTTTTGGAGTAGGTGTGTTACTGTGGTAATGGGCTTTAATACTCTGGTCCTAGCTGCCTGGAAGTCAGTCTTCTACTAGTAGCCTTCGGATGAAGATGTAGAACTCTCAGCTCTCCAGCATCATGCCTGCCTAAATGCTGACATGTTCCTGCCTTGATGATAATGGACTGAACCTCTGAACCTGTAAGCCAGCCCCAATTAAATGTTGTCCTTTATAAGACTTGTCTTGGTCATGGTGTCTTTTCGCAGCAGTAAAAACCTAACTAAGACACCCTACACCTAAGGTTTAGGGAATGTCTCAGAAGAAGGAGTAAAAAGATTGTAGGTGCCATAGGACCGGAATGACTTGCAAAACTGGGTCTTCTAAATATGACAGGAAAGCTACACCCAAGAAATCTCAACCTTATGGCTGCCAAACAAGACCTGAACAATGACAACACCAGTTGGCATACCAAAGAAGATAATTAAAACGTCATGGAAAACCAGTTCTAGAGGAAGAATTGCAAGAATTAATGACTGCCAAAAGGAGGAATTTGTTTTCTCCAGGGATGAGTGTGCCCCCAAATTAATTAGATTATCCAGTAAAGAGTTGTGAACCCTAAAATATACAAGAAAAAAGCAACAATAAACTTACCTGGCAAATCTCTCTCTCTCTCTCTCTCTCTCTCTCTCTCTCTCTCTCTCTCTCTCTCTCATTCTCTCTCTCTCTCTCTGTCTCTCTCTCTCTTTCTCTTTCTGAATATCTATATCTATATATATCAACCCTATGAATCTGAGAGAGAATAGGGGCAAAGGGGGAGGTTGGAGTTAGGAGACAGAGGGGAGAATTCTGTAATAATACTTTCATTAAAATAAGATAAACTTTTTTTCACTAAAGAGTTCGCTCACGTCATCCAGAGACTGCCCCACCTGGGTATTCATCCCTTATATAGTCACTAATCATAGACACTATTGCAGATGCCAAGAAATGCATGCTGACAGGAGCATGCTGATACAGCTGTCTCCTGAAAGGCTCTGCCAGAGCCTGAGAAATACAGAGGCGGATGCTCACAGCCAACCATTGGACGGATCACGGGGTCCCGAATGGAGTTGTTAGAGAAAGAACTGAAGGAGCTGAAGGGTTTGCAACCCCATAGGAAGAGCAACAATATCAACCAACCAGAGCTCCTAGAGTCTAAATCACCAATCAAGGAGTACACATGGAGGGACCCATGGCTCCAGCCGCATATGTAGCAGAGGATGGCCTTGTCGGGCATCAATGGGAGGAGAGGCCCTTGGTCCCATGAAGGCTTGATGCCCCAGTGTAGGGAAATGCGAGGGCAGGAAGGAGGAAGCAGGTGGGTGGGTGGGTGCACACCCTCATAGAAACAGGGGGAGGGGGGGATGGGATAGGGAGTTTCTGGGAGGAAAATAGGGAAAGGGATAACATTTGAAATGTAAATAAAGAAAATATCCAAAAAAAAAAGACAAAGAATAAAATAAAAGAGGTAGCCCATGTAATAATGACCATTATGGTGAGGGAGAGCTTAACACCTGATTTATATTTTTTTAAATATTTAAATAAAGTAAAAAAATATATTTATAAATAGATAGACATAGTTCAGCATATCTTCAATCCCAGCACTTAGTAGTCTGGTGTATCCAAGCTTTGGCTATAAGGTAAAGTCATGTTTCTTAAAAATAATAAGCAAAGATTCAACGAAAGTACTTCTCATTAATATATTTCCCTTAATCATTACAACACAAAGGCATTTATTAAATACACATCGAGGTCTGAAGTAACTGTGGAATAAAAAAAATATTCCAAATGTCTCAAGGGTTACAATTTTCAACCTTCTTCAACTAGTTCTCACAATCTCTCTCTCCATTATTCTTGCAATTTTTTAAAGAACTCGCATTCATGGTTCAACTGGTTACTCACTAGACCTTGGGCTTCCCTTGTTTCTCCTTGACTGCACAGTCCTAGACATCTTATTTCATGTTTTTACCAGGAGAATGAGTTCGACCCAGACTTTTAGTAAAAACTGTCCTGCTTTCATCATGAATAAAATTCTTCTAACACTCTCATATCAAAGTCACATTTCAAATTACAAATGCACAAAGCAGAAAATGTACTAAGTGTGGTGTTTCCTTTACTCTTTGCAAGAGATATATCCTTTTTTTTCATTTTAAGAGATACGAATTTAGGAGCCTGGATTCTGCCAGACAGCAGCATGTGTTACATTTCTTACTGTTCACTACTGTCCTCTGTAAGGTGCTTATCCTTAACGTCATTCAGCACATAATTTTATATAATGCTTGGCAAAGATACAAACATTTATCTTTTAGCACCCATCTTCCTAATTAATCAATAATCTGCATGTGAGTAGTCATATCTATGTACTGTTTGATTAATCATGACCAAATGGACAAGACAAATATTAAAATGAAACTGAATCAAATAATAATGTGCTTCTTTTCTTTTATCATCAAAATAAAAGCATTGGAGTACACTAAGTCGAGTGTGATAGGGCCTTTGAATTTCTAAGAAAAGATATATATATGATAAATTAGATTCCATATTCCTGTCCCATAAAGAATATAGAAATTAAGCATAACTTTTAATGTCAGCAGACATAATAAGAACACAGAAAAGAAGCAAATAAATTACTGATTTTAATGTGAAAATGAGCAGTGATTTCCTTTGTAAATAAAAGTTACAAGATCATAATAAAAATGAGCTGCCTTTTTTTCGAATCTGTTTTCCACGGCTTCAATATATGCCTTTCCAATGGTCTGCAGTAATCTCACAATCTACAACAGCCCTTTCTATTGCAGAACTGAAAATCCATTTTGAATATGAAATTTAAGGCTAAATAAGTAGGGAAATCTTCCCTCCTTCTTGCTTTCTCTACCATGAAATGACTTATTTTTATTCAGCCTCTAGAGTCACGATTTTTATACTTCAGGTTAAAAAAAATCATCTTCCATAATTATTCTTATACTCTTTTCCAAAAATACAAAACAGAATTTTGTTAACCAACACCTATAATGCACTTCATTTCAAAATAATAAAATGTCCACCCCATGGTGCCCATTCATTTTTTATTCATGTATGTTGACTATTCTTGAGACTACTATAGTGAATTGATTTTTCTTATTTAAAATGTTTGCATGTCATAAACTCAAAACTTTTATATTATATGCATGAAGAATTTTTTTGATGGGAGCATGCTGAGCTTAACATGTAATTTATACTGAACTCGCTGAGCTTCAAATGCACTTTGGGAGTTATAAAGGTTCATTTCTCCACAGGCTAAAAGACCCGTTTCTAAGAGCATTCAAGTTAAATTCACTACTGAAAAATGCAATATGACAGGATTCATTCTTGATGATATTAATGGTAGATACCAAGAGATAAGTATAATATACCTGGCCTCTGGTATTTTTGAAAAGCTGAAAATTTTGGTACACTGATATAATAAAAGCTGATTTAACCATTATTTAAAGGCTTCCATTTCTAATGAAATGAACTTATAGAGACTGGATTTACTCTTAAATTTAGTTTAAAATAAATATGTATTTAACAGTTTTGTGACACTGGCTACTGAGCCATGCAAATCTATGACTTCTGAGAAAGAAGAAATCACACGAGCATTTTAATTCCCCATCTTTGGCCTGGAATTTCCAGACTGCAACAAAAGGGGATAAAACTAGAAAGTATCTGGAGATTTCCCTCAACAGAGTCCACCCACAGAGCAGCGTGTGGTGATCAAAGCAGCCAGAAAAGTACCAAGAGATGGGAAATAGACTGGAGAGCTCTAGGGGTTCTGTCTTCAGACCTCATCTGAATTGTTTTCAGCCACTATGTGAGGAAGCTTCACAAGGCTGGGACATAAACCACACAACAGGAACAGACGTAAAATTCTTAGTGCTCTCAGAATCTGAGGCACAGGACTCTCCATAACCTGATGGGAATCAGAAAGTTATAGGAATTTAGCTTCATGATATTAGACACTAACCATTAAAGACAAGAAGGTAAGGAATAGAATGGGCTTGATTTCCAAGTAGTCGCATAGTAGAACCAAATTTAAAGATATTAAAAGACAACATCAAAGTCTCTAACATCCAAAACACCACACACCCATACACACACACACACCCACATACCCCCACACACACTATGTGTGTGTGTGTGTGTGTGTGTGCGCGTGTGGGTGTGTGTGTGTTTAGGAATCTCACAGAATTGGCAAGCCTTAACAAAAGTAACTCATTGTGAGAATGAGTTAATAGAGAGAGATTTTGAAAAAGTGCAGGAAAAATAATTTGGGAAGAACACTAAAAGCATAAATCATGTTACACATACTGAAGAATGTTCAAGACCCAGCATTTTAAGGAAAATATCACACATGAAGAAATGTAAAGGATAAAAATGCCCTTTGCAGATGCAACATACAATATGTTGAACACTGATGAGGTTGGGTAGGTATTTATTACACAGTCAGTAAATTAATGAAAACAACAAAAACCTCCCTGGTTTAAATACAATAGGAAAACTGACCCAGATAACGCAGATATCAAAATACTAAAACCAAAATGCAAAGAGATAGAAGGTAAAAAGAGTACCTTAGCTCACTGTAATATTCATGTAACCTGAGAAGTCATTTGAAACAGGAAAAAGTTCTATTTGAGGGTAATTGATAATGTTGATAATTTCCCCACATTTAATGAAACCTATGAGCATATATATATATATATATATATATATATATATATATATATATATATACCTAGATTACACATAAAATCAATAAAAGGGAAAACAATCTTCTAAGCCAAAAAACCCTAACCCACATATTATGTATAAAGGTACATAAATGATTGAATGTCTTTTTTCCCTTGGGTCTAGGCCAGCTTAGAAAGTCACAGATTAATATTGTTTATCTCTTACCAATAAGGAATCCTCTATGTATTAAAATACACATATTCATAAGGTAGAAAAACAGAAAAAGTTATGTGTGAGGAGCATTATGTCAACACTGAAATATAACCATATTTAATATTATTAGCCGTATTAATATCAAACTACATTTTAGGATAAGGACATTATCATTGTTATGATAATGTAGGATAGTTTAGAGATGAAAATGGGGTAATTCAGCAGAAAGGAAAGACAATTTTAATAATTAAGCATCTGATGCTTTCACAGTTTCAAAATACATGTACCAGAACTTGATAGAACTGATAGGGAAAAAGCGCTTGGAAAAAGGCTTGCATTTACTGGTATAACTGCTTAATAAAGCAAAATGCCCGAGTCTTTTGCTCTTTGTTCTGTTTGTTTGTTTTGTTTTATGTTCCCCACAGTTAGCTCCAAGCATAGCCCATGAGATAAAATACTATATCTTTGTGTCTAAGCTCCAGCACTCATCCAATAAAATAAAATAAGATAAAAACCTGTGGTTTATGCTACTTAAAAATTTTTAGGACTAACATCTTATGTCACTCTCTTACCTTATATTTTATTGGTGAACTGGCAGGTTTTAATCTCCCAGAACACCTTGATTTTTTTCCCGTGGGAAGTGTCTCTTGACACAATCTAAATGTATTTGACCATTAAAGTCTCTCTAAACTAGAAGCCAGGTTTTTATTATAAACTCCATCTAGTATACTGATAAACAGTGACTATAATTTTATTTAATTATAAATATAAATAATCATAAACAATAGTCATAAATATTTGACAATATATTTATATATTATATATAAATTAAGTTTAATTTGAATATATACATTTAGATGTGCATTATTTGTTATATATATTATATACATTTAAGTTAAGAACAACTTTACTTTCCTTATTCAATTGGATCTTTCTTTCTTTTCCTTCATTTTGAGAACAAGGGTGATACTTGCAACTGGGGAATATGAAGAAATAAATTGTTGATAGTTTCACAGACCTTGGCAAAAAATACACTGAGCAGCTAGCTGTCTGTAAACATTGAATAGCAAGATACAGGATGGGATCAGATTTGTTTTAACCCAAATAAGATATTTTCTAAATAACTGCACAAGATGTGAGAAATATCTTTATTATTTGAATGCTTGATCCTAAACTTGGAGAAAGAATGAACCACCAAGTCTTTTATAGGGTCCTGAATGGAGAAAAGAAAAAAATCACTTATTCCTTTGTGTAGAGATTATATATATATATAATATATATATATATATATATATATATATAATATACATATATATATACATACACACACATATATATGGAGAGAGACATGTTTTGCTCCAATGAGATGATCTTTTTTCCTTTTGTTCAATAATAGTATTCATCTTTCGTAATGTATTTTTCCAAATAGCTTTAAAAAATTCACCAGGTATAAAACAATGCACTTGCTTTGGACCTTGGAGAGTAGAGAGTGAGAAAGGAGTTACAAATAGACTGAATGCATTATTAATGAATCACCGTGCAGCTGTCCTTAAAGACTGCCTGAAAATGCATATACGTTTAGAGGAACTAACCTGAAAAAGAAAAGAAGATAATAGCTCTTCTTCTTGTTGAATGCAGAGGAATGATCTTATGGCCTGACATTTTCTTATCCCTTGTCACTCCTCCCTGGGTAAACGGTGCTCTTGGAGAACAAGTGGAGTTCTCTTACCCAGGATATTATAATCAGTATGTGATTATATTTAAGATAGTGAGTTCATATTTTAGTCTTTCACATGACCTAAAAGTTCTTGTGTTGTATTTTATACATGCCAATTAATTTCAGTAATCAATGAACTTGATAATATTATGTATTTTCTATATCTGAGTTAAAAATAACTTAACTATTTAAAAAACATTAGTCTACTACAAATCTACAATACACAAAATTATTCCTTAATCACACACACATATTTTAATTAAAATGAATATGTTCCATGGTTATTATCTCAACTAGGGTGCATAAATAGTTTGTAAGGTAGGTATACTGTTTTTTCTAGGAGAGACAATTGGGAAACAGATTATGAAAAAATTTATGGTATGGGAGATAAAAAACCCGTTCCATGGATGACCCGTTAAAAATAGACCTACATTTGATGGTCCTAGGATATGTGAAACATCTTATATATTCAATTAAATGGTAAAAATTAAAATATTTCTGAGTACTTAAAATAATATTGATACTATTTAGATTAGCAGTGCATCATTGAAGTGGTAGTAGGCGTGACAAGAACAGTAACGGAGAATAACCTATTTCTGATACATAGTTAAAACCTTTAAGAAGTGAGAGATGTGGATTGAAGTCTGGAAGTTTTAAATACGTAGCTGTCTAGCTTAGTAATGTAAAGTTCTAAGAATATCATTTTCCTGTACCTTTCTATTAATCAACTGTGATGTAAGACTTCTATCTGATGTTATAAAGATGGGAAGGGTCGACACCGTTAGAATTTTAATAATACACTTAAGCCTGGAGTGGCTATATTAGTAATAAATAAAATTGAATAGTAATAAATACCTAGTATACTACAATATGGGGATAAATTGCATAGAGATATTTAGGATACAGACATAATTTTGTCTTTAGTCATAAAAGTTGTAACTTTATTGATTTAACAACATTCCAAGATAATTTTGGTGACTACATAGATATCCAGAGAGATATTTATTAAAAAACTTAGGTAATGCATTGAAGATCTAAAAGTCACACACAGAGTGTGCTTTTAAATTCAAATTGTCATGTATATAAAGTTTAAAATCTATATAATACATATTGTATTTAAATGTATGCTAACTAAAATTCATATTAACTTAATCTATACAATAAATCTGAATATATTTTAAAAGGACTGTTATAAAAGACTATGGTTTTTTAGATATGCAAAGATAAAAATATAAATAAATAATAATAAAAAAGAGAAATCCCAAACTACGAAACTCTATGTAACCCAAGGAGCAATAAGAAAACACAATACAAATTACAATATGTTTGAAATAACTTATTCTGTGGCCAGTAAACATTAACAAATTGAAAATATAAGAAGAAAATACAAGAGCATTGTTGGTAAATATAACCACCAAATATGAAACCAAAGTATTAAATAAATAATTATGAATCAAAATAATCACACAAAAAGGGATCATAACTATACATAACTTTATATGAGAAATTCAGGTTTAGTTTCTCTTCAACAATGAATTTAATTTGTCATACTAAAAGTAACAATATATCATTTTAAGAGGGAAAAACCACTTTAAAAGCATTCTAAAACTGTGTTACTAAAATTGCCTGAAAACTAGGAAATGTGTAGCCTTTCCTAAATGTCAGATAAATGACATATTTAAGAATCCAGGATCAATTTCATGGCAAATACTGAAATTTTCCCCAAGATAAGAAATTAGCCAAAAATGCTTGCATCTGGCACTTTGATTCACACTTCACTGATTTTACTGACTATTTTAATAAAGCAGGAGATCTCAGAAACTATATGGCTAAGTGTTTCCTAATGTCTTTAAAGCTATTGCTTAAGTAGGAAATTCTGTAGCATCTACAGAGTTGATAGCATAGGTGAATTAAACAGGTATAGGACATACAGTTAACATTATAAAATGTATGCTTTTACACTAAACATCCAAAACAAATTTAAACACAATCTCACTTAAACATTTTCCAAAACATATTTGGGAAAAATTATTCCAACAAAAGCATTTACTATTTTTCTAATATTTAATAAATAAGGAAAGAGATTTAAAAGAAAAATTATACATTATGTATCAGCTAATTTTTTGAATTCAGAAATAAATACAAATATATAGCTTATTATATACAAGTAAGTACATATATATGTGTACATATAAGAAATGATAAGTAGATATATCAATCTGTATATAGTTCTTTACAAAATAGGTAGCTCTAATGTAATAAATTCAAATCATGCAGATCTCATTATGAATGTATATTACACCTGGCACTACTGCTCCTTATTCATAAATGTAAATGTAAAATGTCACGGGGTTAACTATAAATATCTGGTGGAAAAATTGTTAATGGGATTGTTCACTTATTCAAGACATGTTAATCATTTTGATCATGTAATAGTAAATATTTTTCAAATGATATTATATTTCCAGCCCCAAGGTAGGTTATGCATACCTTTATATAAATACTAAATAATTATTAACCGTAAACCAAATGCTGTTAATAATTTCTGGTTCTCCTCTGAGAGAACAGGAGACTTGTCTGCCAATCATAAAGCAAGCAGTTGTCATGTAGTCTAAAACACAAAACAGTGCTTGAAGTTATGACTAACATTATGCATAATTATTTAAGAATTTTCCTAATGTTTAATTATGTAACTGTTATACAGTACTTAAAATTTTCTTTTCATAAAAATAGAATATGGCAAGGAAATTGTATACAGAATATACCATATGAACAAAATCTATTTTCCATAAAAGAAAAAATAAAATGGCAACTTATCACAAGAAAAATAGATTTTATGGTGTTAATATCACAAGAAAAAAAATTTTATGGTGTTAATAATATAAATATTATATAAGTGTCTTTCCCTACATGATACTATGGTAACTGTTAATCATTAATGTTGATTAACCTTGGTTGTCTATCTGATTGAATTGAGAGATACGTAGGATATTGCTAAAGCATACCTCTTCTGTGACTCTGAGGGTATTTCTAGACAAGATAAAGGAGAGAAAACAAGGCTTAACTGTAAGCCGAAATGTTCCATCAATGGGGAACAAAGTAGTATTAAACATATCCTCCTTTCCAATTTGTATGACTTTGATCTCTTTTTGTTGCCTAATTGCTCTGGTTAGAACTTCAAGTAATATATTGAATAGAGGGAAGCCTTGTCTTGTCCCTGATTTTAGTGGGATTGCTTCATGTTTCTCTCTATTTAGTTTAATATAGGCTATTGGCTTGCTGTATATTGCTTTTATTATATTTAGGTGTGGACCTTGAATTCCTATTCTCTCTAATACTTTTAGCATGAAGGGATGTTGTATTTTGTCAAAGGCTTTTTCAGCATCTAATGAGATGATCGTGTGTTTTTTTGTCTTTGAGTTTGTTTATGTAATGGATTATGTTGATGGATTTCCGTATATTGAACCATCCCTGCATCCCTGGAAGGAAGCCTACTTGATCATGGTGAATGATTATTCTGATGTGCTCTTGGATTTGGTTTGCAATAATTTTATTGAGTATTTTTGCATCAATATTCATGAGGGAAGTTGGCTTGAAGTTCTCTTTCTTTGTTGGATCTTTGTGTGGTTTAGGTATCAGTGTAACTGTGGCTTCATAGAACGTATTAGGTAGTATTCCTTCTGTTTCTATTTTATGAAATAGTTTGAGAAGTACTGGTATTAGATTTTCTTTGAAGGTCTGATAGAATTCTGCACTAAAAACCACCTGGTCCTGGGGATGTTTTGGTTGGGACATTTTTAATGACTGCTTCTATTTCCTTAGGGGTTATGGGACTGTTTAGATGGTGTATCTGATCCTGATTTAACTTTGGTATTGGTATCTATCTAGAAAAGCTTCCATTTTATGTATATTTTCCAGTTTTGTAGAATATAGTCTTTTGTAGTAGGATATGATAATTTTTTTACTTTTTCCGGTTTCCGTTGCTATGTCACCATTTTCATTAAGATATCACTATTTGCAGATGCTGTGATAGTATACATAAGTGACCCCAAATATCCAAGAGAGGCTGGGCACTGGTGGTGCATGCCTTTAATCCCAGCACTTGGGGACAGAAACAAGTGGATTTCTGAATTCGAGGCCAGCCTGGTTTACAGAGTGAGTTCCAGGACAGCCAGGGCTACACAGAGAAACCCTGTCTCAAAAAACCAAAAAAAAAGAAAAAGAAAAAAAAAATCCAAGAGAGAACTCCTATAGCTGATAAACAACTTCAGCAAAGTGTCTGGATACAAAATTAACTCAAAGAAATCAGTAGCTTTCCTCTACTCAAATGATAAACAGGCTGAGAAAGAAATTATGGAAATGACACCCTTTACAATAGTCACAAATAATATGAAATATCTTGGTGTTTATCACTAACCAAGCAAGTGAAAGATTGTATAACAAGAACTTCAAGTCTCTGAAGAAAGAAATCAAAGAATACCTCAGAAGATGGAAAGATCTTCCACGCTCATGGATTGGCAGCATTAACGTAGTAACATGGCCATCTTACCTAAAGCAATCTACAGATTCAGTAAAATCTCCATCAAAATTCCAACCCACTTTAGGTATGGGCCTTGAATTCCTGATCTTTCCAAGACTTTTATCATGAAGGAATGTTGAATTTTGTCAAATGCTTTTTCAGCATCTAATGAAATCACCATGTGGTTTTTATCTCTGAGTTTGTTTATGTAGTGGATTACATTGATGGATTTCCAGGTATTGAACCATCCCTGCATCCCTGAGATGAAGCCTACTTGGTCATGGTGAATGACTGTTTTGATTTGTTCTTGGATTCAGTTTTTGAGAATTTTACTGAGTATTTTTGCATCAACATTCATAAGGGAAATTGGTCTGAAGTTTTCTTTCTTTGTTGGGTACTACTCAGCTATTAAAAACAATGACTTTGTGAAATTTGCAGGCAAATGGATGGAACTTGAAAATATCATCCTGAGTGAGGTAACTCAGTTACAAAAGGACAAACACAATATGTACTCACTGATAAGTGGATATTAGTCCAAAAGTTCAGAATACTCAAGATTCAATTCACAGGCCATATGAAGCCTAAGAAGAAGGAAGACCAAAATTTGGCTCCTTCAGTGTTTCTCAGAAGGGTGAACAAAACACACATAGGAGGAAATATTGAGACAAATTGTGAAGTAGAGACTCAAGGAAAGGCCATCCAGAGACTGCTACACCTGGAGATACATCCCATATATAGCCACTAAGCCCAGACATTCTTCTGGATGCTGGGAAGTGCTTGCTGATGGAAGCATGATAAGCTGTCTCCCGAGAGGCTCAAGCAGAGCGTGACAAATAAGGAGACGGATGCTCACAGCTAACCACTGGACTGAGCGTGGGGTCCCGAATGGAGGAGTTGGAGAAGGGACTGAAGGAGCTAAGGGGGGTTGCAGCTGCATGGAGGGAGCAACAGTGTCAACTGGCCAGACCCCCCCAGTGTTACCAGAGACCACCAAAGAATACACATGGAGGGACCCAAGGTGCTGCCACATATGTGGCAGAGGAGGGCCTTGTTGGCCATCAGTGGGAGGAGAGGCTCTTGGGCCTGAGGGTGTTAGATGCCCCAGTGTAGTGGAATGCTAGGGAGGGAAGATACAATTAATCTAATAGAAGAGAAAGTGGGAAAGAACCTTGAATACATTGGCACAGGGAACATTTTCCTGAACAGAACACCAATGGCTTATGCTCTAATGTCAAGAATTGACAAATGGGACCACATAAAATTGCAAAGATTCTGTAAGGTGAAGGACACTGTCAATAGGACAAAACAGCAACCAACAGATTGGGGAAAGATCTTTACCAATCCTACATCTGCTAGAGGGCTAATAATATCCAAAATTCACAAAGAACTGAAAAAGTTAGACTCCAGAAAACCAAATATCCTTTTTTAAATGGGGTATAGAGCTAAACAGAATTCTCAACTGAGGAATCTCAAATGGCTGAGGAGCACTTCAAGATATGTCCAACATCCTTTGTCATCAGGGAAATGCAAATCAAAATGAGATTCTACCTCACACCAATCAGAATGGCTAAGATCAAAGTGACAGCAGATGCTGGCAAGGATGTGGAGAAAGAGGAACACTCCTCCATTGCTGGTGGGATTGCAAGCTGGTACAACCACTCTGGAAATCAGTTTGGCTAACCCTCAGAAAATTGAAAATAGTTCTACTTGAGGATGCAGCTATACCACTCCTGGACATACATCCAAAAGATGCTCCAACATATACAAAGGACACATGCTCTACTATGTTCACAGCAGCCTTATTTATAATAGTCAGGAGCTGGGAAGAACCCATATGCCCATCAACAGAGGAATGGGTACAGAAAATGTGGTACATTTACACTATGGAGTACTATTCAGCTATTAAAAACAATGACTTCATGAAATTCTCAGCAAATGGATGGAACTTAAAAATATCCTCCTGAATGAGGTAACCCAGTTACAAAAGAACAGACATGATATGTTCTCACTAATAAGTGGATATTAGCCAAAAAGAAGCTTGGAATACCCACGATACAACTCACAGACCATATGACACCCAAGAAAAAAGATCACACCAAAGTTTGGATGCTACAGTACTACTCAGTAGGGGGAAGAGAATAATCTCTGGGAAATAGAGGGAGAGAGGGATCTGGGAGGGAGAGAGGAGTGGGAGGGATAAAAGGAGCCAGTTTAGATATGGGAGAAGATGGGGGGAGAAGTACAGAGGGTCAGGAATTTTAAAGTAGGTGTGTAGCAGTGGGGGAGGGGGAATGGAGGGTAGCCATTAGAAAGTCCCAGATGACACGGACCCAAGAGGTTCCCTGAACCCAACAGGGAGGACTTTAGCGGAAATACCCAACAAAGGGGAGATAGAACCTGTAGAGACCTTATCCAGTGGGTAGGCATGGTCCCCAGTTGAGGGATGGGGCCACCCACCCAACTCAAAAATATTAATCCAGAATTCCTCCTGTCAAAAGGAAATGCAAGGGCAAAGAGTGGAGCAAAAATTGAAGAAAAGGCCATCCAGAGACTGCCCCATCAAGGAATCCATCCCATCTGCTGACACCAAACCACCACACTATTGCTGATGCCAAGAAATGCTTACTGACAGGAGTCCAGTATAGCTGTCCCATGAGAGGCTCTGCCAGAGCCTGACAAATATAGATGCAGATGTACACAGCCAAACATTGAATTGAGTGCGGGGACCCCAGTGGGGAAGTTAGGGCAAGGATTATAGGAACTGAAGAGGTTTGCAACCTCATAGGAAGAACAATATATCAACCAACCAGAAACCCCAAAGCTCCTAGGGATTAAACCATGAACCAAAGAGTACACAGAGGGTACCCATGGCTCCAGCTGGATATGTAGCAGAGGACTGCCTTATCTGGCATCACTGGGAGGGGAGCCCCTTGGTCCTGTGGAGACTTGATGACCCAGGATAGGGGAAAGCTAGGCCACTGAAGCAGGAGTGGGTAAGTGGGTGAGGGTGCACCCTCCTAGAGGCAGGGACAGGAAGGAGGGTGCAGGGGGCTTGTCGAGGAGAAACTGGGAAGGGAGATAACATTTGAAATGTAAATAAATAAATCACCAATAATAAAGGTAGAATTAAAGAGACAGGGAGAGAAAGTGGTGCAAAGATATTTGCTTCCTGTTTCAGCGATGAAGCTGCTCCCTGACATTCTACACAATAATGTGCTCAACCCCTTGAAACTGAGATCAACCCTATGTGGTTGGCTGAGGTATGTTGTCACAGGGACTTAACACTTACTTTGGTGCTTAACATCATAAAACAGGCAGTTAGTGATTCATTGTAGAGTCTGGACAGATAGAAATCTTTGATCCTTGCAAAAATTACCAGTTGATCCATACATTCCTATTTATTTAACCATATGCACTCTAACGAAAACTGACAATATATGCTTTCATCTGATATTTATGTCAACGTTTGTATTGTATGATTTTCTTAAAAGTATGCCATGTGGTAGCATGTGTGTACATTTATGTGTGTGTATCTGTTTGTATGTATATGTATGCATCTGTGTGTCTGTTTGTGTATATATATATGTGTTTATGTGTGTTGCTGTGTGCTTTTGTGTATGTTTGTCTATACATATGAATTCTCTGTCCAAATAAGCTGTAAAACAGAAATTCATGAATAAAGTTCAACTTTCACCAGCTCTTTTCTTCTAGTCCTGGCTTTGCTATGGAGGGAGGTACATCTTAGCCTTCCTCTTTGTTTAGAACACACCTTAAGAAGGTGTTCTTCATCTTGATTAACATTTAGGGAAAGCACAAATGTTAATTTCCCAATATGGTAAACTTCTACTATTTTTCTCATTTCTTTGTAATGAAGAAAATTATTATGAAAGGCCATAGTGCAGCCATGTAGTTTTTCTTTCCAGCTTTGCTTGCTTTGCAATTCATTTATTCTTACTGCCAGTAGCTCGTGCATGCTAACCTGCCTTGTCTGGTTAGTGGAATAAAGATGCACTGTCAGAGATGGTGTATTCTGAATAATGGATAACTGAGAGTCCCCTGACAGAGGTTTGACGGCCATAAAATATGAGCTTTGTGATTGCCCTTATATTCATACCCTGAAACTGACTGGGGGAATATTATTTTAAATGCCAAGCTAACTCTAATTGTGGCCAGTTTCAGTAGGTGATTCTCTCATTAGTGTTTGGAGCAATTACAGAGAAAATGGATTGGTGCAATTTTATTTCTGCATTGATAGAATCTATTCTTACAACCGCATTTTAGCTATTCAGATTCAAATCAGGATTCTCATCAAAAATGTTCTGTTTGTGAGGGACACAGGAAATGACAAGAGCTTCCCACCCCTAATCAAGTTTCATTTCCAAAGAGGTCAAAGCATTTCATTGCCAGTAACGCGGCTTTAAATCAACAGGTAGAATGAACTTATCTTTTACTTTGTGACAATTACTTAACTTATTGGCATCCTGATACATTATTTATCATTTCTCTCTGTTAATGAAACAAACTCTTGGCACACCATAGAAAATCAGCATAAAAGGAACTGAAGGTTTACACACACAGCTGACCTTACACAAATACAGCAGAAGCACTGGATTCAGGCAAAATGAAGCCAAATCTGACAAGAGATTTGGATTATGAAGGAAAGAAACACATACAGAAGAGATTTACTGCCTTGATTGAAAATTCTTCTTTTCATCACATGTTATAATCAGAACAACATAACCACAAAGCTTTTCCTGCAGATGTTGAAGGCAAACAAGTCACCGTGATTAGACAACTAAGATTTAAAAAGAGAATTAACAGAAGTCTCCCTTGCAAGTACCATAAAGTTTAAAAATGTATTATCTTGCTTTTACAAGAATTATGAAGATTAGAGATCTTCAAAGATGGTCAGAAAGACAGAAGTTATTCGATGCAGTTTGTAAGTCCTATGCATATAATGAAAAGCTCACAGAACGATTCCTTTCATCAGAGAGCGCTCTAGAGCAGAATGCCCACATTGAATAGAGGGAGGAAAGAAAATGTGTTAATGTATATATGAGCTTGTGTGTTTGTGTGTGTTTGTGTATGTGTGTTTGTGTGTGTGTGAGAGAGAGACAGAGAGAGAGAGAAAAAAAAAGAGAGAGATTTAACTAATCCATGGTACATGCTGAAACCATAATCTACGAGGTCAAGTTTATAATGAATAAAATAATGGAAAATAACCCACTTTCTTCTGTTAGTAGAATAAACAAGAGCTACTCACCTAGTCTCTCGATGGAATAGTAGCGCTGCTTACTGTCCACACGCACTGTCTCAGCATACGGACTGCCAACTCCATATCCTATAATATAGCCTCTCACCACGATGTTTGGGTTGAGAGGAGGAGTCCAGCTCATGATGATGCAGTTTGTCTGGGGCCTCACATGGAGAGAACTTGGCTGGTCAGGGACTTGAGACTCTAGGAATAAAAGACAAATATTATCAGGAAGCCTCCTTCAGAGTTAACAAAATAGCAAATATTGCACACAGACGCAATTATGGATTATTTGTTATCCAGAGTGCTTCTATTCTAGCACCCACTACCTTTTCCATGTTTGTAACAGGATTGTCTCTGTGTGTGTGTGTGTGTGTGTGTGTGTGTGTGTGTACGTGTACTCACATGTGGAAAATACTAGAGGTAGGTATTTGGTGTCATTCTTTATAGATTTCCACCATCTTTTATATGAAACTGCTCTTCCCTGAATAGATTGGCTGCCCAGAGAGCTCTGAATATCTGCCTTGCTCCCTTGTCTTAGCAATGGACTTGCAATGTGTACCTGAAAGCCCAGTTTTTCATTCATGCTGAACAAACCATCTCTTCTGCCACGTCAAGGAATTCCTTAAATTTCTTCCAAAATATTTTGATCATATTCTCCCACACCTAATTTCTTAAACCTTTTTTTTGCAGGCACTTGTATATCATGTTTCTTTCTTTTAATAGCTTTTTTGTTCTTCATATGTTTCTCCTTAAACATCAGTAATACATTGAAAAATTAAGGCAAACAAAATAACTGAAAATTAAAGAATATGATAAAACTGTCTTGTCCAAGAATTACTTATTCAATTTAAACAAAAATCAAAAATATCTGTGCCAATTCTGTTTTCAGAAATGCTTAGAGTGGGTTGGATAAATTGCTCAATTATTGATACCTTGTACTGCTCCAGTAAAGGGGCTCACTTAGGTTCCCAGAACCAGGGTTAGGGGTCTCAGTCCCCTGAAATTTAGACATTTTCTTCTTGTCTCAATGAACTCCTGCACAAATGAGCCAATTTCCAATCTCCAACATTAAAGATTAAAAGTAAAATATTTTAATAAGAGGAATTGTTAAGGTGAACAAGATAGGGTTGTGACCTGCTCAGCATGACGCAAAATACATGTGGTCCGTTATCTGTTGACTCTGTTAAAATATGGTATCAGTAAAGGAAAGGAGATAACACTCTGGATTGAAGACATCTAAGCTCAGGTGCGGGGGAATTTGTTTTCACACCGTGATCATCATTCACTAGATTCATATTCCTAATTAAATTGACATGCTAGATAGTGCTGAATTCAAGCTAAGAAATAGCTAAGATTCTATTCTACACTAGATTCTAGCTATAAGACTGTAAAACCTTATTCGTAAGCCTCTATTCCCTCAGATGTATAATGAAGATAAAGTTGGGAACAATTTCATACGGTATTGAAAAGATTTAATGAGAGATAATGCATAAAAATTCTTGTTATGAGGAATACCTAAGTGCTCAAGTGATATTGAATATTACTGAGTATCTATAATCCTCTAAGATTTTTTTCTTTTAAAGAGCCAGTATACAGCAATAATGAATTTTACTACGAAATTGGCATTATTTTTGCATTTTGATATTGTTATGACATGATGATGTTACATCATCAGTTTGAAATATGACCATGTGTATCCCTAAAAGACACTGATACCTGCTCAGGTAATATAGATATTTAAACAGCATTTCACGTGTTATGGATTATAGGTCTTGTTTTGCTTTTCTTTGTTTTTATTATTTAGGATTTTTATTGCTATGATAAAACAACATGACCAGAAACAACTTGTGGAGGAAAGGATTTATTTTAGATTGTAATTCTCATGGTACACTCCATCACTGAGGGTACTCAGAGCAGGAAGAGTGCATGGAGAATCCTGCTTACTCATAGTATTTGTTAAGTTTGCTTTTTTATGTACCCTAGGACCACTTGGCCAGGGTGGCATTGCCTGCAGTGAGCATGGGTGCCCCCACGTCAATCATTAATCAAAATGCCTTATAGGCTTACCTATAGGACAACCTATGGAGGCATTTTCTCAGTTGTGGTTTCATGTTCTGAGAGTCTAGCCTATGTCAAGTTGACAACAAAACTAACTGTGACAATAGGGCCATATATCTATGATAGAATATAGGACAAGGTTGAAATAATAGATATAACCCAAATTCTTGTAATTTATAACATGAAAAAACATATATGTAAGAGTATATATACAGTAACTTATGATAAACATTTTGATTGGCTATGCATAGGCAATAAATTATGATAAATATTTTGAGAGAATTATATATAGAGTATGCTGAAAATCAGTTAAGCTCTATGAGAAATAAAAACAACTGGTCATCTTAACTCTGATAGGCCAATAAATACTTCAACATGGTTCCTGAAAATTAAAAAGGTACTCAAAAATAGAAGTGATTTGACTCTCATTCAAACAATAGTGTCCTTTATTTTCTCTGCCTAAAATTTTTAAAAGTTAACTCATCAAATAATCTTAAATAATTCGAATACTTGAGGTAATAAAAAAGATACAAGAGTATCTTTCCTTTGTGATTTGATATCAAAAGATAATTGTATCCCTACACATTAATTTTATTCTTAGTCTACTTGACATTTGAAGTGTTTGTGGTGAAAGAAAGAATGCTCTTAAAGGTTATGACAGTAGCTACTATGTAAAAATTGTTCTAAAAGAGACAAAAGATGTTACATCAACACAATTTTCTAAATATGATTTCATTTTCCTAAAGATGTCCTTTTGTGAGCAAGCAGGGACAAGCTATTATTTGTCTTCCATAAAGAAGACTCCTATGTAATAAGCAAAAGCATCATAAAAATTATATCTCAAAATATGGATATAAACCTTTATGATAGAAACACAATGTTTGCAAAATATTTCTCTAAGTAAAGTAGAAAGAAAGGTGAAATGGATGGCTGAATAATTTGCACCCCCATTGGTACAGCCTTGCAAATGTCCTTGGGTTGTAATATATTTCACAATCCATTCTGTTTAACATATTTTACGTTTTAAAATAACTATTAAAACAAGACAGTATGCCTAATTTTATCTCAAAAAAAGCTAATGACTGTCATCAAGAATTTTTGCCTTTATGTGTGCGAGTCTGTGTACATTAAATTTTAAAAGAAAAATTCAATTATTTGAATGACAATAGTCATTATATTTTAGAATAAAAGAAAATAAAAAATTTTTAGAAATATAACTATTACTTCAGTTTTCTGCAAACCATAGAATGATTACTCCATATTGGTCAAGATAGAATCTTGAAAGCATAATTACCAGAGTTATAGGATCACATGACAATGAGTGTCCAACTGGCCCTTCAGGACCTGTTGGGGCTTGTCCTTATCCTCCTTTGAATTGAAATACCTTTAGTCTTGTATACTCCTCAAGATGATTTCATCATTATGAAAAACAGGATTGTAGGTATAAGGGAATGAACACCATTTCTCCATCTATATATCTCATGGATTTTTTTACCAATCAGTTAAGATCGTAAGTGTAGAAAAAAGAATTATATCAATGGACTCTTAGAAACAGGAAATATGATCCATTATATATTATATGGTCATCTAATTATAATACACAAGAGAGTAAATTATCTATAATTCATAACGTCCAATTCATCCTCTCTCTCTCTCTCTCTCTCTCTCTCTCTCTCTCTCTCTCTCTCTCTCTTTCTCTCTCTCTTTATGACTGCAGGCTGGAAGTGGACACCAAGTCTCATTATAGATGGTTATGAGCCACAGTGTTGTTGCTGGAAATTGAACTAGGGATTTCTGGAAGACCAGCCAGTGCTCTTAAACTCTGAGCCATCTCTCTAGCCCCTCACCTATGCTCATTTTTAGTATAACACAGGAATGAGAATTTCCCAGTTATTCTTCAGAATGAAGTTTTCCTCATACATTTCACCTCATAGATTATAAAAGCAGTTATTATTACAGTGAACTATAAAATTCAATAGCAATTCAATAGTTTCTTAATTAAAAAGTACATGACAAGAGTACCACTTGCTTGGTATCCAGTTGAAACTTACTGCTTATATGTACTTGAAAGGTTTGATAATTATCCTTTGGCATGTGATTGTATATATAAAGAAAAAGAACCAGAATAATTATTGAAATTATCTAAAACTAAAGGGATTACATGTTACCAGAAAATTTAAAGTTGATGCCAGTGTTTTATCTATACCATGATCATGACAAGGAAGTCTAGAGCCATGCTTAATGATATCATGTGATTCTAGAGTCTCTTAGTTTGTTTCTATAACACATATGTTGTTTTTGAGTAATGATTATAGGATTTCAATAATGAATGATGCTTAGGTAATTAGCAATTGTGACATGTCAGTCATATATAACATCTGTAATAGGCCAATTCTAGAGGTAGATATGTCAATGAAAGAAATACAAAAGTAAATAAACAGTTTAAAAAGAAATCAGAACATGATAAATGCTTTTATAACAGTTCAGTAATACACAAAGACTTTTCCTTTTAGAATCTAAAGTGACTGTTCATGAAGAGACAGTCTTGGAATTTGTGACATTTGAGCAATGAGAGCACTCACTACAAAGACCAGCTAAGGAATGTGTGTGGTATTTGAAGAAACCAAAGAAACCTGAAGCATAGAGAGCTAGATAGAAAATTCAAGTGAGTTACCTAGTGAGAATATAAAGCAGTATTGCCACAAATTAGAAATTTCCCCAGAAAATTAATAGACATGATCACAAACTAATCTTCTAAATATGAATGTGCATAACACACACACACACGCACACACACACACACACACACACACACACACACACACACATATATATATATATATATATTTTCCCATACCCATATTCATAGCAGCAATATTTACTGTGTTGACAATTGACCAAAAGTAGAAATAACCCCTGTGTTAATCAATGGATGAATGTGTAAACACAATATGACAGGCTGTATAATAAACCACTCTTCATCTTAAGAGGAAAGCAATTTTTGTACATGGAAATATGGGTGAATTTAGTGAATAAGTTAAATTATAGAGCCACCAAGGAACAGAAATCATTCCACTTACGTGAATTAGAATACTCAAATTCAAAGAGCCACATAGTGAAATAGTAATTGTCAGTGGAAAAGAGAGAAACCAGAGTAATTGTTTAATTCAGTGGTTCTCAATATTCCTAATGTAGTGATCTTTTAATACAGTTCCTCCTCTTATGATAATGCCCAACTATGCAATTATTTTAGTTGCTATATTCATAACTGCAATTTTACTGCTGTTATAAAATAATAATGCAGATATCCTTTCCCCACTACCTTTGTATTGTAGGCAAGAAGAAGGAGGATTGAAGTGTTTGAAACCCCTCTTAAATATAGGTTTAAAAAAAATCTAAGACTACAGCAAGTTTTATATTATTTTTATGTTTTCACAATTGATATGGGTGAAGAAGATGTTTCAAATAAGGTTACTATTTGTTGCCATGCTTGATGCATTGAGCTTGCTATTCAAAACTCATGTGGTGAAAGCAAAGTGAGCAATGTGCTGCCTCTCACAAGTTGTTCTTTGATCACCAGAGGTGTGTCATGGTGTATGCACACACACACATATTCACCCACGCAAACAAACATTCACCTGCACATACACACTATTGCATGACTGTGTAATATAATAAATAATACAATGATTATATATTGTAGAATATTTCTACTATAAATAATATGAGAAGCTAGATATTTGTTCTGATTAAATATTAATTACTATATACATGTGCTAAAGTATCATATCCTCCAGTAATATGTATGTACTATGAGCCAATTAAAAATATTTTCTAAGTCGTCTGCTACACGGTAGATTAAGAGTAAGCAAAATTATTAATATAGTTAATAAAGAACTCAATCAGTCATCCAACAAATTAGTTAATACTTAGAGGATGAAAATGTGGAAAAGACAGAGTAGGGAGCTATTGCTTTTGCCTTCAACTTTTTGTGGTAATATAAATGATGCTAAAGCTCCTATGAACTGCATCTGTACTTGATTATTACACCCTTCTTCCTCAGCATTTGATCATCCAAGAATTCAATAAAATTTTCTGGCATCCTTACAAGACCTCATTGACTCCAAAATAGTCTATTCTCTGTTTTTTGAATATTTTCAACAGTTTCTTCATTAAGAGTTATCAGACTAACAAAATTTTGAATGTATTGCACTGATATCTACTAGAGTCAAAACTTCACACACACACAAACACACACACACACACACACACACACACACACACACGCACATGCACAGCCTGTGCAAATAGGAATTGGAAGTGATCAGAGTAAAATAAAAAGAATTAAAAGGGATATAGAAATCTAGTGAACACTTTGCATTAACTGAGATAGGAACATGCTGAGTGGTGTTTCCTGACAAGAAGACAGGGCATAAGGTGGATCTAATTGATATTTTCAGTGGATTGCTTTATTAAATTTCAGGCAACATTGAGACAATGAGCAAAAAGAACAGAGACTATCAAAAGGCTTTAACCACGTGTTTCGCCAACTGCTGTGAAGGTCTCCAGTTTAAACTGTGCAGGGAGAATCTAGTGAAATGCAGAGAAACAAACAGGTTTGAATCAGGATAAATTTGAATATCCTGTAAATCTAGTGGGAATTAATATTCCATATGTATGGGAGAATCTTATTCTGAAGCATAAGGGAGAATTTTTCATTTCTGGTTTATCTTGAGTGAGTAGGTGAAACTGCATTTGTTGTTCTGGATTATGGGCAAGTTCTTGGCCTTGGTATTACGGCAAGGAGGCCATTTAATATTGATCAGAATGGCTGTTTCTAGCAGTGTCATGGTAGATGTCTTCCTTCTTGCCACTAGGATCTTATCTGATTGATAACAATTCCATTAAACACCTCTATAAATAAAAAGTATGCAACTATAGTCCTCTTTTTATGATTATGGAATAACCTTCATGTAAGCATACAGACTGACAGTTTTTAATGCAATAAGTGTGACAAGGAGCCCAAGCGCTCCAGAAGGGCAGCTGAATATCTGTTACTATGGAATGCTTATAGATCTAGAAGACCTCTCTGGCCTTCTAGCTTAACCATTTGGAAGGGTAGCCAGACTTCCTCGAACAATTTGCATATTCCTTTTCCTGTAGTATTTACTATATTTTATGTTTATCATTTAACATAATCATTCCATTGCTGTTCATCTCATTCATTTTTATAAATTCTCAAACTCCTGTTGCTAGAACAGTTTCTGGCACATAATGCTCAAACATATGGGTATTGAGTTTGTATTTTCTATAATATTAAACACAATTCTCTCTCTCTCTCCCTATTTCTCTCTCTCTCTCTCTCTCTCTCTCTCTCTCTCTCTCTCTGTATCTCAAGACCAAAATTTTATATAACAGTCTCCACAGGATAATAATTTTAAGGGAAAAAGAGAATCGTGTAGAAATGAAATAAGATAAGAATACAGTTATTGGTGCTTTTTAAAAACCTTTCCTAGTAATCAGAAAAAGAGTCTCTCCCAGCAGTATTTAATGAACAGGATCTGCTGTGTACTGTCTGCTCTATATAGCACTGCTAAGTAGGGTGAGGAATTTCATACTTGGAAATATTCTCATTTGTTCTCTACTTAGTATACTGCATTTGTGCAGTTCATTTTTTTTTTCGTAGAATTTTGCTATAGTCCTTGATAACCTATATTTCTATACAGCAAATTAAAAAAGGCAGTTGACCTATCCGTGCTCTATCTTCTTCAGCACAATTAGAACATACTAACATGCTCATGCTCATTTGGCAGGATTTCTTCTCACACAATAACATAGAACAGTTCCACCATAAATCTTGACTATAGTTTATTTGCTCACCTTTGAATTCTACCATAGAGAATTTTTAATACTTAATGCCTATCATTTTCTTAGCCTTGATGCATTAATATCTTTTCAAAGCTATACACCATAAAATTCACTCAATATTGCCCAGTTTTGTGAGATTTAGGAAACGTTAAGTTCCTTTAGTTCTAATTCCCATCATCAATGTGTTCCAAATGTCCTCATGTTGATCCATCATAGTCGGGCTGATTTCCTAAGGTCGGTGGGTATTGCAAATGAGAAACACACATCTGAAGATACAAATGTAGCACTCAAAAATGTAGAAAAATTGGCATCTGTTTCTCTGGAATGTGTTACCTCACTCAGGATGATTGTTGAAAAGTAGAAATATTGAGATAAGTAGTATTGAATTTCTTGAATAACTATCACTTCATACAACATATAATATGTAAAATGTTAAATAAGAAGACATTTATGAAAATACTAAGTGTAGCACCCACATAATTTGTAATAAAAATTTTAGCTGTTATTGTAATAAGGTACTGAACAAAAACCTACATGTTTTTTATTGTCAAGAAAAAATGAATAAACACTATCTGAAAAACATATTTCATTTTAAGAACTGGAGATGTGAGGAGTTCCTAATCTTTACCAAATAGTATGCTAAATTATAAATTCTTCAGTGTTCTTCTACTTTAAATATTTCAAACTATGATTTGAAAATAAAACACCGCATCTTTAAAATTCTACCTCTAGATACTTTTCAGATAATTAGCAGCTATGTCCAATTTTTTGCCATGTGTTTTGAAGAAACAAAAAGCTTATGCATCAAGTAAGTTTGTGATTTGGTATTAGGCTATGTTGATAGCTATCTTTGGCTGCATTCACTGTGTGATCTGTGGATGGACATATCTATTTCTAATGATTCCATTCTAATTCAGAGCATGAGGAAAGGGGGTACAACCCTATGTTTATGAAAAGTGTAACATAGGAGAATGTATGTATTTAGCTTTGAGTAATGTTTTCTATTATTAAGAGTAGATATAAGTGAAGAACCATGTTGTTTGCTATTTATGACCCACATGTATTCCCAGTTATATAGCTATATACTTATAACACTTAAATAGTTGCTTGTCTACTACTGTGTAATATGCAATCAGTAAACCAGTGAGAAATTTAAGACAAAGCACGACCCTTGGTATTAGTCTAGGGTGAATAGCGTGTGACCTTAAGAAAAAAAAATTAAACGAAGTGTGCAGAAGATGAACAAGTTCCTTAGAAAACATACTCCCTAAATCTCTATCCAGACAGCACGTGGATGCCAAAAGCTTGAGTCATCTGCAGCTGAGTCAGTGCCGGTGGAGGGAAGTGAGTACAGGTTTAGAAGTTTGAATGTCAGACTGGAGAACATGATGGGCACAAATGAAGATGAGTCTGGGCAACTAAATGATATCCTCATGTCTTTTTATGACCAATCAGGTTGCCAACACTATAGTGTCTAGAGTACAGAAGACAAAGTGGTATATAAAAACAACAACAGCAGCAATAACAACAACCAAACAACCAAACAAACAAAAAACATGGGTATGAAATTACTTTCATATGATGATGACAGGTTAACATGAAGTCTGCTGGTGTGAATGTCACTGACAGGATGGAGAAGGTAGGAACATAGGTCATGGCTACAGAAGGGTATTGACAAAAGTGAACTGGATGTGAGAATGACTGGCGGGCTAGGGCGTTCTATGTGAGGAGTGGTGTTGTGATGGTCTGAATATGCCTGGACTGCGGAGTGGCATTATTTGGAGGTGTGTCCTTGTTGGAGTATGTTAGACACAGTGGGCATGGGCTTTAAGACCATTGTCCTAGCTGCCTGGAAGCCAGTCTTCTCGTAGTGACCTTTAGATGAAGATGTACAACTCTCAGCTCCTGTACCATGCCTGCCTGGATGCTGCCATGCTCCTGCCTTGATGGTAGTGGGCCGGACCTCTGAATCTGTAAGCCAGTCACAATTAAATGTTGTCTTTATAAGAGTTGCCTTGGTCATGGTGTCTGTTCACAGCAATAAAACCTAAGACAGGTATCTAGATATAGACTCAAAGAGAGAATATAATGACTAGATTTTGCTTATGTTTATTTTTGACACAGAAACTCATTTGCACATTTAGTTTTTGTAAAAAATCAGAAGCCTTCAACTGTAAACTCACAGCTAATTAAGGCTTTAATCTTTTATTCTGAAAGCATTAAAAGGAAGAAACTGTAACAAGTTTTCTTGACTACCATTGCCTCTATATTTTCTAACTACACAGCAGATGATCTTGTCACTCTTTTTGACTTTATATTCTAGCACCAGAATCAACTACAATAAGCTAAGTGTATAGAGCAGGAAATACTGGCTGACCTATGAGAAATCCTGGCTCCTGTGAAGCATCCTGTGACTGAGGACTGGTTGGATTTTTATCTTTATTTCTCAAATATTGAGAAAAATGTTTCTGTATTCTATGCTGTACTACACTGATTTTATTATGTATTTCTATGCTGCAGAGTACTTTATGGATTTTTCATCAGATTTTATAATAGAAGTTAATTATACTTTTTGAACTTTCTTGGAATTTCTTTACATTTATTCTTTCATATAAAGTGAACTGTGACTGGAATTGTACTAAATTAATCATTGGTTTTGGAAGAATTTACATAGTGCTCACATACTCACCTAGGAATGAATATATACATCTATCTATCTATCTATCTATCTATCTATCTATCTATCTATCTATGTATATTTACATATATATTTTCTACTTTCTGATGCCTCTGTATTTTTATTAAAGTATAATGTTTTTATTGATCACATTCATCTATATCTTGTTAAATTTTGTTAATTTTTACTATACATATAATATTTTAGATATTTGTTTCCTTCTTTTTAATGATTAAATTGGTTAGTTAATGCTATTACTGGCAATTGAAGTAAAAGTTGCTTTTGTATTTACATAAAAGATGCCTACTAGCTTATCAAAATTTCCAATTATTTTCAATGGATGGTAGTAAATTGTCTTCAAAATTCCCAAATATGCATTCATACTACTTCTAAAAATAATACTTTAAAAAATGACGTTATATTTTTAAAAGGTTTTTGTGTATTTCCTAATGAAATATCTATATTTTTTGTACCTGAAATAGTACTAGTCTTTGTCAGCCTCTTTAGATTTTAAAGAAAATGTTTAAACTATTTTATAATTTAGCATAATTCTTGTGCTTAGTTTCTCACAAAAACAATAAATGTTTTAAAGGATGATTATATTCTTATTAACATGAATTTTTAAAAATTTAAAAGACTGTTTTACAATTTTCTCTTTTCACATTTATTGGTGTAGTTATAAGACAATATTAAGTATTATTATATAACTAGATAATGGGCTCTCAATAAGTTTGGATGTATCCCCTCATTTATATCAGAGGCAAACAAACACTTTATAAATTCATGATAAAAAATAGTAGGAATATGTTGTAATTCTCTCAAAAAGAACTGTATTCATAGGATGTAGTCAAATATGTTAAACAATAACAACACATGCCAAATACTTCATTATTGTTATTGTCAATTCTCATTAAGACTTGTGAGATGCATTCAATTCTTATAACTTCTTTATAATTGACTATGCTTAAGTCTTGGAGAAGCTAAATTAGTTTCCCCTGATTACACAATAATTCGAGCACAGTTCCAACTTAATGACTAACAATTATGGTGTTTTTGTTTTGCTTTGTTATATTGTTGTTTAGGATTTTTATTTGTTTGTTTTGGGGTGTGTGTGTGTATGTATGTATGTGTGTGTGTTTGCGTGTGTGTGTTTGTATTTTGTTACAGAATAATTAATAATTTCACCAAATCAAGTCATGAGGAATCAAACACTTTATGAACAAATGAAAAAGATTGTGGTGACTATGAACAGGACTCAAGTACTCAGAATTTTAGATATTTTTCCAAATCTAAATAATCTCTGTTTTCATTTACAGACTATTGGTCTGAGATTTTAAACAGCCACTTGGCCAAGAACTGAAGCTGATTTTCAATTTGCTAGAAAAATTAGTTTTGGCTTTGCCTACTCCGTTCCTTGTAAAAAATGAACTCCACTTAAATTATAGTAAGAATTTTGTGTCTTAAATTCTGTTATAACCACAGCTGAGGTCTGATTTTGTTAAACCAACTTGTCAAGGATCAACTCACTATCATAAATGGCTCCTACCAAAGTCCATGAGTAAAATTTCATTTCTTGACATAGCACTTGAATTTTTTCTTCACCAATCAAGTACCACATGAACCAAGGTAATTTCCCAGAAGACCATATGCTTTTGGTATGGATGAAAACCCCACTCCTTAAAATAATCTATAAATGGTTTTCTTATATGCATTTAAATTGTTATGACACAAGCTTTAATTAAAATAATACCACCAAGCAAATAAAACTTTGGAATTTGTCAAAAGTAAAAATTTGTTTTATAGAATATTATTAAGTATTATTATTATAAAGAAACACTTAACAAGGTTGCCTGTTTATCAGACCCTAAATATTTCTCTTAGGATTAAACATATTTTTTTTTCTTGGAGCAATGTATTCTTTGCAAGAATGTTTTTCTATTTACAGACATATGAGGTATCATTGTATTATGGATTATTAGTTTAGAAAAACATAAACACATATGTTTAGAATGACCTAAGAATTTAAATCCAATTATTTATAGCTATACTGCAATACTTCTGCATGACTTAAAAGATAAATGTGATTCTTTAAATTTGTTCATATTTTAATTATGTTGGCTAAATCCTCTGTATGATTTTCTATAATTTTTCTAGTTCTGAAACATATATTGAATTCTATGAATATTATTTTGCCATTTATATAAACAACTTTAGCTTATGAAAACAGGAGAAATGAACATACTAATAATTTAAATTGCACTAACATGAAGTATAAAGACAGATGTTAGAACAAACTTTAGAACAAACATTTCCATTTATCCAATATGTCAGAAGAAAAGGATTATGGCCAATGATAAGAGTAATAAACTCATATGTCATATGCTGTTCTTCATGGTGCTCTAATTCATAAATGTTATTTATCAAGTAACTGGTGGTAGTTGGTGGAATTTTTAGTATGATCAGGATAAAATAAATTTATAGTCTTTAAGTTATTGAAAAAGAAAACAGTTAATGTTAAGTTTGAAGGATACAATGTAACACATAGACTCATATGTGTGATTTATTCCTGATAATGGGTATATAAATGCATATGCCCTTACAAATTTATATTATGTAGAAATAAAATTTAGTGGATATGAATTTAAGTTGTTTGATGTGATAAACTTGTGAAATGAGGAATTTTAATCTGTCATCTATATTTTGTTTCTACAACTCTAAGTTAACATAATACCTGTAGGAAGTCTCACAAATATTCCTAGGTCACGATACATCTTGTTGCTTGTCCACAGATAACTCAATATTTGCTGTTTACATCTGATGCTTGCCAAAAATTCCTATTTAATATTTTAAATTATATTCATTTATTTATGTATATATTTATTTATTTAATTTTTGAGACAGAGTCTCATTAGCTCAAGATTGTCTTGAAATGATTGTAAAATACAAGAATGACTTTGAGCTCCTGATCCCCATCTGTCTAAGTTAGGTTTCTATTGCTGTGAATAGACACCATGACCAAAGTAAATCAATGACAACATTTAATTGGGGATGTCTTATAGGTTCAGAGGTTCAGTCCATTATCATCAAGGTGGGTACAGCAGGACATGAGAGTTCTACATCTTCATCAGAAAGCCACTAGGAGAATACTGGGATCAAAGGTATGTACCACCATACCTGAATTTAAGCTTTTCTCTATGTGGAACTTGCTCTATACCAGGTGGCCTTGAATTTACAGATCTACTTGCCTCTAACTCCGGGGATTAAAGGCTTGTGCTAATTTGCTGGGACCTAAACATAGCTGGATGGGATCTTGACCCAAAGTTACCATTCCCTTAGTTTGTTATCTCCTTGAACACAGGATTCAGCTCCATTTAACTTGCTGCTATACCATTATTACTTGAACCATACATTCTATATTTTTTCTTTCTCAACTTTCTCCTTTTCATTAAAATGTTCTTCATAAGACTGAGCCAGACAGCAAAGTCTCTGCTTGGCTTTTTTGAGACTTCCATTGTCAATGCAATTAATATAAATCTCTTTACCTTAGCCTCAGGGATACTCTTCAGACAAGGGCAAAAGGCAGCCACATCCTTCACCAAAATACCACATAAACAATCTCTAGGCCACATACTGAGATTCTTCTCCACTGAAACCTCTTGAGCCATGTCTGCACATATCAAATCACTCTCAGCAACAAAGTCTTCCGTATTCCTACTAGGATGGCCCATTAAGCCCCATTTAAAGCACTCCATAGCCTTCTGTATCTAATGTTCCAAAATCCACATTCCTCCAAATAAAAACAAGCTCAGGCCTATCACAGTAATACCCCTATCCATGGTACCAACTTCTATCTTAGGGTTTCCATTGTTGTGAACAGATGCCATGACCAAGGTGAATCTTATAAATGACAAAATTTAGTTGGTGTTGGTTTACAAGTTCAGAGATTCAGTCCATTATCATCAAGGTAGGAACATGGCAGTCTCTAGGCAGGCACAGTGCAGGAGGATCTGAGAGTTTTACATCTTCATCTGAAGGTATCCAGGAAGAGACTGACTCTTCTGCACTGAGTGAGGCTTGAGCAGTAGGAGCCCTGAGAGCCTGACTACATAGTGACAACTTCCTCCAACAAGGCCACACCTACTCCAACAAGGCCACTCCCTGGGCCAAGCATAATCAAACCACCACACTATCCATCTGTGTTCAAAGCTCCAGGATTCTAGGCATTTGTGTCTAACAGTGCTAAGGATCAATTGCAGGATATGTTCTGTGAATACGAGGCAGGCATTCTAACTACTTAGCTACAGCTTTAGCACTTTGTTATATTCTCATATTGGCTATGGAATTTCAGATAAGATCCCCAACCTTTCACTTATATAATAATGTTTGTGATGGTTCACTCTGGATTAAGAAACAACTAGGGCACTGCACTAATGACAGACACCTTTCCTTGTGACAGGAGTTCCATGGACTGGAGCCCAGGCTGTAGGAAAGTAGAAAAAGAAGAAATCACAATGAACACAGCATGCACCACCCTCTGCTTCCTGGGCAAGGACAGAGCCTCACCAGCTACTTCATGATTTGACTACCACGTGTCCTTGTTTAGTACTGTATGTACTAAAACCGTCAGCCCAAATATAACCATCCTCATTACGTTGTTCCATGTCAGAGGTTAGGACACAAAACTGTGGAAAGTAAAAAATATTCTGTTTTCCTTTCCTTGACTTTTTTTCTTCTTTCATGCTCAACATTCATTGTTTTCATACAATTTGACCTCAAGTAATATTGCTAACACAAAGTTGAAATAAAACATTAACACACTTTTCTTTATGGTATGTAAACTTATTTGGTATGTGTTTATTTGATTTTGTCAATGATGTAAATATTATTAAATTTTTGCAACTATATTAGCTGATTCTCTCTCTCTCTCTCTCTCTCTCTCTCTCCCTCCCTCTGTGTGTGTGTGTGTGTGTGTGTGTGTGTGTAACCTGGTGAGTCCTTTCCGTATTGCTCCTATGTATGTATTTTTAAAGCTGATCAGTAGGAATTGGGTAAACATTCGGGAGGAATTATCTGACGAATTCTGATTCTTCCTTCTCAGCCTTCTTTAATTGCCTGTGTCTCTTCATTTCAGGGTATGGTCCTCTGAAATCCCACCATCCACCCCCATTGATATATTTGCTGGTTTGTCATTCTTTAAGTCTTGTTTGGACACTCATGTGGTGTGGATTTTGTTTATTGGTTATATTATGTTAATTGGATTCCCAAATTACAGGGGAATTCACATGCCTGCATGTAAAACACTGCAGGTCCCTACCCCCAGTTAGCTCTAATTGGTCAATAAAGTTTCTGGTGCCAATGGCTGTTCAGGGAGACAGAGGTGGGGCTTGAGGTTACTGGTCAAGGAATGCCTAAGAAGAGAAAGGGGAGAACTGTCATGGTGGGGAAGCAGAAGCATCAGACTTGAGAGCTGGAGAAGTGTACAACCATGTAAGAGCCAGGGAAGAGTGGCCCCAAGTGCTGCCCCCCCCCATTGGGTCTAGAGTTCCAAAGATGGAATGTAGATTTTAGTAAATAATAATTCAGGAGTATAGGAGACTAGGCATTAGCAATGTGGAAGTTTGGGAGTGGCCCAGTCATTGCACTGTTTAAGACATATTAAAATAGAAGACTGGATGTGTGTGTCTTTCATTCCAGACTACAGAGTATTTGGGTGGGCAGCAAGGAACTCGGGCAGCCATAGCCAGGGGTATGAGAGCAGATTAATCAAACTTTCGCTATAGTTATAGTGTTGAGTTTGTGGCTGTAGCTTCCCTGATATACACAGAATCTTTCCGTTCCCTCTTCTAGGATGTTCCTGAATCTTAGGAGTATAGATTGCATTATAGATGTATCATTGTCAACTGTGGCTACATATAAAAGCTCTATCCTCCCTTAATTGTGGAATTGATTTATTTCACACTACATTTTCTGGAATATCCTCTTATTTCTGAGCTCCTGCCTCTCTCATATAAGAACTTTAATAACTAAATAGGGTCCACAATTATGTATGATAAACTGATCATCTCAGAGCACAACATTACTCATACCTAGAAAGTATATTCTTACATAAAAACGACAGGTTTTCAGGGGATTGCTGTTCAGACTTTTGCTGTTCAGAGCTTTCTACAGCATATCATAACTCATACATACTCTCTACTGTTTTTTTGTTTCTCTCCAAATTTTTCAGTTTACTAAGAATCACATTTTCCTATGTAGTAATTCTTTTAAGGGATATTTTTATGAAATTATGCTTCTTTTAAAAATATTTGTTTATTTTATGTATATGTAGAGGCTCTGTGGCATGGACACCTGCATGCCAGAAGAGAGTATCAGATCTCATTACAGATGGTTTTGAGCCACTATGTGGTTGCTGCGAATTGAACTCAGGGCCTCTAGGAGAGCAGACAGTGCTCTTAACTACTGAGCCATCATTCCAACCCATAAGATTATTCTTAAATAAATACTACAATTTTAATATCCAGTGTCTGAAAATTAACAATTTCCTTAGAACAGGAAGTTTGAGTAGGTCTCAGATCCCTCCCCCATTTGTCTCTGCATCATCGCCATACTTTTAGGAGTCCCTGAACTGTTATTTTGTTAGCCAAGCAACTCCATTTTGTGTGGAACAATTAATATAAATCACATCATCATTGATGGTATATGGCACTCTCCAGACTCAATTTTCTGAAGGTTACCTCCTGAATTTCATCAAAAAAAATTCTCTCATTTCTTTATGCAAGGCCTGCACATAAGAACTTTGGTGACTTCTAATGTTCTTGGATTTCTTAAGCTGAAAATCTGAGGCAGAAAATAAATATTTCAGAACTTCCCAGCTGCCAGTAATAGCATTGTGATTTCCAGGGAACCTTGAACAAACAGTACAGTTTGGATTTATAATTACTTTAACAAAACATCCTAATTAAAAGGGCAACCCATGAGGTTTACAGCAGTTCTCCAAATCACTGCTCATTTTCACAGATTAAGCCAACTAGTTCAAGAAAGAAAAGTGCCAGAGTCCATGAAAAGAAGAAGGGGTGGCTGAAAAGTCTGAAGTGCCATTGCCTCTGCTTAGTGACTCAAGGCTCAGAGCCATGGTCAGGAATACATCTCTCTGGGAGTCACTAGCAGACTTGGGAGCAGAGATAGTTACACAGCAGGTATATGCCAAGAATGCTAATGGCCCAGTTTTCTTCCAATCCATTATGTAAACCAAACTTCCCATTTTACATGTTTTTCAAATGACTGTTTCTCCTTTATCCATAATTTAGGGAAGATCAAAGCAATTCTATGTGTTTGTTTTTCTTCTTCTTACTTTGAGTGATTTCTACTCAAAGCTTCCCAACATCAGCTCTGAAAGCTGGGTTAGAAGTCATTTTCATGTAATTTTATAATTTAAGCATTTACATGAATTAGTGACACGATAAATATTTAAATAAAGTATACTTAAATGTTTGTAAAATTCTGTATGAGTGAACATGAGTAGGTGTATGTGCATACGGGCATGTTTGAGTGGGTGCTGGGTACTGTTGTGGATGACTATCAAGTTGGTCCGTCCATTCATTAATACAATTATTTACATTAAGGGTTAGACATTTATACTTGAATGATGCAATAAAAAGAAAATCAGAAAGAAGTCAGCTCAAATTTATTTTTAGGTGCTAGTGGCCCCAGTAAAAGGGAATGTCAAGGTGGGATTATGGGAATGGGTGGGCGGGTGGGTGGGAGGAGGAATTCCCTCACAGAGGCGGGGAGGGGGAGGGGACACAGGGTTTCCAAAGAAAAGGGGAATCATCGGAAATGTAAATAAAAAAAAAAAAAAAAAAAAGAAAGAAAGAACCATCATGGATCAATAAAATGAGAAGCTACACTGTTTCACAGAGAAAGTAAAATTTGCCTTACTTTTTTATAGCTAAATTTTCTAAACTCTTTTATTTTCCATTGTGCTTCAAACAATCTGATATCAGTGTTTGTAACATCATTGGATCAAGAAGTACCAGTTTCTCTAGAATCCTGCTTTCTACTAGAATTATTTCAACAACAGCCAAGATGAATTTGTAGAAGAAGACAAAAAAAAAAAAAAAAATTGAACCGTGATAAGGTAAAGGACGGCAAAAGTACTCTTTCACAGAGATGGAAAAACAGCTTGGTGGTTAAAAGAGCTTTATGATTTTGCAGAGGATTCTGCTTTGTTTCCCAACTCCCATATTGCACCACAAACGCCTGTGCCTCTACTTCCAGGGCACTCAATGCCTTCTAATGGCCTCCACAGTCACCAGGCATGAGGTGCACAAATATACAACGTGAATGTTCTCAATCATAGAAACTAAAAATAATTAAACCTTCAAAAGAGTAACATTCACATAAATAAGTATACATTTTTCAGAACCAGTAAAGGTTGCAGTAATATACTAAAAGCATGCTTTATAATAATATTTGAGAGCTTTTCTGTTTAATCATACTTGTCAAAACAACCTCTCCTTAAAATACCTGTTTCTTGTTCTACTCATTTTAATGAAATAGTTTCCAGTCAGTGAAAAGATTATCTATGCATCAGTAGAGCCATTCTTACCAATTTCTTGTTTGTGCTCGCCATGACTCAACACACTAGCAGTTCTTAATTACATTTCCTAATGTTTGCATGAGTAGCAAAATAAGCCAAATGTAAAGAGGAATACTGCATGGAAAAGAGAGACCAACTTAAAGGTAGAATGTGGAAAACTCAATAAGTATAAGCCATTAATATGGCTCTGCTCATGAGAACAACATTCAGATTAATGCCTGTACCTGATATATGAAGTGGATTATACATAGAAGGCGCAAGTATGAAAGAAAGCAAGTAATCGAGGAAAGGTTATGTTCCATCCAAGAAGCTATGATTTTCTACATTGGATCCACTTGAAATTTGATTGACTCACAGTCAGGGAAAGAGTGTATAAGTCAAGTGCAGAGGCTTTTCCATTCTGGATATTTTATAGAACCTCTTGTACCTCTGTTCCATTTATTTTAACTCCTTCCAGTAAGAGATATGGCCTCTGGATTGGGGTAAATGATATGATCTCACTTCTTAGAGTCGTTTGCCTTGAATCACTGCAGCTCATAAATTTCTACCTACATCCACAGTTGTTGGGTCAGTGGAGACTTCTCACTGGACCCTGGGCATAGATTCACAGAAACAGACTTTGAGTGCAAGCTAAGGTTTCCTAGCTGACCTCATAAATTTAGCTAATCTTAGGTTGTTATATTTCTTTGCACTAAAATGAATAATATATACTTCATGAATGTGGATGAGAGGATTCAAAATGAATACCACAAAACATCTAACATTATTCCTAATGTAAAATAGAAAAATTAACTGCTAATGACCTACAATTCTTGAAATAAAACAGACTGTAGCACTCATAATTATAAGTCCAATTTCTCTCATCTATTTCCAAATGGAGCTCAAGTTTTAGGACATCAGATTTCCTTCACAGCCGACAACTGCTCTCTGATATACCCACATGTCTGTCCCTCATCTTTTTTTATAGTCTGGACTACATTTTACCTAATCTGAGATAGTTTTTCCTATAGGAAGTGATATGCTGTAGTCCATTACTTTTCCTCTATTTTTTTTATCTTTTCTAAAAAGTATTTTTATTAATTTAAATTATGTGTCTATTTATTTGTATGGGAGTGACTACATGTACTGAATGGATGTGCCCATTAATCCCAGAAGTGTTGGATGACACAGGAGTTGGAGTTATAGGCAACTGTTTGTAACCCAATGTCGGTGCCAGGACATAGATTCTCTGTTAGAGCTGCATACAGTCTTATATTACAGTCTCTAACGAGATGGTTCATCATCTGTTTAGCCCTTCTTTATTTATTTATTTGGTTTTTTTGGTTTCAAGGTAGAATCATAGTCTTTTAATTTAGGATAGATGACAATGTTCTATCTTAATGACGAAATTGATGGACTGTGTGTTAGGTCTATCTATACTTTATAAATTACAAAATAGTTGTGCTCTATTTATACTTGAGAGAAAGGTTTTGTTTTTTATTGGAACAGAAAGGGGCAAGTGTTGTGGATAACCCTGGTGCTGTTTGTATATTGATGCTAATTCCACCCTCCTGGGAGGGATGTGGGACAAGGAGTGAGTTACATACTCATGTGACTTCTTGTGAACCAATCCCATAATAAAAAAAGGAGCCAATCACTGGGCGAGAAGAAGGGACTTCTGGGTCAGATAGGGGAAAAGAGGAGGAGGAGAGAGAGAAGGTCCTTTTGGAATGGGACAGCATATAGGTAAGATGTAACTTCTAGAGTTTCCTGGTATCATGGTGGATCCGCAAGGATTTGCTTACAGAGGATTTAGATTTACTCTTAGGCTTACAAGATTAGGGTTTTAGTTGTTGCACCCAGAGATTGAGTTACTATTTTTTCTGGGAAAAAATAGTGCAGGAACATTTTATATTCCTTTTTAAAAATATTTCCCATAACATTTCTTTATTTTTTGAGTATTTATCACTAACTATGTCTAGCTGAATAAAATGCTCTCGATTGAGAACAGGGATTTTATTGTTTTGCCTGAAAAAGAAAGAATTATTTGTAATACAAACACATATATAAACTATTCCCTGACCTATTAATGAAATATGAACCCTGTGAAATTGGACATTGTGGCTTTTACATAACACTTGTCAATATTTTATTACAGTTATATATGTGTAAACCTCTACTGTGGGCCTAATATATATTAGTGTTCAGCAAGTACATTTTGGTACTTCAGTGCAATCTTTTCAAAATGCAATTGTAATTATAATACTTCTTTAAAAATGAATGATACTTTAGTATAAATAAGTTATTGATTTAAAGAAAAATATTAATATTCAAATTTTTCAAAATATTCCAAATCTGATCTAAATTTAGTGTTGTCAATTAGAACCAACTTGTGTACGAACTTAATGTGGCTCAGTCTTGGTTTTTTTTAAATTCAGTGCTGTAACATTATGCTGCCTATGCTATAGTAAACCTTGCATTTGTTCACTCTCTGCCCTTTATACTGAATTACTAATACCCATTTTATAGGAAATTATCATTAGTCTTTCAGTATTAGTTTTATTTTTGTTGGTGTTTTTTTCTTTTTATAAATGGTCTCCATCTGTCGACTATGCTAGCCTCAAACTCACACTCTTCTTGAGCTAGCCTGCCAAAGAATGTATTTGTACTCAGTTGTCAAGATGACATGCTTCAGGTTTCAGTTTTAATGTAAAACTCTCTTTCCTCATTTATACATCTATAAATGTTGGCTTTTGGGATACTATGAAAATTCAACCTGTTTTACTCTTATTAATGATTATGTAACAGAGTCTCTGTTGCACTCTGAACATGAAGAAAAAATTATGCCTTTCTTCTACAGTATTTGATCCTAAGAACAGCACACTAAGCTGGTTATGGAGCATGTCTTTTTTTTTTTTTTTAAACTATTCTTTCAACGGATATTTTGGTCTACAGTTGAAATGGCACACAGAAGCACTGTGTGTGTGTGTGTGTGTGTGTGTGTGTGTGTGTGTGTGTGTGTGTGTGAGTGTGTGTGTGTTTGTGTGTGTGTGTGTTTGTGTGTGTGTGTGTGTGTGTTTGTGTGTGTGTGTGTGTGTGCACGCGCACGTGCACGTGCACACTCATGGACACGTTTGATTCTCAGTTGTTTGATGAGTCTGTAGAAGCTTTATTTCTTAGAGCCTTGTAGAAGGAATTCAATCACAAGGGTAGGAGGCCCTGAGTCTTCATCCTGCTCGGGTGCCTGACACCTGTTGCAATGTTATCAGCTTCTCTGCACCTTCTCTCATACCATTGTTTCTATAAGGGCTTAGAAGTGTAAGAAAGAACAGGCCCTTTCTCCTTTAAGTAGGTTCTTCCTGGTCTCCTGTCAACTATGCTAGCCTCAAACTCTCTCTCTCTTCCCGAGTTAGCCTGCTTAGGTCAAGATAATGAGAAAAGGAATGAATAGAGTAAGTATAGTACCAAATGGCTGTGATTATCATCATTGTGGAAAAAAAGTCTGCCCATTGTTTTTATGACACCACAATAGTTTTCATTAAATAAATATATACAATATGCAGAAGAATGGCTTAATTTAGAAAGATATGATGGAAAAGATAGGTAAGAGAGTAGTAGAAAAGAGTTTAAGACCTAGGAGAAAATGTGTCAGTGTATTGGAGAAAGTAGAATAAGATTATTCTTATTCTCCATGGGAGGAAAAAAAAGAGGAGAAAAAGAAAGGAGGTACATAATTTTTATTTTTTATTTTACCTCAGATAATTCTGTGTCCAAACTTAAGAACTAAAGCTTTTTCATGGCTCATTATTGTATGATGAAAATTTCCGCACATAGCTGGAGTTTAATTTTAATTGAGTTTTCCTTGGTCTTAGTTTTGGATGCCTAACATTAAGAATCCAGATTTTATTCTCCTTTCTCTATGTTCATTACTTATTTACTTTTTATTTTAATCTACATAATGTGTGGCATCTATGTATTTTATGATTTGAGCTTTAATTATCACTCCTTTTACCTAGTTTCCTTAAATTTTTATTCAGCTATGATACTTTTATATCAAGAACAATTTCGCACCTGGTGATTTTTATGATTCCTGCTTGTACTTAATTTATTGTTATACAAATATTATATAAACCTTAAGATCTTAACTGACAATCACACATCAAATCGGGTAAAATATAATTACTAGTAGAAGCAAGTAAAATATTCAAATTATGAACAATGCAACTTATGATAAGAAACATAATGAATACAGTCAGTGCCACGAGACTATTTTTAAGCACTATTTTGGACTGTTCAGGAATGGTACGTTGTATAATTGTGTATCTGAAGATAGAGGTGAAATAAATATTTTTTAGAAATGAAGTTCATTAAATTTCTTAGAGGACCAATGAACTTGAGGTCACTAAGAACTAGAAAACTGAGGTCTTACCATCTAAGTCGTTCTCTGGGGTCTCTGCTGTGTACCAGTTGGAAGGTGGTCCAGTGCCATTGACGGTCATGGCTGACACTTGGAAACTGTACTGACTCCCTTTCTCCAATCCTATGAAAAAAAATTCCACCAGAAAAAAATTACTGAACAATAAGAATTTCCAGCTTTAGAAAATTATAACAATAATTGTCATGATTTAAATATTGTGATTGTTTTGATAAATATTGTTATTTTGATTACATAAGGAAAAATAGCATAGCATGAACTGAAATTATATCTCATAAATTCTAAATTTTTGTGCATTTTTTTCAGTTTATAAAAATGTATCATTGAAAACAGCCTCAGGGTAAATGCAGAATATAAAATATGAATGATGAAGAAATAATCAAAAACAGCAAGAGTCATTTTCCTCACTGTTCTGAGGAGCCCTGCCTATAAATCAAAAACAGTCAACTTAAAAATTCATTCTCCATCCTTCATCCAAGGTCAGTGATTATGTTTACAGGAGGGCGAGGAAGAAGAAACCAGAGCAAGTGAATTTTAGTAGAAAATAAAACACTTTCATTTTTAAAATTCTTCTCTTATATATTACATCCCAACCACAATTTTCCCTCCCCTTCCTCTCCCCAGTTTCTCCCCTACCTTCACTCTCTCCTAGATCCACTTCCCACCATATGCATCCCCAGAGAAACAAACAAAAAAGCATGCTTCCCAGACATATCAACCAAGCAGGACATAACAAGCTACAATAAGAACATGCAGATACTATCATATCAAGGTGGACAAGGCCAATCAATAGGAGGAAAGGTCTCAATAATAGGAAAAGAGTCAGTGAAGCACCAGATCCCACTGTTATGATCCCTACAAGAACACTAAGCTACTCAGCCAAACCTGTATGACTGGGACCTTGGTCAGATTCCTACAGGCTCTCTTTTCTCTACATGACCCCATGTGGTCACAGTTTGTTGATTCTGTGGACTGTGATTTTTGTAGCCAACATTCCAGTATATTTTATTACAGATCCCACAATAGAGAAAAATGTGATCAATCTCAATTGCTATTTGGGTGCATTATATTATCCACAGTACTGGCATTGAAGATTATTTTAGAAATCACAAAAATTACAATTAGAGTGGACCCACAAATTATCACTTAATGGGCTTAAGATTTTGATGGAAAAACCTATTCTTTCCCCCAAGTATCAAAGGCATTAAATAAGTTGAAAAATTGTTGTTAAACAAATAATTTCTGTTGCCCTATTTTAAATGTTTCCCCAAAAACTCATATTAAATTCTAATGGTCATATCATGCTGTAAGATCAAGAATTGATAAATGGGACCTCATGAAACTGGAAAGCTTCAGTAAGACAAAGGACATAGTCAATAAGAAAAATCGGCAACCAACAGATTGGGAAACTAATCTTCACTAACCCCACATCCAATAGAGGGCTAATATCCAAAATATGTAAAGAACTCAAGAAGCTAATCACCAAAAAACTAAACAAACCGATCAAAAAATGGGGTATCGAACTAAACAGAGAACTCACAACAGAGGAATCTCGAATGGCTGAGAAGCACCTAAAGAAATGTTCCAAGTCCTTAGTAATCAGAGAAATGCAAATCAAAACGACCATGAGATTCCACCTTACACCAATCAGAATGGCTAAGAGCAAAACCTAAGGTGACAATACATTTTGGCATGGATGTAGAGAAAGAAGAACACTCCTCCATTGCTGGTGGGATTGCAACCTGGTACAAACACTCTGGAAATCAATCTGGAGTTTCCTCAAAAAAATGGAAATAGATCTACCTGAAGACCCAGAAATACCACTCTTGGGAATATACCCAAAGATGCCCCACCATGCCACAGGGGCACATGTTCCACTATATTCATAGCAGCCTTATTTGTGATAGCCAGAGGCTGAAAACAACTGAGATGTCCCTCAACAGAGGAATGGATACAGAAAATGGTACATGTACACAGTGGAATACTACTCAGGTATTAAAAACAAGGACATCCTGAGTTTTGGAGGCAAATGAATAGAACTAGAAATTATCATCCTGAGTGGGGTAACTCAGACCCAAAAGTACATGCATGGTATGTACTCAATAATAAGTGGATATTAGACACACACACACACACACACACACACACACACACACACACACACACACAGACACACACACACACACAAGTACAGAATATCCAAGATACAGTCCACAGAACTCAAAAAGTTCAATAAGCTGAAAGGCCAAAATGAGGAGCCCTCAGTCCCACTTGTGAGAGGAAGAAAGCAATCACAAGTGGGCAGGTAGGGAGGGACATGGAAGGGAAAGTGGACAGGGTCTGGGGGCAGAGGGGAACCTAATCTGGTATTGGGTGAGGGAAAATGACTGAAGCCCGGAGGGCCAGCAGAAAGAATGGAAACAGGCAACCTCAGGAGGTAGGAGGTTGGGGGATCCTCTGGAATGCACCAGAGAGACCTAGGTGGTGAGAGACTCTCGGGACTCAAAGGGAGGGACCTTAGATGAAATGCCAGACAGTAGGGAAAGGGAACTTATAGAGTCCGCCTCCAGCAGGAAGACAGGGCATCAAGTAAGGGAGGCGGTTGCCCTCCCACAGTCAAAACTCTGATTCATAATTGTTCCTGTCTGAAAGAACTACAGGGATGGAAATGGAGAGGAGCCTGAGAAAAAGAAGTTCTAGAGACAGGCCCAAAGTGGGATCCAGCTCAAGGGGAGGTCTCAAGGCCTGACAATATTACTGAGGCTATGGAGCACTCACAAAAAGAGACCTAGTCTGACTGCACTCTGGAAGACCCAACAAGCAGCTGAAGGTGTCAGATGCAGATATTTGCACCCAATCAATGGACAGAAGCGCTGACCCCTGTGGTTGAAATAGGGAAAGGCTAAAAGAAGCTGAGGAGGAGGGAAACCCTATAGGAGGACCAGCAGTCTCAATTAATCTGGACCCCCCAGATCTCTCAAACATTGAACCACCAACCAGGCAGCATACACCAGCTGATACGAGGCCCCCAACACATATACAGCAGAGGACTGCCGGGTCTGTGTTTAATCAGAGAAGATGCACCTAACCCTCAAGAGATTGGAGGCCCCAGGGAGTTTAGAGGTCAGGTGGGGTGAAGAGTGCGGGTGGGGACAACCTCGTGGAGTCAGGGGGTGGGAAGGAGGTATTGGATGTGGAACAGTTGGAGGATGGACTGGGGGTGGATAAAATCTGGGGTGTAAAAAAATAAATAAGTAATTAAAAAAAGAAAAGAAAGGACATTAAAATGAAATTAAACCATGAAACATTTGCCATCATCCATGAATTAATGTTCCTGTGGCAAGAGGGTTAATTACTTCAAGAATGAGTTTCTGATACCAATGATGAATTTGTCCCAATTTTCTCTTTGTAAATTTGCTTGCATTTCCATATTCCTGCGTGGAATGACTCTCACCATATACTAGTGCTATGCTTCCAGCATTCAGAATAATCTACTCTTGTTATTAACCACCCAGTTAGTGTAATCGCATTGTAATAGAAGATATGCATAAAATATATTCTATACACATAAAAAAATTTCATAGTGAAACTCAATTATTTTGCCCAGTTCCTATTTGTCAATAATTTTTAAGTAAGCATGCGTCATTATTAACACAATGAGAACTCAATGTAAATTGTCTAGTTTTTAGATCTCAATTAGTTGAAAATCTCTTATAGAAATTAGAATGTTGTCGATTTTTTTCTACTTTTTTCTCTCTGATAATATTAAACTACCACTATTTCATATGAAACATTAAGTAAAGTAGATTAATGAGAGATGATGTTTATATTATTTGATAATTGCATGTATTAGTCAAAAAGATGAGTACTTTGGAGCAAGGTAGTTTGTGAATTCCTACTCAGGGAATAGTGTTAATCAGATGATATTTAAGAATGATACATCAAAGCTTACATGTAAGTTACACATATGGAGAAATCTATCTGCTAAATTCATCTACACAAACATTTGGTAAGATCTTGTTTTCTATAGAAGCTTCTAGTTTTACAGAATGGATAAGCACTGTACCTGAAATGGCTATTGGTGATTTGCCATTGCTAACATTGATGTTTTAACTGTGTACCCATAAAATATACGACAGTTACTACAGTGCTTGGCACATTGAAGATTTTCATATAATCACCCTTTGATAAATCGTAGGAAACTGGATGAACACAGCAATAATTAATGCAAATGAAATATTAGATGAAAACACAACATTTGACACCATCACAGGTACAATGAGACCTTTGGGATCATGAGACTTTTGTCATCCCTGAAGAAAGCTCATAATCATTTCATTTTGCTGCCCATTCATAAGCACCACTGTTGATTGCTGAAGAAGAAGTTGCATGGAGGTTTCCTAAGAAATTTTAGGATGAATAAGGAGAGAGCTACAGGAAGTCATGTTTGCCCAGTCCCGGAGAGTAATGGCTTTGGTAGAGGTCTTTTCTGAGACTTAGTTGACATTCATCAAGAATACAGTTTCTCATGTTAGGTAGAAATTTAGCCACACTTTTGCTCACAGCGAATAAGCCAGCAATGGTATTAATCTTGTGGGCAACAACTGCTCTCAAAGGCCGTCTGCGAACCCCAGCATTCTGTGCCAGCTGGGTGGACGCTGATCTCCATGGATAGGAGCACTAATCAAATGTTTACAGACACAGATCTTGTGGATTGTGCTCTAATCGATACGTAGTCTTAAATTATGAATATTATTTAAACAATCACACCAGGAGAGATTTTAAGATCAGACCTTGGATTTCTCTGAAACAGAATTTCTACACTTGGATTTCAAGTTCTGCTTCAGAGATCCAGGTTCATTTTAATCATCTCAGACTATTCTTTGTGAAATGTATCTTTTGGGAAAAAGGGGAGGGGGTTGGACATCATGAATCATGTAAGTTCTACAACGTTTGGTAGGACTGTGAAGCTCAGCGCAGTCCTCTGTATGTCTGTGAGTCTGTGTGTGAGTCCAAAGGCTTTTAAGAATTAAAGTCGTTCTGAAGAAAGTATTGCTTATCTATCGTGAGTCAAAAAATTCTATCATTAAAACAGAGAAACTTTGACTAGTGTTACTCTTCAAACTTACAGTCTTTAACCACTATAACTTCTCTCTTTGATTTCTAAGTTTATACACCATATGGTGAAAGATGGTATACCCTATACAACAGCATGATTCCTCTCATGTTATCCTTGTTAGAAAATTGCTAACCTGTTTCCAGTTTCGAGCCCATAAAATACTGATGCATGTTTACCATTACCTTTATTCTACATTGGCCATGAAACATGAGAACTCTCTTAAATCCAGTGTCAGACAACCTTTCCAGAAGATCACTCAAAAATTAAAAACATCACTTCAAATTCAGTTCATATGGGTTTCCACAAGACTGATGCCTACAATTTGACATCCTTGTTAGAACTATGAATTACTTTGTTACTGCAGATGTCCCATTATCATAGTAAAAAAGTAGAACACAACAAAAACACCTGTCTAACAAATACAGCTTTGTAAAAAATGCGTTTCTACCCTTCAATTATACCATACACAAAGAAAGCATTAAAGCATTTCCAATTGTCTCACATCCAACTCAATGTATCCATATACGTTCCAGGCATTTCAAACATGGGGTCAAATCCTGCACATTTTATAACACCGTGGATTTATATTGAAAATCGATGACTTTACGTACTAACTATAAGAATATCAGTTTCTAGATATGTTATGGGGGAAAGCCTAAACCACAGTAAATGTTTAAGTGCGCAATACTGGCTGACTCCTCAATGCTTTTGAAAACATGGTCAAATTGTCTAGAAAAGCAACAGGTGTCCCTGAGTAAGAGCAATGGGACATGGAAGAGAAAGGGAAAAGCTCTTTTGGATATGCTTTGCTGATTGTTTTTATTGCTTCAGTTCAAATCAAAAAAGAAATATACATGGCATTTTTTGAGGTTACTAGCAGATGCAGTTATAAATCTTTCTGAGCATACTATGTTTAAATCTCCAAAAGTGTTTTACTTATTTTTTGCCACAAAGTTGTAACGATGGGAATAAAAGCTACATTTTTGAATTCAGATTTTTTTAAACCTTTAAAGAGGCAACTAGTTATAAACCATTCTGATAAATAAGCTATTTAATTCATATCTTGTCTTTCCATTGGGTAGTGGGATAATAAGCTGGAGTTGTAAGGGGTTACTCCGTGCTGATTAGATGCACTTATTATCCTATGCAGTTCAGAGAATTAAAAATGTAGAGATGAATTTATCTTTTAGTACATTTTATTGGAGGACGCAATTTAAAATGATTGTGATTGAGGGAAAAATAACACAGATTTGTAATGGCCTAAATAGTGTCTTCCCCAAACCTGTATATAGCAGGAATATCAGCATTCAACCACACTTGCAGACATATCCTTTGGATATGAAATAATGACATAATATATGATATAATGAAATCATTCTGGATTTAAGTGAGCACAATACAACTGAATAATGTTTAAAGCTTTAATGTGTGACTTGTTATTTTTTATTCTACATAACTTTCAATAGATAAGATATGACTGATTTTTAAAAAGTCGATTAGCCAAGGTTATTTATAATTTTAAAGGCTATTTTTTCATGAAAGTAATACTCTAAGGAACATTATTTTTGTTTAAAAGTATTGAAAAATTGAATTATACCTTAGAATATATCCTAAAATTAGAAAAACTGGGTTTGGATTGTATCTCTGTGGAAATGCATTTGAACTCACAATTCATATATGCTTATGTACATGTGCATATTATACATAAACTCAGTGTTTACTATGAATTATAGGATGTTATACATATGATGTTCATGTTACTCGTGTGCTGTCTGAATATACTGCCACTTACTTTTATCATTGTCACTATAACCAAAGAAAGTAATCACTAATTTAACTTCTGTTTCTCCATTCACAAGTGAGATTGAACATTTTATCATGTTTATTGGCAATTTGGAGTGTTTTGAATTGAATTTCCAGGCTTAGTGTCTCTGTTCTATGCTTATCCTTTATTTTGTAAACATAGTTTATTTCATTTTTTAATGTTTTATGTGACAAGGAAATCTGCCAGTGTCAAAGACCCAACTGTCTGTATTTTATAAAAAGGAGAAATGAGCAGGCAAATGGATGGAACTTGAAAACATCATCCTGAGCAAGGTAACTCAGTCACAAAAGAACGAACATGGTATGTACTCACTGATAAGCGGATATTAGCCCAAAAGTTTGGAATACCCAAGTTTCACTTTACAGTAACTGTTGGACTGAGAGTGAGGTCCCAGATGGAGGGGTTGGAGAAAGGACTGAAGGAGCTGAGGGAGTCTGCAGCCCCATGGAGGGAGCAACAGTGTTAACTGGCCTGACACCCCCCCCCCCCCGTCCTCCTGGAGGCTGGACCACCAACCAAAGGATACACATGGAGGGACCCATGGTTCGGACCACATATGTGGCAGAGGAGGGCCTTGTTGGCCATCAGGGGGAGGAGAGGCCCCAGTAAAGGGGAATGTCAAGGTGGGAATATGGGAGTGGGCAGGCAGGTGGGTGGGAGGTGGAATTCCCTCATAGAGGTGGGGGAGGGGGAGGGGATAGGTGGTCTCCAAAGAGGAGACCTAGAAAGGGGGAAACATTGGAAATGTAAATAAAGTATCAAAAAACAGAAAAATAAAAAAAAAAATAAATAAAATTTTAAAAAAGGAGATATAAAATGTCCTCATGCTTCTGTATGTCTAATGTTAAATCTTAGGCATATTAAAAAATTTTCAGTAAGGTTTTTAAAAATTATGATTTTTTTTCAAAGTAACTGTGTGCGATTATGATCCACAGCCTCTGCCGAGCACATGGGTTCTCCTTTAACGTCCGTTACTTTTATCCTTAATATTACTTGTACTTGGTTGAGGAAAATATATCATAGGCTTGAATTTTCAAAATCTTTGCAAATAGTGTGTTGAATGATCTATCTGGTTTTTAAATCCAACAATACCCACCTAGGATTTTGTCTGATTTTTAAAATAGGCAGAACTATATTCCATAATCTACCTTGGAAATATTCTCACAAATAGTATAAGACTGTACAGACAATATTTCCATGGGAAAAAACTATGTTACTCTGAAATCGAAGGTTATCAACTAAGGAAAAGAGAAAGTGTATGTGAGTGTGTTTGTGTGTGTGTGTGTGTGTGTGTGTGTGTGTGTGCGCGCGCACGTGTGCGTGTTGTTATTTTAAATAACATTTGCTACATAACTGGTATAGAGGAAAAATAAATGGTTAATCTCCCCATTGGCAGTGATAGTTTATTCACTAGCCATAGGTAGATTTAAATAGAAAATCAATAACTCTACTTACTTACTATAAAAGTATGTTTTAATCTGCCTCTAATCACACAATCAGGTACTGTGCTGCTGCAATGCCTTATTTTCATTGTCAGCTCTACTTGGCATAGAATCACAGGGGAGTTCTTCCTCTTAGGACACTCTGAGACTCTGTAGCACTTCCAGAAAAGATTACTGAAGTGCAAAGTGCCACCCTGGGTGCAGGTGTTGCTGTCCCATTGGTTTGAGTCTCAGACTTAAAGAGCTAACACTAGCATCCATCAGTCTCAGTTCCCTGACTGTGATCACACTACGGCCATTACCTCATGTTCCTGCTACCACAGTTTTCCGTTCATGATGGGCTTTAGCTTGAAACGTGAGCTGAAATGCATTCTTCTATCCTTACATTACTTTTGTCAAGTATTATGACACAGCATCGAGAAAAGTAACTGATACAGAAAATGCGCCCTATTTGTGGGCATATGATGAGATGTAACTGAGCACATGGCATGTGGGCATCTGGAATTGGCTTGTGGGACAGACATAGAAAATCTTAGAGCCGAAGAGTAAAGACCCTTTGAATATTATAAGCCAAGCAATTCTGGAAAGTGTGTGCAACTATCATACTCTCCATTAGGACTGCTTTGCCAGTAGAGAAGCTGACATCTATGCTTGTGAGGATTCTGAGGTAAGCAAAGACTCTACTGGGACCTGGACTAGATGCCTTTCATGTTATGTTATGCCCCAAATCTGGCTGCTTTCTGTCCATTTCCTGAAAAAATAGTGAAGCCAAATTTAAAGGTGATGGAATAAATAATTTATTATGTCAAGAGAGTACAACATCTATGCTGTGTCTTGGAGAGAGAGAGAGAGAGAGAGAGAGAGAGAGAGAGAGAGAGAGAGAGAGAGAGAGAGAAAGAGACAGAGAGACAGAGAGACAGAGACAAGCAGACAGACACAGAGAGAATGAGACATAATCAGAGCCAGTAAGAATGTAAGCATGTATTTTCATGAACAAACTTTATGAACAAATTTAAAGTTGCAGTCAAGCCTGGTTGCAAATGGAAGCTGTAATTGTTAAAAAGACTGATGCCACCGAAGAGAAACCTGCTATTATGCACTTGGATAACAGTAAAGGTGTCCTGAAGGCAACTCATCAGGGGTTCCAAGTTGTAAAATTGCAAGTTCAATAGAAAAGAGAGCATGAATTGGGTATTGTGCTAAAGGGTTTCCTTGATCAAAACAGCCACTGCAGGGAGTTCAGTTGCCAAAGTACACAGCTACCACTATAGCTGTGGCAGATGGCATTCAGAATAGATCCGTAGCTAGTAGCAGGCACTGCTCTCTGTGTACTGCTGGTTTTCCCAGCATGCAAAATGAAAGAGAGAGTGAGTATATCATGGAGGTTAGAACTAAGGTCCTAGAAAGTTACTGAGACAACCTGTGGCAGAGTTAGAATCTGTGGGGGAAATCTTGGGCTGTGAGTGGAATTTCATTGCCTTAAGCCATGGAGGGGAAAATCAATGCACTAGGGAGCTGGGATGTTGTTTATGCCAGAGACATTAATGGTGTAGAAAGCTGAGGAAAGGAATAGAACAGGCAAAAAAGGAGCAGCTATGTTTGCAGCTTGTAGAGGAGCTGGACGTGTGGGGCTCCTCATGCGTGATGGAGACTAATGATGTCTCTAGGAGTTCTAGATGCTGGCCATGGAGCTTAAGAGTTTGGTGGCTGCCTTTCTCTGCTTGATCTTGCTTTAAGTTGACCTTTTATTAATATGTGCCAAAAATTCCTTCTTATAATCTATTATACACTTATTCTTTATAATGATGTAGAAGTATATTTTTACTTATTAAAGTATGAATGCACTTTATTGAGTCCTTACTCATGTTTCCTTAACACATAATAGATAATTTCATTTTTCCATATTATGTGTTTAAAAATTCCAGTGGCCAAAGAGAAACATGTTACTACTAAAACACACACACACACACACACACACACACACACACACACACACACACACACAAAGAGAGAGAGAGAGAGAGAGAGAGAGAGAGAGAGACAGAGAGAGAGTCCTATGTTTTGTATAGATGCATAACCTGTCAATTTAAAAAGCCTATAGTCTATAGGGAAGTATAGAATAGAAAGTTGGACATCCAGGAGGAGAGAAAATTTTGAAATTCTGAGATTGAGTCAGGTGAGAGAATTGCTTAGGAAAATGTGACAAGATGAATATAGTACCTGAGCGCAGGTAATCAGCTACATGGATAAAAGTAGATGAAAATAAATGGGATAATTTAAGTTATGATCTAATAAAATAAAGTCTAGCTATATGGCCAAAGTATTTGTAAATATATTTTGACTTTGAGTCCTATTTCAGAGAGAATGGAGTTGGGAGGACGAACCATTCATAACATCTACAGAGAGAGACAGTGAGACAGAAAGACAGACTGAGAGACAGACAGGCAGACAGAGAAAGAGAGAAGAGACATCATTGCATCACTGGCAATTTTTACAATAAACAGGACAGAGGACAAATACTGCTTGACTACTTATTAATCGGACATGATATTCTAAGATATAAAATACTCAATGTACAAAAAAATGAGTAAAGAATGCATATGATAATGAGGTCTAAACTCCACAATAATAGATTGTTAATTGTTATTTACATGGATAAGCTCTTGGATAAGATTGTTTTGTGTCTTAAAAGAAACCTTGAATAATCTTAGTATCATGAACATTTTGAGGATTTTGCAAAAGAACTAAATTTATTTTCTATTATAAGAAGTTCATAAGTTCTTGAAGATCAAGTGTGGAAAATTATCATTTTAAAATTATGTATTTAGATGTCACTGTGACAAGGAATGGGCATATGTGTGTTTCTCAGGGTATTTGTGTATAGGTGTGCCCATCCATGTGTGCATAGTACATTTCTATATGTTTAGACCAGATGTTTGCATCCGCGTGCACATAGTCATTTGGTATGACTTCCCAGAGTCACTCCATGATGTGTTACAAGATTTGCATTTATTCCAAAGTCATAGCCACTACCAAACTTGATAATGCAGCACTATTTTTTTTTAAAGGAAAATAACTCCCTGACCCTTTCTCACTTTCAATGTTCACACCTATTTGTCCTCCAGAGCATAAATCTTCACTGAGATAAGTTTAGAAGACTTCCCTTCTGCTCACTAGGAACTTAGATGCTCGTCGAAGGTAAGGTTACAAAATAATAAGAAAGTACATTATTTTCTCATTTTATCAAATCAGAAAATTGTCTTTATGAAAATTGGATCCAGTTTTGTGAATATTAGTGAATATCAATTAGTGAATGTTAACCTCCTATGAATTCCACCAATATTTCTATGAAAGTAGATTTATGCACTTAGAGAAAGGAAAGCTTTCTCCCTCTTTACTCCCTCTTCTTGTTAATTTCTACTTTATCTTGACATTTGTGGTGAGGAGGGGGACCACAGAGAAGAACATATAAAGCCATTTAATCAGAAGCCTTTTAAAAGTTGTTAACTAAAAAGTTAAAAGTTATTAGGCAGTAAGAGTTTCTGAGTCAGCATTCTGAGAAGTAACATAGGTAAAAGTTCTATGATACACTTATTAAGATGATGATACAGAGGGAAATGATTGGGAAAGCATTACAGGGCATATAAAGTTAAAAATATAAAGGTTATTCTTGTTCAGGCCAATAAATGTCAGCTGCCAGGGAAAAAAAAGTTGATGTTCCTTTGAAGTGAGAGTATATTTTATTCCTAAAGCATTTAATTCATCAAAAGCTTGCCAGACTGCGCTGTGTGAACACTGACCTGTGAAGAGGTACCAGAGGTTATTTGGTTCCAGTGTTTCCACCTCACCCCTGCGGGTAGTCTTCCTGTGTCGAATTTTATAGCCAGTAATAAATCCATTTTGTGTTCCCGATGGAGGAGGAAGCCAGCCTATTTTGATACTCTGTAAAATAAAAATAAAATAAATGTAAATGAAGACATCGAAGAGAGAAAGACAACTGAGCAGGGTCAGAGAAGTAACCAAAGCCCAGGTGTGAATAGAACAGAGAAGCAAGTATTATAAATCATGGCCTCCAAGTGAAATTCTTTCCTACATTCTGACAACATGTTCACTTTGCTTTAGTGCCAATACATACAAGTTTATTAGACTGATCATGTGCAATATCAAGTCTCCCTTGCAACTACCATTAAAATGATAATAAAGGATTCTAAATAATAAAAGTCACTGAAATATCAGATATCCTAGCCAAGGGATTTCATATGAGTGACACCAACAGGTTGGTGTGTACGTAAGGCAAAGGAGAAAGCTAAGCCTAAGAACATTTTAAAAAATACATTAATGAAAACCGAGCTAATTTTCATTTAAAAATTAACCAATTCTGGGACCTTCTTGCTCCCTATACAACTTGAGCATGGTACTGAGGCATGCTGCTGGAAAGAGAGATGTCTTGGAATGCTTGGGTAGGATTTAAACCGTAGCTTACATCTGGCCAGCTAGTCCACTAACCCCCACTTACTGGAGTAACGGGGAGCTCAATGCTTAGCGATGTTGCACACAAAGGGCACAGACTCAGATAAGAGACACACCAGTGAACAAGGATGTAGAAAGTGGTTATCAGGTCAGAGATGTGAGGCATCCATATTTTCTTCTCTCATCCAGTACACAGGGGAAGTTAAGTTAGCTAGGGGCAATATCAAATAACCTTTCATGACAGAAAATTAAGAACTTTGAACTTGACAAAAAGAACCCAGTCTGAGTTCCCAACAGTGAATCCATAACTTAACAAGTTCTATTAAGACCCAGTGTTTGCCCTTTGCAAATTTGAGTTTTAGAACTTCATTGGTAATTTCATATAACCAAATATCGTCAGAGTCTGTGACACACACACACACAGATAAAATGAAGGAAGAAGTGCACAATAAAGTGTCCCAAGTGAAACAATAAGAACATGCACAAAAGAGCCCTGAAAAATATAATAATTGTACACCAAAAATCAAGGAGAAATGCTTGATCCTGGGCATAATGAAAACATGTGTAGACTGAGGTTGTAAATAAGCCTGAAAAGTATAGGAGTGAAAATGAAAAAAAAACTATAGATACATTGGAAGATAAATGAAAATATATATTTCAAAATTAGGAAGGGAAAAAAGACTGTAGTGAATTATAGAGACAGGGTGAGATGAAAATCTAGTTCATAACTTCTAGAATGTAAATGATAAATTGAGAGAATGGAAAGGCAGCAAAGTATGAGATAAAAAATTAGAAAGAACAAACAGAATACAAAAGAAAAGCTTGTAAATAAAGTTACTTAACCTTCCAATAAATGCCTAACCTATAAGAGGTGGAGGAACTTGGGACTAGCTTAAAGGAGAACATAACGTATTTAGTAGAACAAAGGGAAAAGGATCCTATTAACATAGGAGCTATAGTACATGGTCATGAGATGTGCCTGGGTACAAAATTTTAAAAATCAACAGTATAGAACATAGAGAATCAAACAGAGCAGGATATTCCTTAAAATTCTGAAAATTGAAATTAAAGACCTGGAGGATGAAGAAATGAAAGAAATGAAAAGTTGAAAGTATATCTGATGGTTTTAGGAACAGATTATGAGTGTGTATGGCTTCAAGTTAACCAAGAGTTAAAAAAATAAATAAACAGGCAGTTAAAACTGCCAAAATATAAAAGTTGTCATCTTTGAGCAAGATAAGATGGGAGAGGTTAGCAGCATAAAGGATTCAGGTAACAACGCTTTATGTCTTACCCTGCTGAGTGGTCTTTCTACCTCCACTCCTCTCTTTGCCTTCTGAATAATATCGGAAGCAGTTTTCTCTGGTTTTGCTTTGTATCTAACGGCCTGAACAAATCCTATAGCATGTGGACCATAGGAAATAGGACACTAGTGTCTAGGCAGACTGCCCAGCTAATGTCTGGTCTTTCATCCTACTGGGTTCTCAAAATTTACTCATCCTATGAGATTGCCTAAGGACCTACTAGATTCTCCCTTGTGAAGAGAGCATGTAAACTTTAATTACCTGCCTGGCTCATCTTTAAGTGCCATGGTTCTTATAAACACCATTTGCTTAAACTTTAATAAGTGTGTGTGTCTTCAAAAATGAAAATACTAATTTGATATAGTTTGATACATTAAGTGACCACATTCAAAAAGAGTATATACTGAATAATTTCATTTTGATTAAATCCAAGAATAGGAAAAACTTTTATGATATATACATATATGTATATATATATGTATCTCTCTATATATGTTACATGACAATTGTAGAGGCAGTGACACTTTGGGCTTGATTACACACGAGTACAATCTAACTTTCCCTGTTGATGTAAATTTCCTCAACACCAATTTCATGCTTATTACATGAATGAAAGCAAAAATTGGATCTTTTTATGGCTTGTTGAACTTTGCTGTATGCTTTTTGGTGTTATTTAACATTTCAAAGATAATAAACATGGGATATTTTGACAAAATTTATATTTATTTTTAAAAGGAATCATTAAATATTGTTCTTTAGCGGTAGGAGAATAAATGACCAGCTTTTAGAAGAAGCCAGCGCATACATCAAGGAATAGACTCTTGGATCTGGATCACAAGCCAGAGCTTTTCACCTCCTTTAGTCTTGGTACACAATGGCTAATATAGGACATTGCTCTCTAAGGAAAGACTTATCCATGATCATTGTCTCACTTACTAAATAGCTGCTGCTTCAAAAGAATTGAATATTTTATACAAGGAGATAAAGGCATGGAAGAGGAAGTTCTTTACTAAGTATCTTAACAATCATAAAATGTGGCAAACAGTAGATTTTCAATATTTACCACATTTATTTTCTATTAAAACCTCATGAAATCCCAATTCTCAATACTGAAACATTGCTCCTACAGAAAATAATAATTTGGATTTCTTTCAGGCTCTTATTACAAAACACATGTCAATTTGTTTATAATATGGACTTCTTCATGTGGTTTTCTTTTAAAATGCTTTATTTAATATTACTGGTTAACACTGATTTTTAATACCCAACCTAGCTTACTTAATTCCTATTCTCAACAAGGCACATCAATGTCTTCTTGCATTTAGTAACATTGAACAAACAGATGCCAGTGCTACATTTAAGAGACACTAAAACTTATAAAGTTACTAAATAAAACAGATAATGAAAATAAAAGGCCAATTACATTCATTTCCAATGTGAGACTTGAAGGAAGAAGACAGGATAAAGGCCAACAAAATTTCCCCTGATCTCCCAAGACTCCAGAAGAACCATGAATATTAAAATTGTGGTACTTTGGTGTTATTCATTTCACAGATACAGACTTTACAAATGGCAAGGATCAACTACAGTTTTGCAAATATATAATTTACAGTTCAAATATGTAAAATATTCACACAAATTTTAAATATAATCTTACATATTATATAAACTATTCCTTGTATCACTTGATTAACTTACATAACATGTTAGATTATCTTTAGAAGAACATGGAATTACTGAAATTATTGTCTCCCACAAATACACTAGCATGACTACACCCCAATACACTAGTATGAGCTACACCCCAATATTTTTAGTATTATTAATACCATATTTACTCCACCATAGACATGATAATGGTACACACTCTACATGGGGGATGAATTTACAGTCCTGATAATTTTGCGAGTTGCAATTCATCGTTTTGTCTTTTGTTCTGTCATATAAATGTAATGTGATGAAATAACTTAAAATCATGCATCCTATAATTGATGAGACAGTACTGAAGCTGAACTACTGTGATTCCAAAGCTGGAGTTTCATTTCAATTTAATATTGCCTCTAAAAAGAAGCTCACACACTAAGAATCGTATTCACATAGTCATTACTAATTCACAATATATACACTGGACTGAGCAAAACTCAAGTCATGGCTTACCAGGTCTAACAGAAGAAAGAGACATAAACTATGAAAGTCAGAATGCAAAGAACTAAAGAGGATTGTCTTAGAGGCACAAGATGGAAAAGATTGATTATGTCTTATATGGCCAGGAACAGTTTACTAAAAGTTCATCATTCAAATTTGAGCAGAACTTTATGGAAAGGGTGAAAAAGACATTTAAAGATAGGAAATAATAATAAGGTCAAAGATAGGGAAGTAATAATAAGACAAAATGTCAGAACATCATAACGCAACTTCAGGTCATAGAATATCTGATAACTAGAGAAAATGAGATTTATTGGATGGCAAAATGTGGAAGATATGCTTGTCTAAAACACTAAGAATGTCTCAGATAATGGTAGATACATGAACTTGGATCAGCATGCACACTGAGTTAATGTCAATACATGCTTTCCCATTATCTTCTCGTCTCCAACTGCCTGGGCCTCTACACATTTTTGTATATATGAATATGTTCTTTGGTAAAAGTGCTTTAGAAACTAGCAAGAAAAACTAGAATTTTAGAAACCCTGTAGATTCATATACACAATTACCTAAAGTTTTTGGCTTTCAACATTTCAGACACTTCTAACAATTAACAATTGCCCAGTGGAGTCTACTGAGTTATAGACTTCAATTAATGCTTACACTGAGGTTACGATGTGGCCATACTGGAATATTTTCTAACAATTGAGTTCAATGTTCTCATTTGATAATTACAGAATAATTGGACTGTTCATTGCCAATATAGTCCCCAAATAGTCCTACTAAGATTACTTAAAGAAAAAAGAGGGCTGTGGATATGTCTCAGTGGAAAAATATTCTCCTTGCAAACATAAAGGCCTGATTTTGATCCCTACCAACCATGCAAACAATGAATAAACCTGACAGTCCATGTATAATTCCAACTCATGAAAAATGGAAAAAAAGGGAATATAGAGATGTCCAGAGTAAGATGGCATGGTTGTATTAGTGAATATGGTAGTGAAGAGTTAAGTTTATTAATTAAAATGATCAACTTGATTGCATTCCAAACTTCTTGGAATTATATTATCTAAATCAAGAACATGGATTTGTCTGTTTCATGGGCATGATTTGTTAACATCTTATTAGCCTTTACATCTAAATGCATGTGAACAGTGCGAAAGGAAATAAAAATAACTGATAAGCCAACCAACCCACATTTTCTCAGAAACTCATGTAATAAGACTCTATTCTTTTTCCAACTTCCATTTTTAAATACACATCTCACAGTAAATTGATTTCACCTCTCTAGTAGGATGTTCAGATGAGAACTGTCCCTGTTGGCGCTCTGTGATTATCTCTCAAAAATATTCAATTATCTTACTGTGGTGGTCTCTGACAAGCTTTACTATAGAATGGGAAGCACCATTTAAAAAGAACTCAGAATGACCTTGCTGGAACTATGCATGAACCTGGGAGTTCTGGGATTAGTTTGAAATCCATTCTAGACTGTCCATTTCCTCTCTGTACTTGTAGTGGCTTATGTCTCATAAGAAATTGTTTGGAGTATGAGATAAACTCTCTGTCCTCATGTGGCAGAGGATGACCTCGATGGCCATCGGGGGGAGAGGAGAGGCCCTTGGGCCTGAGGGTGTTAGAGGTCCCAGTAAAGGGGAATGTCAAGGTGGGAATATGGGGATGGGTGGGCGGGTCGGTGGGAGGTGGAATTCCCTCATAGAGGCGGGGATGGGGAGGGGATAGGGGGTTTCCAAAGAGGAGACCCAGAAAAGGGGAAACATTGGAAATGTAAATAAAGTATCAAAAAAAAAAAAAAAAAAAAAAAAAAAAAGACAGCCTGGGATTACTTCGAAAGAGCACTCATCCCTTGAACCACCCACTAGTATCCTTGGCTACAGACACTCTAGGCTATTCTCATCCAGACCTTGATTTTTGTACTGCATAGAGAATGTTCCGAGCTAACAGGGCTCACATGCCAGAGAGTCCCTCTGCTCACAAACTCAACCAGTACCTTCATTGTCAATGAGTGATTCTAAAATATTTTAGAAAGGAAACAGGAAACAAGATAAATGGTAGAGAATGTTGATTTTTTGGGGGGGAGTTTGTTGTTTTTGGTGTTGTGGTTGTTTGTTTTTGACAACTTACCTAGCATTTTTTTTTCTGCTTCAAATTGACAGAGGAACCAAGAGAGATGAATCAGCAAGAAACACATTAGGAGCTACTATTCTTCCATATGCATTTTCTGAGCATCTTGCTAACATGGAATACAATTCTTATTTTTTATTTTAGCAAATAGAAACATCACACCTGAGTAGTGAGAAAGCATATGGCAAGGAGAATCCCAGAATAATATATATGAAAAATGAAGTTACTCAAGAAATGTTTTCAGAAACTCATCTAAAAGAATTTGTCTATTTTTCCAAATTTCAGTAGTAAGAGGAAAAATAATAATTTAAAAGCATATGTGTTAGACATAAGCATCTCAGTAGATTATAATAATTCACTGGGGTAAAATTGTGAGATAAACAACCCACTTAAAGAGTTACCAGAATCTGTAGCAATCAGAGAAATGCAAGCTAAATCTATGTTGAGATTGCATCTTAGCCCAGTCTCAAAACAGTTCATGATCAAGGAAACAACTGACAAACAACCCTGACAAAATGTGTGGAGAGAGGAAGTTTCATTCGTTGTTGGACATATTATAGACTTCTGTGGTCATTCTGGTGATAAGCATGTAAGGTTTCAAAAAGATAATAGCAGATCTACCACATTAGCCAGCTATACAGGACTCATCACCCCACTCCACAGGCACCTAGGTAGCCATGGCCATTGCTGCTATCCTTACAATCCCTAGGGAATGGGAGCAACGGAGATGTCTTTCAACTGATGAGTGCATGATAAAAATGTATTAGATATACACAATAGAATTCAGCTGTAAATAAAACTGGATTTATGAAACTTGCACGGAAATGGTAGTAGAACACATTTTACTGACTGCAATAAGGCAGAACCAGGCAGACAAACCCATTCTTGTATTGGAAACTAGCCAACAATCCCTTCCTGAAGAAGACCTAGGTCAAAGATGTGTACTTGGTAATTTTGTTTAACCAAATTGATTTAATATTAACCCACTTTCTATCTATCTGTACTTAGACCCATAGGAAAAAGATACTCTCACCCTTAATAAGAGAAGTCTCTCTTTGCAACAAATTAAGGTAAATTCAGAGACCATGACTGCCAAAGATGCTGAGAATAGATGACGGTTTTAGTTCATCCCAATGCAAGATATTTATACCATCCCTTTTAAGCTTAGAGAATATTGGTTTGGACCACATATGTGGCAGAGGATGTCCTCGATGGCCATCAGGGAGAGAGGAAAGGCCCTTGGGCCTGAGGATGTTAGAGGCCTCAGTAAAGGGGAATGTCAAGGCAGGAATATGGGGATGGGTGGACGGGGGTGGGGGTGGGAGGTGAAATTCCTTCCTAGAGGCGGGTTGGGGAGGGGACAGGGGGTATCCAAAGAGGAGACTCAGAAAAGGGGAAACATTGGAAATGTACATAAAGTATCAAAAATAAAAAAGGAGAAAAAAAAAGAGAGAGAATATTGCAGAAGGATCAGGAAGAATATAAGGCTCTAGGCATGACACAACCACAGCTATAACCAATTCACAGAATTTTTAATACTTGAACCTGTGCCTGACTAGTCTCAAGAGGCCCCACCTCTTCCTGATGAACCACTGATTACTGATGGATTCTGAGAGAAAAGTAGTCATTGCCTTTGGTGATGCAGTGCTGCCAAGCCCAGTAGGCTCCAGTGAAGAGCTCCAAATCCATATCACACAGATGGCCCTGGTTAAACTCAATGGGTCACAAAACAGAGGAAACAGACAGGCATGTAAGAAAGACATTTATTGAGGATGGGTGGAAGGTAGACAGGGATGAGACTGGTGTAATTAAGAGAATGTGGAAAATGAGAGTAGTCAATATGAATTATATGAATGTATGAAGTTATAACAAAACAAATTTAATTTTAAAAGTAACAACTAAAAACAGTTATTTATAGATGAAGCTACACAGGAGCCTCTAAGATGATCAGGTTAATTGAATTCTGATATCAGATTATACCTTTATTTTATATAATAAACATTCGAAATCTGCTTAATGATTAAAGCCAATGATAAGTAAAGCCAGATGCAAGGCACAGTTATATAGAAATAAAGTTAGAGCCTTCTATATTTGTATATCTTGTGCAGAGAAAATATTATTTATTTATGCTCTATATAGGATTCTGTTCTGAACTGTTATTTAAGAAGAGAGAGATCAATATTGTGGTGACAAAAGATTATTTACTAAGAATAGGAACATGGATGGGCAGGAGACATCTTACTTTTACCTTGAAGTTTTTAGGAATTTGTTAAGTACTAATGAGAACATTTATCCCAACAGTGTCATTGTATGCCACAGGTTCTGATTTACATTCTGTCCTGTTTTTTAAAAGGGAGAAGAAAAGCTCTGTATTGCAAAATAGAACAGTTTGCTCCTGTTTAACTTTACTTTATAGACCCTATTGGTGACTTTATGTCACTTTTGACATATACAAAAAGATGATGAAAATCAGAGCAAGTTTACAAATACCGTGTCCCCAAGACATATTCTTTCATATGTTTGAATTTTGCAGACCTAAAAATAAGTGAATTACTTTTATGAATCTTAATCTGATTGCAAATAAGTTACATATATTCAAAACCAGCATTGTTTTGACAGTCTAAACCCATTCATTGGAATGTATGAAGAGATGTTTCTTTTACGGTTGATTTTGCCATAATCTTATTGGTAGTACAGAAATACTTTACTGATTTCAAATGCCAGTTCTCAGATATGAACATGTAGAGCTCCATTTATTGGAATAAAATCAATTAAATTTTCTTGCCATATAAGATGTCTTCCAAAACAACATATAATTTTCCTAGAGCTTCTAAACTGATAAAGAATATGACTTGGAATACAAAATATACTGCAAAGTAGAGAGCAGAGCCCAGGAAAGAACAAATAACAAATCAGTTGGGGTCATATGAACATAATTCCTTTGTGCTTTAAGATAATGGACTTAAAATAGCATTTTCCATGTTATATTTTGCTATTGCTATTCAGAGGCTAGTAGCTAGGCCTGCAAATGGGAAATATAATTTTCGGAGGCATTCACATTTTGACAAAATTCCATTACAATTTCGTTGCTCTACAGAGTTGGTGAGATAGTGATCTTGTGTGCAATCACTTTAGAATCTGTCAGTGTCAATAGATTTTACTCTGTAGTGCTTACATCATTCCCCAAAAGTATGCTGAATGTTTAGGGATCCTCACTGACTCTTGGAGATCACTAAGTCTTATTTTCAGACTATTCATTCCTTCCAAATGAAGCCACTAAATGTAATAAAATAGCCTTGGTATTAGAGTAATACAGGAAAAGTGGAAAACCCATCAAGGAGCTGCATGTAAACCTATACATTTCAAAGGCACAAGAATACAAGACATATTTAATTTAAGACAAAAATATTGTGTTCATTGATTTCTTGTTCCATTCTGTTGTTTTGTAATACAGAAACTAAGTTATTGTTTGAGCAGTCAAGAAAATGATATCACTATAGGCTGCTGATTTTACCAAATGTTTGATTATCCATGTGAAACAGAAATAAAACCTTAATACTGATTATTTCACTTATTATATATACCCATTTATTAAGAATAACCATGATGAATTCAATATATTAGAAGCATATACTAAAATATGCATGTCACTGTAACTCAGGTTTTAAAGTCAAACATCAGTTGCCTAGTTCTTGACCAAGAATGGATACTGGTATTTTTATGCATTATACTCCAATATGTTTTAAAAGTAATAAACCAGAAACTTTAAAATTATTATCAGAGTTTCTGGCTAGTATTTGATGGAAAATATAATTGCTATTCAGTTTTCCTCTGTATAGAATTATGCCCCTTTGGCTTTTGTGTACAGTACATTTAGACATGACAAGTATTTCGGAATGAACACAGACAGTAAGGTCAATATTGAGGAAGGAAATAAGAGCATATTATGACACAATTTTCTTTTTAAAAACAGTGCAAGAGGCTATTTAATGGAAGCATATCTTTAAGCAAAACATCAAATTAGTCCCTAAGTAATTAATCTCAGAAACTAGCAGGCTTTCCTTCAGAAAGCAGGCATCTCAAAGACAAGACTTAACCATGTAATTACATGGGACATTACAATGTATTTATGAGGTCATTTGTTACAATGTACAGTAATTACAGAGTACTTACATAGCTATTTATGTCACATAAAATGAAGTGAGACTAAATATTTTAATTGTGTGGAGAAATATGGGGAAATACTTGAGTTTAAAATGTCATGTAAGATTGCAGGTCAGATTCGCATAATTCATCTTCACAGCTGACTGCCCCCAGAGCCACCAATGTCTGATAGTGTTCTTCTGTTAGATATGGAGGGAGGAGACATTTTGATAAATATTCCTTCTGAGGATGTAATAAATGGAATGGCTTTCTCCAATTTTCATCTTGAGGTAATGCCAACAGACAGCTGGCTCATGGTATAATTTACTATGTACTCTTTATATCCAAACCATAAATATATGGATATCAATAGAGTTTCTGGATTAAAAGCAATGTCATATACAATGTTTTCATAAAGTGGCATATGGTCTAATCAGACAGAAGGATAAAATAGCTGCTTATTCTTTCTGATGGCAAAAATTGGTATTTGCTTAGATATTCATAGGCCCAAGTCTCAATACACAAGTAAAAAGGGCAACATCACTTCTTACATAAGATGATGCTTCCTTAAAGGTTTTAAAAACCGAGGTGTTGAGTTTCATTATCTTCTTTAACATACTTAATGTCATTTCAGATTAAAACGGAATTTTTTGGGTTAGAAGATGAGTCTTAAAAGTCAACTCAAAATGTTTTAAATTCTTGTTTCATGGGTAACATCACCAATCTATGCATTATCTACTTCATATAGTTATTTGTAATTATTTTATGATGTTTTTCAGGTAGAATTATGCTCTACAATCTTGCCTAGAATTTACAAAGCTCCTTCCTTATCACAAATGCTGATCAGTGCCAACATGTCTAATTTATACTCCTAATCTTTTTGTTTTGTTTTTGTTTTTTTTTTTTTTTTTTGAGACAGGGTTTCTCTGTGTAGCCCTGGCTGTCCTGGAACTCACTCTGTAGACCAGGCTGGCCTCGAACTCAGAAATCCACCTGCCTCTGCCTCCCAAGTGCTGGGATTAAAGGCATGTGTCACCACTGCCCGGCTATACTCCTAATCTTTAGATATAAAACAAACAAACAAATCATAAAAGCTTCCTCTGGATTTAATTCCCCACTGTTTTGGGGTATACACTGCAGATATGGCTGTTATTTGCAATCATAAGTTATGCAATGAGTATCTGAAGTCGTTTTGTGCTCAAGGATTTGTACTCAAAGAGAATAATATTCACTTCAAACAACCATATTGTTGTTTCATTTTATATTGAGAATGTAGATTGTATTGTCCAGAATTTACTTCTTGATTATTCTGTTTCTGTAATCCAATACCTAGAAATAAGGAACAACTTTTATTTGTGAAAGGACAAGTACAAATCTTTCTAAGCTTTACCCTGTCTTACAAATTTCTAGTGAACCAGAAGAAATTTTGTTTACTTAAAAGAATACACATCAAATTTTGTTTGTAATGTGAATATTTCAACTACCTAACTTCTATGAATATATATCCTAGTGAATGTTTGTGAAGGCTGACCAATCGGTGTTTAGTAATATCTATTGCAGTACTATCAATTTTTAATGACTGCTATTTTCCTATACAAATGTACCAGAATTTACCAAATCCAGGCAAATTATTCTGTGCCTGTATAGAAAGTTACTGCTAATATACAAACAAGCCCATTCAAATTTACATATTCATCCAGTAGCCAGCCAGATTGCTTCTGATTCATGATATTAACATTTTTCATATTTGTGAAAATATTTAGTAGAGTTCCTTCTGTGTTCAGGGAATTTCCCAAGTATAGTTGGGAGTGTGTTCTCCATAACTGCTTCCTACTTAAAAACAGGAAGATATTCTTATTTAATTTTAAAAAGCATGAACAACTATCAATACTTTAATCAGCATTCCAATTAAACTGGCAATCATAATGTATCTAATTGATTAACAATTACCAGCACCTGTAGTTGGCTATAATTTTAATTACTGATTACATTATGGCTGATTGCTTAAAATGTTATTGGTATGAGCATTGATAGAGAAGAATAAAATAACTCTAAAATGAGTAATCAATAAAATTGAGATCAATGCCTCTTCAGTAAAATAGGAGATAATTTAGTTTCAACAATGTCAATGAATCATTCTCTAAAACATAAGATAAAGAAAAGTTATATAGTGGTAATTTTGATCCAACTAATTTTTATTCTTTTTTCTGAAATATGTAGAAGTAAACAAGCTTAAAGAAGAAGAAATTCTAGAAAGAAGTTCCTGAACATTAAATAAAAATAGATACTCATTCCTAATATACTTAAAGAAAGTCATTTTCATATCATTGGATGCAGAAATGACTTTGGCAAAATCCAACACTTTTTTGAGACAAAAGTCCTGGAAAGATTACACATGCAATGAACATACCTGAACATAATAAAGACAGTTTACAAAATGCCTGTAGCCAATATCAAATTAAATGGAGTGAAATTAAATTAATTCTATGAAATCAGGAACAAGAGGTTGTTCACTCTCTTCATACCTATTCAATATAGTACTTGAATATGTAACTAGACCAATAAGACAACTGAAGGGTAAGGAGATCAAGGTTATTCAAATTGAAAATGAAGAAGTCAAAGTATCTTTACTTGCAGTTGATTATATATATATGTATATAAATATATGTATGCATATGTATATGTTTGTACACACATATATACTTAATAATAAGTATATGCAAATGCATGCATACATATAATGTATATGTTATGTATATATATATGTATATGTATGTATATATACATATATATATCTATAAGCTTAAAAATTCCAGCAAGCAAAACCTACAGATGTTAAATACTTTCAGCACATTTCTGGATACAAAATTAACTCACAAAAATCAGTAACCCTCCTATACACAAATGACAAACAGACTGAGAAAGAAGTCAGGTAAACAACACTTTCCAGAATAGCCAAAAATAATATAAAATATCTTGGGGGAACTCTAACCAAGCAAATGAGTGACATGCATGATAGAAACAAAGCCACTGAAGAAGGAAACTGAAGTAGATATCAGAAGATGGAACAATTTCCTGTGCTCATGAATTGATAGGATTAACATAATTAAATGGTCATCCTACCAAAAGCAATCTACAGATTCAATGGAATCCCAATTAGAACTCCAAAACAATTCTTCACAGATCTCAAAATGACAAATCTCAATTTCACATGGAAAAAGGAAATAAAACCTAACAGCAGCAAGAACAAAAACAGGACAGGTAAAACAATCCTGAGCAATAACAAGAACTACTTGACGATGTCACCACATTTCCAATTTCAAGTTGCACTACAGAACTGTGGTAATAGAGACCCAAGCCAGACAATACACAGAGAGAGTCTGTGATAGGGACTAGATCCATAGAGCAGAAGCAGTGGGAAGGAACTGGGAGGAAGCTGTAATCAAGATATTGTATGGGAAAACATTATTTTCAATAAAAGAAAAAATGAAAAAAATATGTTTTAAAACAAGAAGGTTTTGGGCTTTGGAGGTAGCTCAGTTGGCACAAACTTTTCACAGAAACACTAAGAACTGGGTCCAGATTTTAAGCAGTCACGTAAAACTGGATGAAATCATAATATAATATCAGCATAGGAGATAGGGAATAGGTGGATCATTGAATCTTGCTGTCAAGAGTGCCTAGCCCGTTAGTGAGTTTCAGTACACTAAGAGACTCTGATTCAAAGGACTAGTGTCAGAAGAGTTACAGAGATATTCAGTGATCATTTGTCATTTACACACACACACACACACACACACACACACACACAGAGAGAGAGAGAGAGAGAGAGAGAGAGAGAGAGAGAGAGAGAGAGAGAGAAAGAGAAGAGATACAAATTCATGTGTCAGATTATTTAACATTCATTGTTTGAAAAAGTCTTGTTTTATTTTTTAGGTATAATAAGAATTTAAGAACAGTAATTATTTTCTAGAACAGAAAATAAGATGTAATCTATTGCATGTAAAACTAAACCATAGTACCAAATATTTTAATGCACAAACTTCTACCTTTCCATTTTGCTCTTTTGAAGGAATGTTTTAAAAAGTTTAGGATAACATCTATAACCTGGAAAATATAACCCTTCAAAACTTCGAAAAACTTTGCTCAGTTCTTCTCATTACAGTATAATTGTTTCCCTGAGGAATGTGAACCATAAGAAACTATTATGTAACATTTTATATTCTCTTTGTGATAAGTGAAATAATGTTATAAATTTCACATGACTTTCCCCAACTTTGACAGTTTGATATTAATTTATAATTTGAAACTCTTCATTATTCCATGTATTCAGAATCAACACAGCTAGAATGGTGAAAACCTTCACATCACAACCAATAGGCTTCTTAGGATAGATAAAAAAATAATACTGAGAAGGATGTAGAGAAATTGGTATCAGCTCCTGAATGGTAAATATTTTGTATATACTTTCCACAGTTAAATATTGTCGATTATCCTGTGTATTCAACACAGCTTGAATGGTTAACAACACCATATCACACCTACTATAATACTTAGGATAACATAAAATTATCATGGCTAAGAATTTCTCTCCTATTTGAACACACATGATAATGGACCTGTGAAACTTTGAAAAGTATATACAAAATATTTATTAGTATCATTGGTCAGAATAGAAAGAAAAGTCTGAATATATGTTACTTGTCAATAATCTGATGAACAGAGAAAATGCAATGTATTTAAAAAAAATGGTATAACATTTAGGCTTAGACAAGGAACAGAATATTCATACATGTTCTACTGTGAATGAACATGTATGAATGAAATGTCAGTCACAGACAACACACCACAGAACTGCATTTACATGAAGTTGAATGAATTAACATTTCTATAAAGACAGAAGCAGATTAAAAACTCTTGACAGTAGATTTGGGGAAAGGGTTCTAGGAAGAGGGGTGCTGTTGACAGCTACAGCATCTCTTTAAAATATACAAACTTTACAATGAATATGACAATGGTTATGCAACTTTAAGCAATTGTCTTCTATCATATGGAAAACAAGGTACAATAAGGGGCTGAAACATCTATAGATAGCTTGGTAGTTGACTAGCTCTAACAAAATCAATGAACAAAACTTGGACACTACTATCTAAACTCCTGATCCTTGTGTAACAGAACATCAGGGCAGAATGTGCATAGCAAGTGGAGATAGTTGCAGTCTTATTTATAAATATATAGGAAAGTAGGCATCAATGTATGTGTAGTTTTGGGAAAATATGATTATACAATCATTTTACTTGCCTGAGACTAAGAAATGAAGTAAGAATACACTTAATGTCTTTACAGGCTGCATACTTTCTGCCAATGTCAAATCTCATTTGTTCATCTGGTCATATGTTTTGTATTTTGGGAACGTAAGATAAACTCTTTCAACATTGTATAATAGCGTGTATAATGTCAATAACATTAAGGTGATAGTGCAATGTAATGAATGGTTACATGTATTAATACATGCAAGTCATAATGGAGGTTACCTTCATTTACTCAAATTTCAAACAGCTCTTTATGCTTTCTTTGTTAACAATGTATGCATTGTTTGTACAGTTTAAGATATTTGGAACAATTTTTATTTGCATGTGCAATGAGTAAATTAGTGGAGGGTTCACTGGAGAGAGATTAAAACTCTTGCATGTTATGACAAAATCTGGAAGACAAATATTAAAGGGGCTAAAAAACATGACCTTACTTCTGTGTGAAACTGACTTCCTAAATATGGATAAACATAAGTTACAGTAAGTGTTCCAACTTCATAAATTCTACTAGAGAAATCATCCTTAAATAATATTATCCTAGTCAGGAACTCCTTCTTTAATCCATCTTTTAAATAAAAACTCACAGGAAAACAGGAAAAAATAAGAAAAGAAAGAATAAAAAAAATTAAAAATAAAAGAAAGAATACAAATTCTTACCTGTGTTAATCAGAATGCCTGTAGTTATATTCAGTTTGCCAGCCTGCATACCTACCCCAGATTATAATGGAGAAGCTAGTATACAGGTAAATATTTCAACTGTGTAAAATTGGGTCTGCATTATTAAAGACCTCTGTGGGAGTGAGTATTTTATGCTCCAAGCTTTATGATCCACAAGATTTATTGATTTGCTTGAAGGAAGATACTGCTTGGATGCCTATGGGTCCACTGTGAAAATAGTCACATTGTATTAATTAGGTCAGCACTAATGCACGGAACCTTTCTTTTGCATTCCCTTCCTCTTTTGATCACCAGTAAGCTGTGCACATCATATAAAAAGGCTGCTAAGTGTTACTGCAAAAGGGAGTGACCAGAAGTCATCAGCAAACATTCTGCACACATTGATTTTCTGCTTAGGATTAATGGCTGGGGTCACTCAGAGCAGGCCTTTAAATTTTGTACCCAGTGGCATTTGTTTAATTAGAAGTTTCTTTGGCTCCCTGAATACATTCAATAACATGAGGCTCAGAATTATTGCTGTACATCTTATATCTTAATTTAGAATTAAGAATACATCTCTTGTTTTCACTCTATGATTTTCTACCTCTAAACAAAGAACATTTTAAACAATAGCCTTTAAGAGAAGGATAGCAGGAAGGGTGTGGAATGATATTGACATGCAGAAATTTGAATGTTCCATATTTATAAAATGTATTAATATAATAAGCTTCAAAGATATTACATAGCTTTTCTGTATGGTCTTTAATGTTGTAGTTATTTTGCATATGAGGACATAAAGGTGAGATACTCTTAACCCTCTGGGTTATGAATTATACAAATCATTAATTTTTTAAATATCCCCTCTAGAATTATTTTTCTAACCATAGTTCCTGTCTCTATACTTTGTGTTAGCTTTTTGGAGGAAAATATGTTAGAATAAGAAAGGAAATGAATTGCAAGCATTGGTCCTACTCTTTGGTTGGTGTAGGCAACTGTAGAAGAGAGAACAGAACGAGCTATAGTCCAGCCCCTAAACTTAAAATAAAACACCATAAAAAGGAAAAATAATTATGTCTAAAACGGATTTAATCTTTCTAACATACTGATATTGCCACTTGATACCATAGTAGATTGTTCAGTACTGGTTATAACTCCTTTGTGACTTCATGTGACTTGAGAAAGTATGCTATCCTGCCTTACAGGGGAGTGAAACCACAATCTGAAACTGAACATTTGGAAAAAAAAATTGCTACTGGAGCTGTGTTTGTTGTCCTTGCAAGTGGATCCATGGTCTACTGTGCTCCCTTGGTTGCTAGTGAGAAACATGGGAGCTTTTTGTCCTGGTGCATTTTGGGTTTTGGGTCTCGTGTGATCTTGTCTTACAAGGCAATGTTTCCCTATGTTAATTAGGCTAGGCTTTCACTCTTGAATGATGGGATTGCAATATGGTATGCCTTATATGACTGTGCTCTGATTAACCTTGTTTTTAAACTAAGAATTACAGAATTCTTAAACCAAAATGGAAAAACGGAGAATACATATCAAACAATAACATAAAAATAATAAAATAATCATAGGGTTCTTGTAAGAATTATATAAATCAGTGATTACCAACGTCAGCATGGTGTAGGCATTACACAAGTAAACTACTACTTCCTTCTTCCTAGCAGCATTTCTGCAAAGCCTGGAAGTACGTCTTCAATCAAGGTTTAGACAGCTTTCATTTTCATGTCGGTTAAGTAGCCATTCTCCAACTGCTCAGCATTTTCCCCCAGCTAGTAGTTCATCACACTTCACGGTTCCATTTTTGGATTTGAATGAACAAGCCTTCTACTAATGAGAATTAAGTCTTTCAAGGATTATGCTGTAAATGCTAGCAGAGTTAATTCTGTACAAAGTGACAAATCCCATCCCCTTTCTCTTTCTTTTCCTGAAAGCTGGATTCTGTATCCACTTTCTTATGCTTATTCATGATTATCCAAAAAAAAAAAAAAAGGATCTAATAATCATAAAACCAGAAGTAACAGGAGACAACTTTAGATTTAAATCATTATAATTCATTGCAGGGTCTTTAAGAAAATGCTTTTGTCTAATTCAATGTGTGTGCTATATGACTACTATCAAAAGAAAAGCATATAGAGTTACAATGTTGTTTAATTCTGGTGTTCTACTATTGTTATCAAAGCTTTTCAATTTACAAAGAAAAGGGAACTAAAAACTGACCTGACAAATTGAAATTTAGAGTTTCAGTAATAAATGATAGCTTTCATCTTTGCCTTGTAAAGTGATACTTGCAAACCGTGGAAGGTTATGAAAACATTGTTAAAAAGTGAAAGTTCCAAATGGTTTAAAATACACAGTGGTGTCATGTAGTGTATAATTAAATTACAGAATATCAAGATTCCCAGATTCCTTGTAGGTTGTTCCTATTGATTCAACAAAACCTAGCAATGGATGGAATCTCAATCTTCCTGAATGGATGAACTACACAGTATGTTACCATACTTATCAATACAGATAACAATTGCACTGTGAAAACACAAGGTGCTCTTGCTGGGCAAACATGTGAATTAAAAAGAATTGAAGTTGTGGATGAAAGCTATACTTATCTGTTGATATAAAGATAGGTTTTAGAGTACAGTTAGGAATTACACTTGTCTAATAAATGACAGTAGTAAGTTCCCTTCTAAGATAGGTGACTTTACTAGTCCAGGGTAGTTAGCTAGGTGTCTAGATTTCTCCCCTTGTTGAGCAGGCCTTAAGTTTAATTAGACAGCTGTTGGATACCAGTGAGAGCTGAATGTCACTATTGCATCTTGAAAGATATCTTGCTATCCCATTCATTGTAGTGGTTCGTAAGTTTCACAGCTGCACAGAGCTATTGTTTTCTTTTCTCCCTTGGAAGCCTACATAATACTTTCCTGTATCCTGACAGCTAAACCACAGGAAGGAAACTTTTAAAGTAGATCCAGCTTGGATTTTTTTTTTTTTTTGAGTCTTAAGTGTGTGGGGTCCTATAGGATTCTCCTTCAACCTCTGAGAGGCAACCAAGGAGAGGAGCAATAGCCTATATTATTCATAAAGTTTCTTGGATTATGATGACTCTAATTTGAGAAACTTTAATAAAACTAATATTAAAAAATAAAGAAAAATAACTAAATAAAAAAAGAAATAGCCACATTCCTTGTTCTTTTTTTTTTAATGTTATCGACATAAAAATGCCTATTCCAGCCTGAATTATGTAAAAAAAATGTATAACAATAAAAAACAACCAAACATAGTAAAAGTAATAATTTAGTATATTAAAAGATACTATTGTCTTTTCCTCTAGAACCTTAAATGGAAATTTCAGGGGCAAAAATTATTACCACATGCACTATCATCATAGCTGGTGGTGGTACAAATGAACAGAGCAAATAATGCAAAATCTTGCTGGCCATGGAGATAATGGCACACCTGCTGCTTAACTCTCTGCAGTGAGACACTGTGTATCTGGGGCTGACTGTAGAGGATTTTATTCCTCCAAATGGTTAAGGGATCATTAGAGTATAGTCTATGGCTAGAGGAAAGATTTCCCTGAGAAAGGAGCTTGGATCTCCTGTTCCATTGTTTTTCTCACGACAGTGAGGGCAAGGAGAGATGGGGCAGGCAAGGGATTCTTTCACATCTCTGTCAGAAATTGAATGAGACAAACTCATTCCATGAGATTCTCTAATTTCGTCAAAATTATATCTGCTGTCAATTCAGCTCCCAGCACACTGAAAGCGGAGTGAGAGTGACAGGGTAGATGAATGTGCAGGTCGTACTCCCATTTCCCAAGCAAATGTGGCAAGTGAATAGAATAACGAGGACCAGAAGAGCAAACGCAGTCACCCCACAGGCAAAGCAAATGGACCACTGAGATTGATGAACAAGGTTACTAACCAGGAGTATCCGAGTGTATGCCCTGGCCCAGTGGCAAGCAGGCTTGCAATTCTATTCCTGTCTCAAGTTCATTGCTGACATTTAAGCTGGACAATAAGTTTTTTCAGCAACTCGGGCTGTCATTTACAGTGAAATGTACCTGGTGAAATGATTCATTTAGAGTTTCCAGGGCTCCAAATTGCCACTTCAAATAGGATATACAGCTTAGCCAAATCCCGCTGTAAGTACTGCAGATGCAGCGAGACACGGCCCAAATCCCCAGAAGTCTCTGTGAATTTGGATTCCTGGCCATCTCCTTTTCTCAAATTCAGTTTTCATCTTTGTTTCCTAAATTTTGCAGACAAGTAGGTCTCAAATGGCTTAATTTAAAGGGGAAAGCACAGAACTGTCTGTTGTCTCATCTCTAACACCCTTACAGGCATACAGAGATACTGAAGTGCCTCAAATACTGTTTGTAGAAATATACACATACGTGATGTTAATTTTAGAAAATTATATTTATTTCTGTTTATGTGTTGTAATAATTATGTTTACCTTTAAAGACTCATTTCATAAAAGCATTCTCTTTCATTTTATGTGTATATGGATCTATGTTTTACCTGCATCTGTCTTTATACCAAGTACATGCAGTGCCTACAGAAGCGAAAAGAGAGCATCCGAGTCTTTGAAACTGGAGCCGTGGGGTTGTTGAGAGGCACCATGTGAGTGCTGGATCTAGACACAGGTCCTGGGCAAGATCAACAAAAGCTCTTAACTACTACACCATCTTCCTAGGGCTAAACCAGTTTCAATCCCCTTATTCTGTCAAGTTCAAATTCCTATTTTTTTCTAGCACTGGTCAAATGTGCTTAATTTTTAATATACCCTTTCTGGGCACGTAGTTTTACTCAGTTTCTATGGCTGTAAGTATCATCAATTTCTGCATAGCAAATATATGTCCCTGGTCTCAATAATGATGCAAATCCCATAATTAAGTCTTCCGTCTCGGTTTCTTGCATGTACAATATAAAGACCTATGCCGGCCCTAGTAAAATCCCATCATCAATTATTCTTCCAGGTTTCTCTGCATTCATTCAGGTCCCTTGTGTTTTGTTTTCTCAGGTATAGTGCAGACCCCTTTCTTTCTATCAAAAATGTGAATGCAAAGCTTCAACTGTAGCCACAGACCTGAGTTACCCCTTAATAAATTCCAGCAGTACTATAATTCTGTGCAGTGATATGACAATATGTGTATCTTAAAATTGACAGACAACCAAGGCAAGAGGATATTTACAATCGCTTAACATTGCTCTTATTCTCCAGGCAATCCAGAACCAAATTATTATTTCCTATTCTCGTCTTATTTTCTATATCTCATAAAATTTTAATTTTGGAATTAAAATTTGATTCCATCATTTCCTCCAATCTCTTTCCTCCATCCTCTCTCTCTCATGTTCCCCGAATCTTCTCAAATTGATGACCTCTTTTCCCCTGTTATTACATACCAAACTAAAAAATGATTCAGTAAGACCGTTCAGTGTTACTTGTATGTACATGATTTCACGACTGGCTAGTTGGTATTGAGTCACCAATTGGGCTAATCGCTATGGAAAACTATTTCTCCTTTTCTCAGCATTCCTTAGGTGACTGTAGGTCTTTGCCTCTGGGTATGGCCCCATGAGGTTTCCCTTTCTACATTAGTTTGTCTAGTGATATTGAACTTGTTCAGGAATTATTAAGGTGGTCAGGTTTTGGGGGTACCATGACTGAAGCTTCCCTGTCATTTCCAGGAGTCATTTTTGGGTTTTGTTTGTTTATTTTTTGTTTTGTTTCGAGAAAAGTTTTCAGTTATATATCCCAATTTCTCTCTGAACTCAGTTGTGTATCCCAATTTGTCTCTGAACTTACTATGTAACCTGCACTAGTCTCAGACTTGTAGAGATCCTTCTCTTTCAGCCTTCCATATATATAATTAAAGGAATATACCAACACACTGAGCCAAATTATTGTATAACAACTATATTTAAAACAAAATTAGAGCAAGGAAGGATGATGTAGAATTCATTTGTTGTATTTACTAAGACATAACCTGATGTTGAAGATATTTAAAACTAAACAATAAATGTATATGAATTTTAGTTTTCAAGAGGTGTTATAAAGTTCATTAATATTATAGAATAATATACTTTATTGGATTTTTATTGATTAAAGATCTCTAATTTAGTGAAGTTATAGGTTTCAATGTAGATTTTATGTTCAGTTGTTTTGTAAGTCATTCCTTTGAAACTGAGAAGAAAATGTCAAAGTTTATAATTTAACTACAAATACATAAATATTCTTAATATAAGTTTTCTATATTAACGAACAAAGATTATCATCCTTCCCATCTTCTGAGTTATTAATTATTTAAATAGTTAAAAAAAACTTTACATATTCATTTTTATTTGTGCAAGTCATATCCATTCATTTAAAGTTAGTTTAGCCAATGCATTAAAGTATTTGTGTTTTAAAAAATAAACTTAGAATTTCATTTGTGTTGTTGATATAATGTTAAAAACGAAAAGCTGTCATGACTCAAGATGATTCTTTTAAAAATTAATCCATATTATTTGGTCATCTACACTGTAATAGAAGTTCCTCTGTTAGTACCTATTAAGAGGGTTGTAACCCATTTTTTGATGGGGTTATTTAGTTTTCTGGAGTCTAACTTCTTGAGTTCTTTGTGTATGTTGGATATTAGCCCTCGGTTGGACATAGGATTGGTAAAGATCTTTTCCCAATCTGTTGGTTGCCATTTTGTCCTATTGACAGTGTCCTTTGCCTTACAGAAGCTTTGCAATTTCATGAGATCCCATTTGTCTAATTCTTGATCTTAGAGCATAAGCCACTGGTGTTCTGTTCAGAAACTTTTCCCCTGTACCCATGTGTTCGAGGCTTTTCCCCACTTTCTCTTCTATTAGATTTAGTGTATCTGGTTTTATGTGGAGGACCTTGATCCACTTGGACTTGAGCTTTGTACAGGGAGATAGGAATGGATCAATTTGTATTCTTCTGCATGTAGAACGCCAGTTGAACCAGCACCATCAAAAAATGGGGAACAGAGCTAA
>CM052715.1:54689499-54704065 GCA_028551405.1 Uromys caudimaculatus
GATGGAACTTGAAAATATCATCCTGAGCGAGGTAACTCAGTCACAAAAGAATGAACATGGTATGTACTCACTGATAAGTGGATATTAGCCGAAACGTTTGGAATACCCAAGTTTCACTTTACAGTAACTGTTGGACTGAGAGTGACGTCCCAGATGGAGGAGTTGGGGAAGGAACTGAAGGAGCTGAGGGAGTCTGCAGGCCCATGGAGGGAGCAACAGTGTCAACTGGCCTGAACCCCCCCCCCCGCGCCGGTCCTCCTGGAGGCTGGACCACCAACCAAAGAATACACATGGAGGGACCATGGTTTGGACCACATATGTGGCAGAGGAGGGCCTTGTTGGCCATCAGGGGGAGGAGAGACCCCAGTAAAGGGGAATGTCAAGGTGGGAATATGGGAGTGGGCAGGCGGGTGGGTAGGAGGTGGAATTCCCTCATAGAGATGGGGGAGGGGGAAGGAATAGGTGGTCTCCAAAGATGAGACCTAGAAAGGGGGAAACATTGGAAATGTAAATAAAGTATCAAAAAAAAAAAAAAGAGGGTTGTAGCCAACACAAACCTAACTGAGTGGGGAAACCAACACAACATTAAACAAGACACAATCACTACTCAGGACTGACTGTCTATTTTGTGCATGTGAGTCTTGCCCAGGATATTGTAGCAATGTTAATAATAATATGGTTATTACACGATCCAAAAGCTTGACAAAAAGCCTTTGATCCAGATTTTCCATGCTACACTAAAACACATTGAGGTAAAGAACTTGAGGAAATAAATGTTGAATGAAATGATGACCACTTAAAAACAACTTAAAGACAACTCTCTTCACATGGAATGTTCAGACAGCAGAATTCAGCCTTGTGATATAGAGAGGGCTGACTTTCCCAAAGTTCAGTATAATGTAGGAATAGCAGTTACTGAAAGAAAAGGGAAACTTTTCTTAAGTCCTCTGAAAGATGAGTGTGTTCTTCTCAGGACTGGCAGTGATGGTAGCTGTTTAAATGAGGCTGAAGAATAGGTTTTAGATGCATAAATTTTGTCTGCAATTGGAGGAAGGCAGTTGGACTCTCTACTTAAACCATGTTTCTACAAAATGCAGAATCTTCTCTCATGAATTCTTCATTACTCAGAGTAGCACAGGAGGCATCACATACTACTAACCTTTGTATGCACCAATGGCAGCTCATGTTTTTAGGATATTTGAGTTCATAGGAAAAGGACATGATTTGAAACTTGAGGCACAACTTTTCCCCTGTGCATTTTACAGTGCAAATATAATGATCTGAGTCTCTGTGGGAAACAAGAGCCAATAAGGCAGTGGTGGAGGTTCAGACCAAAACTGGAAATTGGTGGTTGGCCTCCAAATAGGATTCTAGTGAGGCTGTGACTTGTGCTGCTGACCCTGAGAACTCACATTTAATAACAAGAACCTATGCAGTTAGGCACTGGCAAGAGAGGCCTCTAGTTTCTGAATGAAACTGGTAAGCATCATTTCAAAGTCATTTCTTCTCATGAATCAAGAATATTATCAAAGAAATGTTAAATGTAACCAAGTTAGTCATCTACACAACTTGCAATGACATCATTACCCATAAAACAACAACAGCAGCAACAACAACAACAACAAAAAACCAAAAACCAAAAAAACACAGGATCAAATCAAATGACACTGGCACCTAAACCATTTTAAACTTTACCAAAAGCATTGTCCCTCTTTTTTTCTATGAAACAGAAATTCTTAAATGTCTACAGTGTATGCTTGATACACATGTGTGCTTTTTATTATATATGGAAAGCTTGTCTTCTGTCAGTCACTTCCTGTCCCTTGTTATCATGTAATCCTTGAAGCCAAGCTTACTCTACTTGAGACTGCAGGGTAAGATCAAGGAGATACAATCAGGAATGTTTTTTTGGAGAATAGGCCTTCCAGTATGAAGGGACACCAAGGGCATAGGACATGAAAGATAGTGCTCAAAAAGATATACATGAACATTTCAGATACCAATTATACGTACGTATGTATGCATGTATGTAAGTATGCATGCAAATGTATGTACATAGGGGGCGGATAGCAATGAGAGAAGAAAATGCAGCCCAAAGTACAAAGAAATGGTGTTTCTTCAGCAACAAATTGAAAAGGCCAAAATATGAAAAAAGAGAATATCCATAGCAGATCCGAGAACCAGGAAATCATCTATCCATTCCTCTCTACCATTCAAGAGCTTATGTTTCAAAGGCAGGCAAAGATCTTAGTGGCATTTAGCTTACCAGCATAATTTCTTAGTGCTTATTGTATAACTAACATCCTATTAACATATAGCAGATTCATAGTGGATATCTTGGCATTGAAAGGTTTTTCTGACTAGTTCATACTTTCATCTAAAATTACATACATGGCTGGGGTTTAATTCAAGATTGTATCTGTCAAAAAAGCCGAACACCTGCTGCTGCCAACACACACAGACACACACAGACACACACAGACACACACACAGAGAGAGAGAGAGAGAGAGAGAGAGAGAGAGACTTCATCCAAACTGAACACTGTTGAGAAAACGCTAAATAAAGGAGACAGAGGTGAATAGTGCAATGTCCATTGTAATCTCCATGCTTCAACAAGCCTTTTATGACCTGCAAAAATAACACTTCCCATATAACACCACGGTGAAGGACTATGTTAAGGGCTAGAATTATAACTTGACAAAGGCAAGCTGTATGATGTAGGAGCAATCACAGTTAGGCCCTGAACATACCACATGATTGATATTGCATGCTATGATCATGGAATTGATATTTACCCTGGCACACAAGGCCTTTACTGAAATATAAAAGAGTTTCAACTCACAAATAAGAATGTATGTATCTGTGCTTTACTTCAAATTAAATAAATGTCTGATAGTGTCTTTGAAGAAATATTGCACACCTTTGCTCTGGCTTTCCTAGCTTTCCATGCTAATACTGTTTTTAATATTAATAAGAAAAATTCGTTTTAAATATCTTGCTGATGATGCCTCCTTTCTCTGTCCATTAATTAACTCTTTCTTCCGTCATGTGGGGGGTCCTACTGATTTCCTTCTGTTGCATGGTATTATGAGTAGAGGTGCTTTTCTGTCTGTGAAATGGAGGGGCTGGCATCTGCTGAATCCCAGGGTCACATGTGATGTGTGAATTAAATCAGATAATTTCTTATACGAGTATAGTGAGCCACTACTGACTTGAAAGGCTTCATACATAACTGAATGATGTTTTTAAAAGGCAACAAAAATGAGTTAAGGACTAAAACTAGCAGCAACATAGAGATAACAATGGTTTTCAATCACACAAAACCAAGCAATGATAAGTCAATATAAAACTTGACTGCAGCGCCTAGGCAATGCCAAGGAATTTATTATTTAATGTTAAGGCTGAACTCAGTGCCAAACAATTTCTTGATCAAGGATTACAAATTCAGCAGCACATTTTTCTTTGAAAAGTATTATGATAACATTTTATCTCCTTAACCTCCAACCACCTCGTATGTTGCTCATCTTACCAATCAGGTTCTATTGGGTTTAAAACATTCATCACACACCCACACCCACATACACCCAAACACCTACACACACACACACACACACACACACACACACACACACACACACACACACAGGGAGAGAGAGAGAGAGAGAGAGAGAGAGAGAGAGAGAGAGAGAGAGAGATGAGTCAGTCAACCACTCAATGTACAAGTACAGAAAATCCTATCAGCCACAATGGGTAAGAGCACAGAAGTACTGACTTACAAACTGAAAGGAAATTCTGAGATTCATTTATAATTTCATTTCATGAACACAGAATCACAGGATGATTATTATTCATAAGAGCATGTACTTTAGGCTCTGTGCAACTAAGTGAAATTGTGAGATCATAATCATAACATCACTGTATTTAGTTCGCAAGTCTTCAGCATTTGTCTGCATGTGACTGATCTTGGACTCTTTAAAGTGCGGGAATAATCAAGCTAAATTATTTCCACTTAGTAATGGATGATTATCCCTGCTTTACTATTTGCTACTGACTCATAATCAAGGTCTCGATCTAATCAATAATTGTGTTTCTTGTGACTGAGTTAATTTGTATTTCTATGTTTCAGTTGAATCTTTTATTTATTTTCATATAAGGATTCATTCCTTGAGAATAACACATGAGCTTTGTGTGTCCGAGTAGTTGTTGGAAACAAAGGAAAACATAATTGTTTGAAGTTTGTTTTCCAATAAAACATCCAGAAGTAACTAAAATTGTTTGAACTCAGAATAAAGTAATTTATATTAAAAACAAAAAGCTTTTCAAACATGTAAGCATGAATGTGTCAGTTACTAAATCATCCTAGGGATGAAAATCATTTTGTAATAATAATTAAAAAAAGATTCATACATCTTTCAATAAAAATTCTGATAAAGTATTTTGAGCAACCTTGATAGTGTTTCCTTGTAGTCTGTCTATTGTCTTCCAAAATTATTATTTCATTTGATAATTTTTAAGTTCACATGCAAAATAATGTTTTGTTATCATGACACCTTGGCCCATGCATGTCATCCAAATATTTTCCTCATTTCTTCCCTTCCCTTCTAACCTTCCTTTTCCAGATAATCTGTCCTGCAACCAAATGTTACATTAACATCATTTAGTCATGTGATGGTTCATGACAGGAATATGAGTTGGAAGAGTAGTGCGAAGTGAGTTCATAAGTGTGTAAATATCACAGAGTGTATTTACACAACCTGAAGTAGGTGACAGAATTTTATAGAGCCTCAGTTGTCTATATAGTATATTGCCTGACATATTACTGAAATATGCAAATGTAGGTTTTTTCTTATGGTGACGTGGAAAAGAAGATAGATTGTACCTATTCGTCTCAGAACTCTAGTGATCTAAAACTAAAAGTCTCAGCACCTGACCACCCCAGCTAATCAAGCATCTACTACAGAGGCCTCAGAAAGTCATGCCAATTGCCTTCTCAATTTACCCACTTGTGTAATTAAGCTCAGTAACGAGTTGATTCTGTGAAAATGCTATCTCCTATCCTTGTAACTGAAGGACTGGTTACTTGGAAGCAGACACTGTAATTAGAACATCTTATCAGTACACCACAAAGCAAGAGAAATTGGTGTGAAGTTAATGGTGTGTACACAGATGGCCTGTTCCTAAAAGAAGCTCTGAATAGAAATAAGTTGAGCATCTGTTAACTGTAAAACAGGCAAAGAGACAACAGACTTAATGATCCTTTACTACCTCAAAAGATACAACCTTAGGCTGTCTAAGGAAGAAATATAGGTGGCAGCCTCAAAGATGGTGCACAATGAACCCAGACAATTAGCATTTAGGGTTGGTCCTGTCTGAGCAGGATCTACCGACCTTATTATAAAATAAAGGACACAGCAAAACTGGTGGTGACAAGAAGACTATTATGTCTTGAGTTGTCCTGTCTTACTATGAAGGAAGCTATCCCCCAAGTTACAAGATGTGCTATGTAAGGTCCAGGTAGTAAGAAAATGATGGCCCCAGCCAAACAAACATCTAGGTACTTGGAGGCTGTTAACAATCAACTCTGAGCTGTGATGCATATTGACTCTAGTCAAGCTTGCAGCTACGACTAGTTCTTCAGTGGATGTCTTGATGACAGCCTCATGAGAGGCTGAACTGCCAGCATCTAGATAAATCACCCAAGTTTTCAGATTCACAGAGACTGGAAAACAGTATGCATTTGTTACTTGAAGCCTCTGCTTTTTGATATAGTTTTTAACACTGTGGTTGGGAGGGAGGGGTTGGGCAGCCCCTTGCAGTCAGTACAGGACACAGTATTATTGCATGAGGTATGGAAGAACTAAAGAACGGAAGTACATAGGAAGCATTGTCACAGTGCTATTTGCTTATAAAGGAAATGAAATCCTGAAGATCGTTTCCTAAATCTATAGAAAATATGAGTGATACTTTAGCAACATGACATGGTGAATAACTTGGATACGGTTCACATGTGCAGGGATCACAGAGTGTTCTTGAAAAATAGATAATTTTGTTGTTGAATGTAGGATATCACCATGAAACCTCTTAATTTGGAAAATTGAATAATTTATATATGTGTGTTAATAAAATGTAATAGAGGAAAGTAAAATCATATATCTGTGTTAAAATTATAACATTACTTTGTAACATATATATAACAAAGTCCAGTTGTATTTTCTCGATTTTACCAAAGAAGCTAAAGTTAAACATTAATCTATATACCTGTGCATAAAAACACACAACTATACACATGACGGGGGGGAGTAACATCAAGATAATAAGAAATCAGACATTTTTTGTGAACATTAAACTTGAGTAAAATTTGCCCTGAGATGCCATTTTATCTGTCCCCAATGGCTAGTATTCTTTCCTCTAAAGTCACAGGTATCTAGTGTGAACGACCTGCCCACCGCACTCTGTAAAGAGCAATTGCCCTCTGCCCCAAAGGTGATATTTGGAACCTCCTCTCCCCTTGCTCCTCTTTGCTTTTCATTCCTGGCAGCCCCTGCCTTCTGGCCATACCAGCTCTCTGCCCTTCAGCCAGCAGAGAGAGCATCTGTGTCCCTGCTCACATGGTTGTCATTAACACTGAAAGAGGACAGAGAGAAGCAGGGCTTCCTGAAATCATTGTGACAGCCCAAGTCTCGCTTATAAAGACGCTGCCATTTTAAACTTAGCAGAGTTCAGCGGTCAGACAGCGATATGAATCTTGCCATTTTCTAAGGCCACATAATGAAGAGAAGAGAGAATGGGAGAATGAGAATGGCAGGCCAAATGGGAAAATTGAAGGCTGAGAAATCCTGATTAGATACGTTCTGGAGGACTTGCTTAATACATAATAAGACATTTAGGGTTTCATATTTTACTAGGTTAAAAGAAAAAATATTTCTAAGACTTTATCAAATGTACCTAAAGAGTGATAATTCTTGATATTAAGATTTATTAGTATTGAAAAGACATGTTTTTCATGCTTCCCAAATGTATTTGAGGTTAATTTAGACTTAGTACATTCATTACATGTTCTATTTCCCTAAGTGTCTGTAAATAAGACTTGTTTTAATTTGAGATGCTGACACATTTACTGCCATGTTCCCAAGTACAGAAGGAAGTTCTCTCCAATAAGGAAAAAAAAAAAACCTCTGAAACAGAGCCTCAAACAACACTTAATACTAATCTTATTTTTCCTTAAATTGACCTCAGAGACATTCTACAAACTCATTTTTGCTACCCATGTTCAAGTGGAAATCAAATATTGCAGATACAATAGAAGAACTCAACTATCTCCAAAGTAATAATTTTGCAATAAGGTGTACGCACTGGGAAGTCTTTGAGTGTTTTTGAAGTACTTATTTTTTATAACACCAAAGTAATTATACCTGCAGTTAGAAAAGAATCCATTTCTGCTGTAACCAAACTATACCAGACTTGAATAATATTGCACATAACACTGTGGCGGTCTGCTTCTCACAGATGCATATCCACAGCAGGCCCCAATGTAAAGCACTGTGCTTTCCTCATTAGCACCATTTAATTTAAGCTTTCAAGAGTAGGATTCCAAAAACCACAGTTCAGAATAATGTGACAAGTTTTATTTAAATGACAAAGACGTAGAGCAAACCAGCAGCCTTGTAGCCCAGTCTACAGCTCTTGTTAGAAGAAACTCTGCAGTTTAGAAAGTTAAGAAATACATCAGAATTCAGTTGCTTCCCACGATGGGCAGATTTTTGAATATTTACCCTAGAACTACTTCTGGAATCATGCAACTTTAGAATATTAAAAAGAAAATTAATACACAAGCAAATAAGGACAAAAAACAAAGCGAGCTCCAGAGAAACATTTGCAACACCTCGCAGCATCATTAACCACTAGTGAAATATAAAATAAAGCCATAATGAGGTAGACTTGACTTTAGGGCTACCGAATGCACACAATTAAACCCAGAGCATAATAGTAAAGGTTGGCAAGGATGAGGGGAGGTCGGAAATCTCACTCACAGCTGGTGAGGACTAAAATGGCATGGCAGCTTTGGGGAAAAGGGGTTGAACAGAGTCTTAATCTGACCTTGTATTGGTTAGGGATATGGGCTTCAGGAAGAAGGAATAATGAATGTCCCAGGCAAAAAGGGACCATTAACAAGGCTAAAAACACAGAAGAAACAGTATGTCAATAAGTCTGGGATGTGAAGTACAAGATAGTTCAATGGGTTCATATGGGAAACTGGTAGCAAAGCTAACACCATTAAAAAAGACAAGGAGTTTTTGGAATAGTAGCAGTGATATGATTAATGGATCGATTTGAAGAGTTAGCAGTTAAGCCCTTTATACCCTTCACTAATCTAGATAACACATGGTTTAAGTGTGTTACCCAGCTAGGACTTTTCTGTGTGTGACAAGTTTATTCTGGAACTATTCAACACATGAGTACTGCTTTTATTCTCTGCTAACAATTGGAAGCCAATAAACCATGTTAAACTTGAATAGGCTAAGATTCAGGAAAACTGAAGTGTTGGTAAGAAGTGTCAGCTGGGCTATGGATTGACTTAGTAACTAAATGCTAGCTATGCAAACAAGAGGACCTTGGGTTTGATCTGCAGTTAACAATGGGGGTCTAGAAAAAGCTCTTGGAATCCTCCCAGCACCAAGGAGGCTACCTGGGGCTTGATGGACTGTCATTTTAGTAAAACCAGCAAACTGACAGTCAGTGAGACGCACTGTAAAATTTAAGATAGTTTACATCAACCTTTAGCCTCAGCACTCAAGTGTACACATTCGTATTTGCACATACATGTATGACATATGCATGTATGCACGTGTGTATGTGCATGCATGCATACATGCAAGTACACACACAGAGAGACAGAGAGAGATAGACAGAAAGAGAAAGAGAGAAAGAGAGATGGGATGGTTGTAAAGTGTTTTCCAGATTCCCCACAAATCATCTTTTTTAGCAGAAGACAAGACTGTGTCATCAAACATTACTCATCAATAGTTGATAACCATGAGTCAACAATTCTGGTATTTTGTATGAATATCCAATCCACAGAACCCTTGTACCACTGGAGTTCATCTCAGTCATTATTTACAGTATAGGGAATTTCACCTTTACCCTTAAATTTCTCATAGGCTGTCACTCCTGTTAGTATCGTGAGTCAGAAATCTTAGCTCTAATGAGGCCAAGGACATAGGTTCTTTCTTATTAAAAAGCATGTGAGAAGACATACTCTGTTTTCCATAGACTGCATCCTGAAAGTCCTCCAGTCTCTCATGACAGGAAGCATGCTTTATTTAGGCCAACCCATGCAGCAAATGGCAGAAGTACAGGATTGCTTGCACTGATCATTCCTGAATACATATCAGATAGTATGGAAGGAAATAACACCCACCCAAGGAACACTTGCTGAGTGAGCACACAGAAATTCTTGAAGTAAAACTTGTTCATTATATTACAGGAGAGCTCTTCAGGATCTTCTTGGAAACTCACTGCCACTTTCAGAGGGCATGAAATATGTTCTATTGGGTTATCTGACTTCATAACATACTGCTCTGCCAATTTTTTTGGTGTTGTTTTAAAATTGTAATTGTATTCAGTGAGAAGTGAAGATATTCATGGAACTAAAAGGAGAGCCTCTGATATCCCTTGTGTAATGCTGAGAGGCAGGTGGTCTTCTGCTGGATCTCACAGGCTCATAGCAGTTTTTGCAAATTCAGAGAAGAACAGAAGGTGCCATTGACTCCATCTAAGAGATAATCACATATGACAGCTAACCACAACTAAACTACAGGCTGCGGGCCTTTTCTTGTGGATGGCCATGTACTTGAGAATGATGCATGATCATTTTGAATATTTCAAAATGACTTCATTGATAAAACAATCTTATGAGTCTTATGAGAGCACACCTCAAAACAATTTGATTGCCAAACAAAATCTCCAGAAAGTTTCCTTTGCTGGAAGAATTTGTAATTCTTACAAACAAGACACATGGCCAGGGAAGGAGATAGGTTAACTGAAGGTCTCCCCTTACTCTCTTCCAAATCAGATTCCTCATTATCATCTCCAGCTTTGTAGTAGAGCACCTGCTGAGACCCACTATCTCTTTTCTGACCCCATCTCCCCTAGATGATACAGCTTTTCTCTGGCAAGCTTCTCCCAGTACTCATTCTGTTATGTCAGTCCTCAACTCCAGCAGTCTCTTCCTAGAAAGCCTCCATCCAAGTCAGCCAGAGAAGCAAGTAGGCCACACAAAGACTTTAAAGCAGGCTTTATAAATATTATAGAGGTTCTTAAAGAAAAATAAACAAATAATTTAAAGAGAGCTATGGAAACACAAGCAAACACTGGAGGGAAATGAACAAAGCAGCTAAAGACCTAAAATTGGAAATAGAATAAAAAAAATATAAAACCCAAGTAGAAGGAAAACTGGAAAAAAAATATTTAGGAACTCAAACATGTACCTCAGAGACAAGCCTCACCAGCAGAATAGGAAAAACGGAAACAAGATTCTCAGACATTGAAGACACAATAGGATAAATAAATACTAAGTCAAAGAAAATGCTAAATCTAATCTCTATGTTTATGTCTCTATCATCTCTCTATCTCTCTATCTATCTCTTTATCATAGATTATTTAAATTGCTTTTGTTGTGGTTAGGTGTAATCTTTATAACCCTCATATCTTTAAATCTTTCATCATGAAAGGGTGTTGAATTTTGTCAAAGGCTTTTTTAGCATTTAATGTAATGATCATTTGTGTTGGTTGTTTTGTTTGTTCTTTCAATTTTTTATATGATATATATACATATATATACAGAACAAAGAAAGAATATCAAAAGGCAAAAAGAAAAATGACATATATAACATATAAAGGAAGTGTATAACATACTGCTCTGCCAATTTTTTTGCTGTTGTTTTAAAATTATAATTGTATTCAGTGAGAAGTGAAGAAAAACATGGAAGAAAAGGAGAGTCTCTGATATCCCCTTTATAATGCTAAGAGGTGGGTGGTCTTCAGCTGGATCTCACAGGCTCATAGCAGCTTTTTCTTCAGAAAAAGAATAGAAGGTGCCATATAAAGGAAGACCTATTAGAATTATATTTGACTTTAGTTACAATTGCTTTGAGTTTCTCTCCATTTAATTTGATGTTGGCTATTGGCTTGCTGTAAATTGCCTTTATTGTTAGGTGTGATCCTTATATCGCTGGTCTCTTCGAAACTTTCATCATGAAGGGGTGTTGGATTTTGTCAAAGGCTTTTTCAGCATCTAATGAGATGGTTATTTGTATTTTTTTCTTTCAATTTGTTTATATGGTAGATTACTTTGACTTATTTCCATATGTTACACCATTCCTGCATATCTGGAAGGAAGCCTACTTAATCATAGGGGATGATAATCTTGATGTGTTCTTGGATGCAGTTTATAAGTATTTTGTTGAGTGTATTTGAATTCATGAGGGAAATTAGTATGCAATATTCTTTGTTGAATACTTGTATGGTTTGGGTATCAGGGTGATTGCAGCCTTATCAAATGAATTTGACAGAATTTATTTTTCTTTTTCTATTTTGTGAAATTATTTGAACACCAATGGCATTTGCTCTCCTTTGAAAGTCTGGTAGAATTCTGTTTTAAAAGCATCTGGTACAGGGCTTTTTGTTGTTGTTGTTGCTGTTGTTTTGTTTTGTTGTTGTTGTTGTTGTTTGGGAGACTTTTAATGATGACTTATATTTTCTAGATAGCCAGGAACCACATACTGGATACCTTAGAGACCCAAGATAAAATCAAGCATGACTAGTAAAAATAATTGAAAATTAAAAAGTCAATAAAATGATTCCAATGATATTTTACAAGATAGATCGGTGCCTAACCCAGTTGTGTTCAGAAGCATCATACAGCAACTGATGGTAGCAGCTGCAGAGACCCACAGCCAAATACTAGATGAGCCAGGGAAAGCCTACAGAAGACAGGGATTATAGGAGACAGAGGGTAGGAGAACACCATGAGAACATGGCCCATAGAATGAACTAAGCAGCATTCATAGGAGTTCACAGGGGAGACTGAAGTGACAAATGCAGAACCTACATTGTCTGAGCTAAGTCTGAGCAGTTTCTTCCTAATACATTTTCCTGCTCACAAAGCCAACGTAATAGAATGTTTGTTTGTTTTCTGGTTAAAGGTGTCTTAAATTTTGAATCTTTTAAAAATAATGTACAACATATTAATAGTTTTTCTTTGAGTAATGCAAAAGGAAGTGGACTAGGTAACAACTAGACTACTATATATAGCTAAGATTGCAATTACATTGTAATGTAAATTGTCTTCTTACAATATTTCGACTATATTTTCCCATCGTGCAACTCTTCCCACATCCCCTCTCAAAAACACAGTTTTCAAATCACACATTCTGAATAAAATTGAACTCACTTAAAAGGGCAGGTATTTTAATTGTACATATGTGTACATAGGTATATATGCATGCTATATTGATTTTTATATTATATCCATAGCTGGTCCTCCTAATCTCTGCATTGCTCAGTGGAATTTTTCATTCCTGAATGTTCAACAATAGGGAGCCAAGAAATCCATAGATACCCATATTTGTATTCAAAAAGACGTGGCAAACTCAGCATCTAATATTTGTCATCTTTTGTTACAAATGAACAAGCCTACTCATTTTCTGGAAATCTTATGAAATTCATTCTAGGCAGAAATTGATTTCAATATTTTATCGGATGGCAGAATAATGAATTTATTGACCTCTTGAAAATACTTGTGACCATTTGCCACGCTCAACTCTCCATTACAGTTCCTTAACCTCCTTAGAATGCAGCACAAGCAGGAGACCTCTGATCAAGGACTAACAGAGACAGCCCATGCAGCAAAGCACTTCTATTTATCTTTCAGAATTTATCAGTGTGCTCTACTAGATAAAGTAGAATACTTATTGAATTATGGATCCCCTTGAGATATGTCATCTCTCTAGGGATCCATGCTCAGTACAAGTTTAATATGTGAGTAAAAATTTAGCAAACATTATGTGTTATGAAAGTATAATAAGGTCTGTGGACTCACATAAGATTCAAAGTTTTAATGTCTGGCCAGTAATTCAAGGAAGAAAACACAATATGAAAATTACATTATCTACAAACATGATGAAAGATAAAGGTATGCCTCTCCCCCTTTCTAATAAGCCACTGAGTCAGAATTAAGTTGTCCACAAGCACATAGTTGTGAGGCATTCTACTGGCAGCCATTCTCCCTAAGAAAAACATGACATGGAAGTGGGAAGGAGATTATTGGAGGAAGAGGTGGGGCCAGAGGACTTGTGGACATTATTAATATGCATGGTCTGCATTACATATATTGAAATGTCAAGGCGTATACTTAAAACATTCTTAAAGCAACAAAAAGAAAAAGAAAAGAAAACCCCATAAAATTATGTGAGGATGTCACTAGTCTCATCATTATGGAAGAGACTCAAATATCAGAATTTAACAAAAGAGAGCTTGGTGGTTCGCCTGCACATACATTGTTTCATTGTTTGATTTCACTTAAGGTTCTCAGGGGAGAAAAGGGGGAAGCAATGGGTATAGCGTTCCCTGTCAGATCCACAGAGAATTGGTTCCATGACACTGGTTTAATCTAAGCCCCATATTTGCTGACTCATTTGTTTGGCATTTGCGTGTGATCTATTGGCATCTGCTTATATTATTTAAATAATTTCTTGAGTAAACTTCATGAATCTACAGTGGAAATGCTAGGTGATTACTGGCTATATTTTACTTTTTAGAAGATTGTTACCAAAAGAAATGTATGAACAAGTTCAGTAAAGACTAATATTTTACACACTTGTTTGAGTCTGTAAATATAGAACCAATGGCTAAACATGTGAAGTCATGATATTCACACTGAAGGTTGTAATCTTATAGACATGTAGTCTCAAAATAGTAGATGAGACACAATAAGCCAGTAATATCAATCCAGGATTACCCATATGACACAGAAAGGGGAAGGAGAGAAATACAACTCCCCATGTCCTTGCAAGGCCTCAAGAATGAAACTAACAGGGGTAGAGAAGGAATGAAGAAAGGACAAACACACAGACACAAAGAGGAGAGATGGGTTGGTGTGGACTCTTGGATGATGAAGACACAGTATCCAGGGAGCTCAGATTTATTATATAGAGATGAACATGGATGTAGGACTATTGTATAATACTGAGAAAAGGAGGTAGGGTTTATAGTGTTCAGCTGAATTAAGGAGGCAGGTCTAACTAATTCAGTATGTTTCTGGGAACAATCCTCAGGTCATAAATATCTGGATGGAGAAAGCTACAGTGTACACTTCAAACATTCACATAGACAATGGGGGAAATATTTGCCCTATACCGGAGCCTTGCCTCGGGAAGGTTTTGCAGTTTTTAATGGGTCTAAAGCATTAGTGTCTTTGCCATACCCAAGCCCATGACAATCAGTGAACACTCACGAAGGACTTATTCAGTAACTCAGTCACAAAAGAATGAACATGGTATGTACTCA
>CM052715.1:54704165-54718746 GCA_028551405.1 Uromys caudimaculatus
GCCTGACACCCCCCCCCCCCCGCTCTTCCTGGAGGCTGGACCGCCAACCAAAGAATACACATGGAGGGACCCATGGTTCGGACCACATATGTGGCAGAGGAGGGCCTTGTTGTCCATCAGGGGGAAGAGAGGAATGTCAAGGTGGGAATATGGGAGTGGGCGGGCGGGTGGGTGGGAGGTGGAATTCCCTCATAGAGATGGGGTAAGTGGAAGGGATAGGTAGTCTCAAAAGAGGAGACCTAGAAAGGGGGAAACATTGGAAATGTAAATAAAGTATCAAAAAAAAAAAAAAAAAAGAATCTACTTCCTTAGTCCTTTAAAATCTCAGAATCATTAGTATTTCATGTTCCTGATTGTACCAATATGAAAGCCCTCACACATAGGGTAAACCTGGTCATGATGGAGTCAGAAGCTTGAGTGATAATCGAGAGCTTGTCTGTGATTGCTTCCAAACATACAGCTGGGAATGCCTTGGTTATCAACTGAGGAACACTTTCAGACACAGTGCTATTGGTTTTAACATCTGATTGTACATTATTTGAAATAGAAGCATGGATCATACCACAACGAACTGAGATGAGGCTATGTTGGGATAGGACTATATCCAAGGCAGCTCTTGATTAGGAGTAAGGTTAGAATAGAAGTACAAATATAGAGTGTTATGAAGGTGTTTTTAATCATATATAAGGAATTTTATCTTATTATAAATATGTATGCATCTTATGAAATATTTGTAATATATAATTATTAATCTTAATAATAGTGTATAAAGTAATCACCAGAATTAATTCTATAAATTTGATTATACTTGGCAGGGTTCTTATCTATATTTTGGTTTAACTGGTTTTTATTTTCATACTCATCTCCTGACCTCTATCATTTTCTGATACAATGATAATTTAATTGAGTAAGAAATAACCAACTTTTAGGAATCAGAAAATATAAGTGGGAATACATTACTATTGCTCTATGGCTTGGGAACTAGGCTTCTATGCTATAGCTATGTCAAAGCATTTGGTCAAAACAAAACGCCACATTGGGAAATAGTAAAAGGATGAATACCAACGATTACCATAACCTGAGGCTTTGAAATAAAGTATTTCTTACCAAAATGCAAACTGCTTATTTAATTCAACTTAAGGTATGAGTCTTTTCTGTCATAATGCCTAGGTTTTCTACAGATTTCTACTTCTGAATGAAAAGCTAGGTCAAATGTTCAACAGAGAGGCCACAGTTTTCCTCTGACTTTACACAGGCTTTGAAACCCAGAAAGACGGTGATGCACCACACTTCATTATCACCTCTACCACGAGCTGTACAAAATTTTGCAAAGAATTTTTAAACCATTTAAAAATATACTGAAATTTGACCTAGAGGCCATTAAATCACACAATTTGGTATCTGGCAATATACTGTTCAATTATATATATATATATATATATATATATATATATATATATATATATATATATATATATATGTATGTATATACACACACACATACATACATACACACATATGTACATATATGTTTATATACACATTTTTTACATGTATATGTATTATATACATATTTGTGTGTATATATATAATATATACACACAAACATACACATAGACACACAGACACAGACACAGACACACACACACAGACACAGACACAGACACAGACACACACACACACACACACACATATATGTGTGTGTACTCTAGGTGTACTGTAGCCCTCAGGCAGCTGGCCTGGGCCAAGTCAGAAACACTGTGGTGGGAATACTTAGTAGAAGAAAGCTGCTCTTCTAAGGGTGGTCAAGAAGCAGAAAAACAGATAGAAAAAAGACCTACAGAGGAGGTACACCCTTGAAAATCATGACCTCGGTGACCTACTTTCTATATTTGGGCTTTATTCCCTAATAGTCTGCTCATTAAGAATTTATCAGTGAATGATCCCATTGATGAGCTGGTACCTTCATAACTCCTTCAACAGAGGAACCTGAGGTGAACAACTCATATTCAAAACACTGCTCATACCAAATACCCAAATCCTCTACCAAAAGTCTTGACTTTTCTTGATGTCTTCATGTGCTCTAAACATCTGTTTCAATATAATACCTCAATTCCATTTTATATTTTATATTCATTGTATAATATCTAAAACCCTAACTTATATACTTATGAGGTGTGGAATTACATATAGGCACCCAAACCACAAAACCACATAGTATTTAAAGAGTTTTCTTAGAAAAGCAGAAAATATAGCATTTTCTTTTTAAATCAAATTCAATAATTCAGAATAAATCTGATAATGTTTTCTTTGATATTATTTTTAAAATTTATATGTTTAAATTCATATTTACATATTGTGAAGTACATAGACGATCCCCAAGATGTGATCTTATCTTTCTGGAATTAACTTAGATTTTACACCAGACTGCTGGTGGGACATTCAAACTATAGTATTTTGCATTATGCATGGGTTGAGTAAGGACTTTAATGTAACAGTAGAAGAAGATTAAATTATCTACTGACTTTCATGGAACATAGGTGTTACCTCTTGGAGAATCATAGGGTGTAGGGTTACTTCAATTAACCCATGACTTTAATGACAAGTGACTTTCTACAGTTCCTTTTGTTGTTGTCTTGCATACATATTTGGCAACGTATCTGCTTACTTGTACATGTACAAAAGTTGGCAGCATTGTGCATAATCTTTTCAAAAATAAAAAATCAAATACTTTTGCATGTTGTCCAGATTTTTTTTTTTAAAGATGAGAACGTTAAAATTACGTAGAATGTAAGGAGATTTTACACGAACTCAGACTTGGGTTATAGGAATGATTAAAACAATGTCCTGGTTACTCAATACACTAACGTAGTACTAAGGGGAGGAAACTAGTATAATTATAGAAGTGTTTTTGCTACATCAGGATGAAAGCAGAAGTATTTGTGTGTCAGGGGAGAGGGCTAGATTCTTATAGTAGGCTTAGGGACTGGGACTTGAGATTATCCATAGGAGTTCAGGAAACCTTCATTTAAGGAGATACAAGGACTGCAAAGCCACAGGAGAGATGCCAGAGGATTGACAGAAGCATGAGCCAGTCGTGAAGACTCACCCTCCCCAAATAAGTATTTTCAATTTAAAAAAGAACAGAGAAGTCCTAAATGATCTTGAGGTGAACTTAGAAAACTGGTACTAAAACGTCAGCTTATAAAGATTGAAGGGTCAGTGTACCTGCTTGTATTACGAATGCCAATTAAGTCCAAAAAACCCCCTGTTTCAGTGAGAATACCTGAATGTTCCTAGCTTCTGGTCCTCAGTTAGTTCTGATTGGTAAATAAAGATGCCAGCAGCCAATGCAGGGCAGGGCAGACAAAGGAAGGACTTTTAGGGTTTCAAAGAAGGAGGTGGAGGTAGGTGGGGAGGAGGAGGAGGTGGGGAGGAGGAAGAGGTGGGGAAGAAGAGAAGAAGGAGGAGGAGGAGGAGGAGGAGGAGGAGGAGGAGGAGGAGGAGGAGGAGGAGGAGGAGATCTGCCATGCCTGAGAAAAGGGCAGGATAGAGAGGCATGTGAAGGAGGCAGGGGAGAGCAGCCCTAGAGACCTGCCCAACTGCGTCCAGGGCAGCCAAGATAGAATATAGGATGTAGTAAGTAATAACTTGGTATTATTGGCAGGAGGTAGATTAACCACATGGAGGTTAGAAAGTGGTTCAGACCTTGAGATGATTAAGGCATATTAAGATATAAAGTCTCTCTCTCTTTCACTCAGGAATCCAGAACATTGGAATGGTAGCAGGAATTCGCCACCATGATTTATTTAATTATCACAATTCTACAGGTCAGAGCAGGCAATAGAGGTTAAGGCTTGTTTGTGCGATATTCTAAAGCACACTAGTGCAAAGAAATGACGTTGAGCAAGGTCTAAGCCAGATGTCCACTAATTTGGTATATTTTAGTGCAGGTCCAGTAGCCAGTGAGGAGTGACTAAAACCTGAGAGGAAAAGAACAATTAGACTGAGGTCCTAAGAAACAGGGAAGAGATGACCACAGAAAAATGTATCTTTCAGAGCCCGAGGAAGAAAAGTATGCTGCATATTGCTTCACATTCATATCTGTGACCTGGAAGGAGTTCAGATCAGGAGAGTAATGCAGAGAGCTGCAAAATCTTGTTAGATGAGTAGAATCAGTTGCACATTGCTGACTAATAATTCCCTCTGGCCAGGGTGTAACCACAGCACAGCTAGAACACAACCATTGACTGACTCTTCAGGATATGGCCACTTATTGAAATAACCAGCTCTCTTTACTTTTAGTTTCTCTATTTTAACTTGTTTTTTTAAAACCAAATGTAATATTTATAAAACATTTTAATGTTTTTTCTTGGAAAATTAAATATTTAAATATTCTATCTGTTCTTTCTTGGCCGTCTATGTCTGTGTATTTAACATCTGCAGGATCAACCACATACAGATCAACATAATTCCAAAATAGGTCTTGTTAAACACATAGACTTTCTCTCATCAATTGCATAAGACCATATGTCTTCAGGATTACAAGTAATCAAAACATGGCTTAACATATAATTTAAAATATTAACCCATTTACATAAGGGAATTAGGCATTAGTGGAGTATCCCATGTTCTTGAATATGGCCCAAAGATAATGATTTATCCTAGTTACTATTTCAGTTGCTGCTATAAAATACTCTGACAGAACTAAATAAAGGGGACAGCTTTTATCTGGCCCTTGGTTTAAGGATTCAGTTTGTCATTGCTAGGGAGTCAAGACAGCAGGAACATGCAGCAGATGATCATATTGTATGCACAATCAAGAAGCAGAGAATGATGAAATCATGCTGTCTCATCACCATTTATACACTTCAGGGAGCAAGCCAGGGGATGTGGCTACCCTCAGTGGGCAGATATCCTCAATCTCTTTCAATGATATAAAAATAATCCTTCAAAGCATGCGAAGGTGAGTCTTGATTCTGTCTAGTTGATAATTAATATTAATGGTCACCCTAAAAGATACCCAAGTAATAATAAAGTCAATTAAAATAATTACCAGTGTATCAAGTCTACTTCCTGAAATGGAAATTCAACTCTACTTAATTTTCATGAATGAAATAATTTTCTTGTAAGGAGGGAACCCATTAAATATGTAAGTTTAAGATATTCTAGTAGCTTTTTAACATCGTAGAGTATATGAACTTCAGCTCTCCAAGAAAGGCTTTATTTCCAAATTCTGTCTACAGATTTTTTCCTGCCACTTCTATTAAAAATCTAATTAAAATCTGGGGAGATAATCTATTTTAAAAATCTAATTTGACTTAATGCTTATAAAAAATCTGATAAAAGAGCAACTCACCTGGGGAGCATTACGTTAGCATACTCTTCCTGTCTTTAGAGATTCACTACTAATCACAATGTTTTTAACTTTTATTGAATTGTGATATAAACCCTGACTGTAGAGGCAAGCTGTGTGTCAGCTCAAATCTACCCAGAAGAAATACATCCGTGCAATAAACTTACGTTGAATAGACTACCAAGGAAAACCAAATATGGCACACTTTCTATTATTAAATATTTAATGAAACAGGATAATTCACTATTTTGAAATTATGTAAAATGTACAAAATAATTATTTATAGTCCATATTTCTAGGACACTGACTTGTTTGTATTCCCCCTCTGTAATTTCCATATAGGTTTTAATCCTTATTTCTCTCAGGAAACATATCACAAATACCCGAAACAGATGTAGGTTATAATTTGTCATAAAAAGCCATTGATAGAGGTCAGTGAAATGGCTTGATGGATAAACTGATTGTTTTACAATCCTGATGATTCTAGAAGCTGCATCTAAGCATCTATAATCTCAGCACCCTATGATAAGCTGGATTAGAGACTGAATTGAAAAGACTAGAGCAACCAGGCTGGGTGACAAAGCACTGAAGAAACAACAGGAAGTATCCTGGCTCAGAAGTGGAAACAGCACCAGCTTCCTAAAGCTGTCCTTGACTTCTACATGTACACCATATTACATTTGTGTGTACATTATGCATGCATGAATATCCACAACACTAGTAAGATTTTACACGATGATCAAACATTAATAATAATAACTTGTGGAACTGTCCATCTACATGTTTTGTGGGACATGTCAGAACAGTACCACATTAAAGTTGCTTTGAGAGACAACATACATTTTGCAATTTCTCATTCTTTGTTAATATCTAATTATTAGGTACATTAGAATAATTTGAGTAAGATAAAATACATGATCTCAGTAAATCACACACACACACACACACACACACACACACACACACACACATATATATTAGAATAGAAAATAAAATATGTTGTCTTTCCAAACTGTGTACATCCTTAAATCACATAGAAAACTGTGGGAGTCCATAACTTGGGCTGGCATGTGGCATGACCTTGCTGTCCTAAAGCAAGTTAAGTCCAAGAAACCAGTGTGATTCCAATGTTAAAATTACCAAGAAAAATGAATACAAATTCCTGAAAAAGGCAAACAGAGGCAAGAATAGTCAATATCCTTTTGTGTCCACAAGAAAAACATTGGAAAATCCAGGAAAAGAGAAAAGAACAAAAGAAAAGAAAAAGAGATCAACTCCCTGTGCCTTTACCCTAAAATACATACTTGCCCATATTATGGAATTATTTAAATGTATGCCTTTTGTGGCTATATATAAATAAGCTAAGAAAATGATACAATAATACTATCTTTTCTTTTCTGGTGAAGAGGGAACAAAGGATGTTCTTTTATCTTTTAAAGTCAGCACAGAACAGTTAGGTATGGAGAAATTCAAATAAGAGGTGGAGACAGGAGGCCCTAGATACTGAGATGAGCCACAGCTGCATCGTGAGTTTCAGTGCAGCCTGCAGCACAGGAGAACCTGTATGAAAAAGACCAAATAAATGCCTATATGCATACTTGACGGAACAAATATGTAAATAATTAAGCAAATTACACATATAGTTGTTTGAACTGGGCAGGTGTTGTTTAATCAGAGTGGTGATTTTGTATTAAGCTTCAGCAAACCTAATCTGTAATAAATAGTAAGGAGTTCAAGAGGCTCGCAGACCTGGAAGGCTTTGTGTGTGGCAAAACTACAGCTCCTACTTTCTTTCTTGCCTATTTCCAGACTTGGCTCTCCTCCAGGGAAAGACTTGGTCCTTTCAGTGCCAATAAAAATTTTCAAAGATGGGGAGGGGGAAAAATTTTTTTCAAAGATACAATGCCTGAGACCATAATCTCAGATGTTGAAATTCCTCCAAATCAAAATGCCTAGAAACTATAGCCCTGAGTATCTCAATCCCCGAGAATTAAATTCCCAAATATTGAAATCGTGAAACTTAAAGCTACATAAACCAGAATTATCATTATTAAAACAAAACAAAAACTTGGTAAGAGGGGGAAGTTCTGGAGAAAGGAGGGATAGATGTGTTTTGGGGACTGCATGATATTTGCATCATATTTAGGGGGCCAATATCTGATAGCCTGCAGGGCATTGTCTTGCTTATTCTTCTGGGGTTGTATCTAGAGAATAGCATATCATATGAGTGAATGAACTGTAGATGTGCCCTAGGTGTCAGTGGGTAACTTAACATCAGCCAGGTTCTTGGAGGCAATGCTTAAGATGAATTGTTCCTTCTCAGAAGCTGAGCTCTTTTTTTTTTTTCTGGTTCCTTGAAGATCAGATTATCTGGATCATTAGCATCAGACTCTACAACTTAGACCAGTGGACACCAGATCCCATTTTGGGTTTATTTTGTCAAAAGAATTAGATGGTCTCTGTATTAATTATTTTCTAATATTTATTAAATACTTTACAGAAACTATTTTAAATAAGGTTAACTTTTGCTACATTTTGGTGAGTGAGACGTCATGGTGGCAAGGATCACAAGTCAGATGGACACAATGCATCTGTCATTAGGAGGCATAATTAAACAAAGGCTGGGACTCAGTTTGCTTTGTTCTTTATGTTCTGTGCAGGACCCCAGGCCACGAAGTATGTTTTCCACAATTATGGTAGATTTTCCCACCTCGATTTGACCTAATGTCGAAACTCCTTCACTGATATGCCAAGACACTTGCCACAACAATGATTTTAATTCCTGATAAGCTGACTGATAAAACTGTGGAGTTTAGACAGAATGCTAACACTGACAATCAACCATCTTGAATGACTACAGATCTACAGAGGTAATCTGGACACACACAATTACCAACTACAGTGCTATGAATTCTTACATTGTATCACAAGCTACTTATAAGTATGGTGTTTCTGTTCATAGATTTTATACTTGTGTTATTATATATGATAGTTTAAGTTTGAGAAACCAAGATTCTTATTTAAAGTTACTTGTTCTAAATGGCAGTTGTGCTATTTTGCTTTTAGAATTTTGTGGAATAAATCCCCCTTGGTATGTAAATGACTTTTTTTTCAGTGATTATAAATTCTGTTCTAGAATTATATTTTGGGAATTTTGATCTTTGAGAATATGTATCTTTGAATATTTCAGCACTTGAGATATAGAATTCAGGATTATGTCATTCAAAATCATATCCCAAACCAATTCTAAATCTGACTTTCTTTATGGTCACAAATTACGGGTCACTTGCAAGTAACTGGGACACACATCCATTGAGAGAGGGGGCAGGCTGAAGTGGATTTCTATTCTTCATCTCCAGAGAAGAGGAGTACTTTCTTAAGGCATACTTCAAATTCATTCTTCAAGTCGCATTGGCCAGAATTTATTTACAGGATCTCTGTGAAAGTATCCACTGACAAGATTATAGGATTTCTAAAACTGTCAGATTAATCTTGACCCTCTGAAATTTCATAAGGCTCAGCATTTCCCAAAATACCTGGGAAGTGCTAAGGAAAAATAGACATATGATCAACATCAAAGACTTCTTAGGAAAGACAACAGCAGGCTGACCAGTGGTCAGCAAACAACAATTCATATGTATGCAGAGTGTCTAAATGTGATATGCTTGTTCATCCAGTAAATACTATAGAGCGTTTTTATAGTATTTATAGCACTTTAACAAACCAGGAAAAACAAATGTGTCAGCAGTAAACCAAAAAAAAAAATGTGATTAAGAATGTTTCTGGAAGTCCATGAGATTTGAGAATGTCAAGGAATCATCAAATTAGAGTATGGAACAGGATGTTCTCTGAATACTGAAATACTCAGGCTTAGGTATAAATGGTATGGAAAGAATTCTCTGAATATGATTATAACCAAGATATTTTTTCAAATTCAATAGATTTTAACAGGATCTTAGTGATTAAGAAAGTAAGTAATTAAGTACATAAATAAATAAATAGAAAAATTTGACTAATTCTAAAGCAAGCAGTCTCAAGGAACAATGTCTATGAAATAACTGAGTAATCAGCTTCAAACAGCATGTTTATAAAATTAACAGCATATGAAATAAATTAATGAGCTTAATAGTGTCAACAAATCAACAATGGTCATCATGCCTTTAATATAACACCTCAACACACACACACACACACACACACACACACACACACACACACACACACACACACCAAAAACACTGCCTTATCCAACTAGGCAGGTGGCCATTTCATTTGCCCATTTCATTATCCTAGTCCATATCCTGCTGAGGCAGTGGTTCTCAACTGTGGGTTGTGAACCTTTGGGTACTGAAAGAACCTTTCACAAAGGTCACCAACAGCCATCTGCAAAGGTTGATATTTACATTATGATTCATAATAGTAGCAAAATATCAGTTACAATATCGCAATATAAATAGTTATAAAAATAATTTTATGATTGGGCTTGCCACAGCACGAGGAACTGTATTAAAAGGCTGCTGCATTAGGAAGGCTGAGAACTACCAATGGCCATTGAGTCTTGCTTTAGCTTTCCTTTATAAATTTTCAACTTTAGGCAATTTTTTTTGTTGTTTTGTTTAAACTCTTTTGAAATAGCTCGAGTTTTTGTTATATTTCTGCTACTGCAATATAAGAAATATACCCCAAAATATCTTTTATTCACAGAGGTCCTCCATTCACATGTGTCTCTTATTCATCATTAATAACATACATAAAAATAACAATTTCTTCAGAACCTTCCTTAATCCTGAAGCAGATTCTGAATTCTTATAGCTGTTATGCACAGTTGATATATAAAGGCTTTGCCTAATAATATATTTGTTCTGATACCTTTATGACTTTTCTCACTTTAGTTTATTTGTTTTCTTCTGCAACATAGTTCCACATAAAATTAGGTAATGTTAGCTGAGGTATTTATCTCTGCATTCTCTTGTTTCATAACCTCAGGTTAGGTCCAAATATCCCACTCTTTGTTCAGGCTGTAAACACTAGGGGTAAAGAAAGAGTAACTGAAACTTTCTGCTTACTATTAAAGTTTGCTTTTGATGTAACAGCAAGAGGACAGATTTTGATAATGTTCTGAGAAGGACCCCAGGGCATGGCCTTTGATTTATTGTGGGGACAGATATAAGTGATCTAAAATCTCCAGGATCAAGTTGATCTGATAGACAAGTTCATGTCTGCAGAAAGAACATAATAATAACCATCTGCACATGTGGGTGTTGTAGAAACAGAGTGATGTTGGGAGCTGTGAAAGCAAGACCCATGACAGCAAAATGATCACAACCCCCTACCTCCATGAGCTGTTGCTGAGACACTTACAGACCTGACACACATAGAGGCTTGGGATGAAGAAGATGATGAAGCAGAGATGACTTATGGAAGTTTATTCTTGGAATTAATGTGTGACTGACTTTGGGATTGATGGAAATATAAAACATGGTATCACTTTTTGTGGGCAGCTATTGAGTAGAGCTGTCTACTTTAAAGTTCCTAAAAGTTGATGGACGAATCCGAGCTTTAGGTGAACAGAGTTTGTTGTTTCTAGAGTAATGTTGCATATGGAAACTACCATCATGCAAACTGTCAGCCCTGAGAACATGTGTATAATTGACATAAAGCCTCAACAGATCCTGTTTAGGAATAAGTATGTGTATATACTTAGATACATAGGCATGCAATAATAATCTGTGTAAAAGAGGCCATGGAATTGGAGGAGAGTGGGAACAGGTATATGGAAGGGTTTAAAGAGGGGAAGGGGAAGGAAAAAATTAAATTGTAATTTCAAAAATTAAAAGTGTTTTCTCATCATGGGAAATGGGTCAACTCGTAGGGTATGAATTTGAACACAAACGGTTTGGTCTGACATTTCTCTGCCCTTCCCTTATTTCCAATGGAATGCATTTATTTTACCAGCATTTACATAATGCTTTTTATGCACTAACAACAGTCTAAGTATATTACCTGAATAAACTCAATAAATCTACAAATTTATGGAGCCCTCCTTTGAGTGGTTTGTCAGTACTATCCAAGAGACTCCTAAAACATACATCCTACTGCTGTACCTGGGTTACCAGCCCAGACGTAAAAAGGGAGTTCTTATTGCAGAAGGCACTATACATCTCAAAAGTAGGGCAAAAGACCCCAGAACCAAACTGAATGACCCTCATTGAGAACTAGCCTTCATCATATCAAAATGTGCCATGTAAGATGAGGAATGCAATTAAAAACCCCACCCCCATGACATGTGTAAACTACATTAACAACACCATGACACAGTAACTCTAAGGCTCCAATGACACAAGCACCTTGACAGTAACCAACACCTTTTTAATTGGCTTTATGACTTGCTCATCAAGAGAAATAATGTGCCTAGTATTTGAAATACATAGCTACTTAGTGCTGGCAAAGTCATATTTTTTTTTTTGGATACAAATATATGCTCAATAATTTACTAAACTAACATAATCCCTAACAATCATCTGTAAACATTTGTTGTTAGAATCACAGATAACTGGAGTCTTCATTCCTCTCGTGGGAACATATGTTTACAACAGACAGACACTGTCACAGAAAAACTACCAAAAGTCAAAATGAAGAGTTGTAGAGTCTAGTTCCAGTGGAGACATCTGCAAAACGCCCCTGCACTTACGGCTCAGGGAATATTGCAGAAGAGAGTGCCAAGACAATGTGAGAGCCAGAGGATCAGGGAGTTTGCTGAGAGATTCTGCTTCTTGATAATATCAGAAATCACACCCATAACGTCTTACCAACATTACTGCCTAAACATGAGCTGAGCAAGGATAACGCCAACAGCCATGCCAAACTGGATGAGGAAAAGTCCATAAGGCTTCAACCTAGCCCAAAGAATTAATAGCGATTGAAGAAATCTGGGAATGGGAGAGGCGCTATATCTACAGAAGAGGGATTGTCTAGTGCCCAAAGGTCAGCACTGAAAACATAACTGTAGACTAGATTAGCTTTACATAATCATGCAGGAGTAAGTTCCCTTCTGTCTATTCTTTAGCACCATGATAAAAGGTAAACAGAGCTACATATCAGTATGTCTCCTGAAGGTGGAAGTAGAATTGTCCAGTTTCCCCCACAGTCGCAGAGAATAGACTATGACTTAATATGTATATAACAAGCTTAAATCATCTCTGCTCAGTTCAGTCACTGCAAATTATGAGTTGTGTAGTGTGAGTTTCTCTGACTTGCCGTCTGCCCCCTGGACTTGCCGATTAAAGCCCTTATTCAGTATGGCTTCCTTGAGATTTGACAGTCCTGTAAGTCATAAGGAAGAAGGTGCATAACTATAAAAGCTTTCTGGCAGCTATGCAAGAAGGAACATTTTTAGCATGTGGAAGTGACATGACTTAGACCTATAGGTATTTTTGGATTCAAAGGAGAAGCAGGATGAGGAGGAAGTCAGTCCTGCTTCAGTAACTGTGCCTCAGAAACTGCATTGGCGGAAATGTCACTTGAGCTGTCAAGGAGTTGGGTCCTCATTAGTAGTGTGTGGACAATTTCTATGTATAATATAGATATTCTGAGGGGCACCACTCTCTTAAAACAGAATGATTATAGCACAGCTTGGGGAAGATATTTCAACCGTGACCACAGAGTCGCAGAGCCATTCAAAGCTTGAGAGTTCAGGGAGGCTTTGGTACTCTCCGGCTATCCTTAATAACCACATTTTAAGGATCTCCTTCTGTGTCAGACACTGGAAATCACTTCAAGTGCTTAAAAGGAGACTTGTGTTATCCTTACTGCAACCAGAGAATAATAAACGATATGAGACAGTGAACAGTTGGCACTTTGCTTTTGAGCCATTCACAGTAGCTTCCATATTAACTGAATCAGAGGGGGAAAACCTTGCAAACTCAGGGTGCTTCTTGGAAAGAAACTAATTTGCTAGCGGATCACGCAAGATAAGCTACAAGAGGGCGGGTTGGGGAGGGGACAGGGGGTATCCAAAGAGGAGACTCAGAAAAGGGGAAACATTGCAAATGTACATAAAGTATCAAAAATAAAAAGGGTGAAAAAAAAAAAGAAGCTACAAGAAAACTTGAGACTCTTCCAAAATCTGAAAACTACCAGAAAACAGAATGTAGGCTTTACTTTTAAGTGAAATTTTTATGGAGTGTCATTAATATACATGTACTACATGTAAGGAGAGAGAAGAGATGGGTCTGACCACAGATTTAGCTTTATTTCTAAGAGGAAATTGAGTCCTAAAAATCATCTTTTGAAAAACAAGTTTAATCTTCAATTATCATGCAGACAAGCTCGTTATGCCGGAAGTAATTTGGGTTTTAGGAGACAAAAGAATAATCTGTTAAACATAATGACTTAAGATACATAGTAACTACTAAAGAGCCCCTGATAGCTATCCCATGATAATGAGGACACAAGGAGTAGTATTCCTGTGTGGTAGATTGGAGAATTGAATACAGCTGTGTGTTAGTAATCAATGCATGACACAAGCCACCAAAAAGTTACTTAAAAGAACAACTGGCTAGTTCCTTGTGGTTCTACTGCTTGGCCAACTTCAGCTGTGTGGTTCCTTTGATCCACATGGTAGACTATACATTTAACAGGATGGAAGCGTTCAAGATGGCTTCATCACATTGTTGGCAGTTGGAATAAATCCCAAATGAGAATTCCACATGCTTTTAATGAGTGTGCCTTCTTTGTGCCGCATTGGAATATTCTACTTACAGTTTGATCATCTCTCAGACTAGCAGCTGGGTTACAAAATGGAATGTACCAAAATGGGACAGAACTACATAAAAGAATTATTCACCAGGGTCCATGAGTACAGAAATTACAAGTAAGAGTCTTGTTCAAGTGTGTCAACTCACATACACCACAGAATCACAGTTGTATTATTACTATAATTCCAAAATTGAGGCCATACCAGTCATTAAGTTATTGACTTGGTCTTTGGGGTCTAAAAGAAAGCAATCTCATTAATTCAATAATTAATTGAAAATGTTAATGTTCTACTCTAGAGAAAGACAGGTTTGGGCATATCTAATGTATACAAAACATTTTTCATCATTACAACAACAAAAAATTAAATGTATCTTTTATTCTCCTGATTTAACTGTTGTCTCTGAGGCTTCCTGCCTCAGTCTGCTAACGTAGGCCTAGTTTTGGAAACTTCTAGCCTCAGTGCAATCT
>CM052715.1:54718846-54773743 GCA_028551405.1 Uromys caudimaculatus
GCTCTCCTGCTCTTCCTGCTCTCCTGCTCCCTCTTTCCCTCTCTCCCTCTCCTCCTTCCTGAATTACTCTGCTTGACCTCAAACTAGCTCTAGCAATCTTTTCTAATCTTCTGGCTTGTTCTCATTCTCTGGCTCCTTCTGTCTTTACCTGTATCTAGATTGTTCTCTCTTCAACCTCCCTCCCACCCTGTCTCTCTGTACTACCCTTAAGTAGCTTTCCTTCCCTCTCTCTTCTTATGAAAGTTGGACATATTCCTATTCTGTCAAATCTTTCTCTGATTTGTCACTTTGTATGCCATTCAATTAGATATGAGTTTAAAATATGGGTGCTTCCTTCTACGAAATAACTTTAGCTTCATTGGTTGTGATCAAAGATGTGTACCAAGGAGCAGCTAGAGGGATTAAAGGTGTGTGCTAAGGGCTAGACCATACCACAAGCATAAATAGGTGTGTTTTTCATTTGTTTTTCAGTAAATAACACAATCCTAGGGTTCACAGTGTGATCAAATATCCTGCAACACAGTATATGAAAGACTAGAAACTATGTTACTCGACCATTTTTCAAAAGTCAATAAGTAATAAATTACACATATCAGGACTATACCACATACTTCATAAAGAAACTTAAATTCTTAATTTTATTAGGAAGTTTTACTGATGCTGATACTAATAAGATGCTATTGTTATAATTGTTTGGTTTTTAATCACCGCAGAAGAGCAATGTTTCCTTTTCTATGCATTCAACACTGTAGAAAAGCACCTTACTATAAAATGGACTAATCTTTTCATAAATCCTTCTACATTTGTGCGAAAGCTGAAGAATATTGGTTGAAGAGATACTGGATTTTAGATGATGTGCTACTTGTGAATATATATTCATTTTGTTCTAAATGCAACTCAGAACAAGAGTAAATAATAACCTTCCTGCTTCTCCCTTTGAAAATTTCACTAAATCTAATTCTTGGTAATCATTACTGCAAAGTTCAAGTTAGCTGATCTAGTGGTCTGTATTTCTAAATTAAAGTTTTATGTCTCTCTTCTTCTCTTGCCTTTGAAAACACTGTGTTTTGCTGCTACTCTAGGCAATGGACTAGCCCTTATTCTTGTACCTTCTCAGCTGCTTTCAATCTCAGCAAGTTCTAAGTTCACATTTGTTACTATTACTAACGTTATCTGGAACTACTTCCCACTTAAGTTCTGTCTTTTAGCGAAAATCAGTGGTGTGGTTTTCTAAGATGAGCACTTGTCAAGGTAGACCCCAGTTGGGTGTCTGTGCTCCCTCACCAGACATAACACAAAGCCAGTTCCTCTTGCATCTCTGAAAGAAGCTGCAGACAAAGTTTAGGTCTCTCTGGCCAGGCAAACTCTTGGGAATATCTGCACTGTATTCCTAATCTAGACCTCTTAGATTGCTTCAGAGATCTACATCCTGACGCTCAGGACCCAGATCTCCACATGGGGGGAAGAGAAGAACTTCTGGAAGATGCTTTTCTTTTCTCTGAATATGTACTAGGGACTTTTTTCATTCTTAGCACTTCCTTTCTCATCCTGGAGTCCTAGTGTCATGGGTTAACAAAAGCTTGTGGTTCTGCTTCCCTTAGCAAGAAGACAAGCTCCTTGTCTCTGAAAATCCACCTGTCTTCTCTGGTACTATTTGTATGAGAGAGAGAAATGGGGAGAACATGTGATTTCTCTGGTTAAGTTCATGACTACTGTTTTTGTTTAACTTATTTCACGGACACTGAATTCTGTAGATCAGCTCTCTCCAGGTCAGACTTGAGTGTTTACTCATGCAAGGACAAGCAAGGTTTCCATGAGCCACCTTCATAATTCATCATATCTCTCCACCTTCCAGCTCTGCACAGCCCTAACTTCCAGGAATATCCCCAATGAATAGAGTGGAAGCTAGATGATATGTGAAAATTCCCTTCTTTCCTTCCTTCCTTCCTTCCTTCCTTCCTTCCTTCCTTCCTTCCTTCCTTCCTTCCTTCCTTCCTTCCTTCCTTCCTTCCTTTCTTTCTTTCTTTCTTTCTTTCTTTCTTTCTTTCTTTCTTTCTTTCTTTCTTTCTTTCTTTCTTTCTTTCTCTCTCCACAATGTGGTCTCCAAAATCTCCCCATGGCTAGTTAAGGGACAATTAAATGAGAGACATGTGTATTTGGTCCTTCTGAAAACTCTAATTTAAAAATTATTACAGCTGATATATTTTATTGTTAGAAAACCTTAGAAGCTCAAGAAAACTGTTTTTTTTTAAGAATTAAGAATTAAAATTCTGATATTGTAATTATTTTGTTTCCTTACTATACATTTTGAACAAAAATAAATTATGACCACTGTCTCATTGCTTCATCTGATTCTGATTAAAACATATATTATATTATCATTCTGTTTTGGCAGTGCTTTTTGTTGCTAAGATAAAAGATACAGATTACAGAATGTTATCAGAATTTAACTATTTCAAATAAATATTTGTTTGGTTATCTGAAATTTGGTAAACCATATCATCCTCTCTACACTCTTTAAGTGAAATCAAGGCAAACCAACACAACTCTTTTGTCCCTGAAAATAGATTTTATTGTAAGCCTCAAGTGTTCTTGATAACAATATAAAAAAGGCCAATTAAGAGGACCAGTGATACAATTCACTCTGGCCCTCATTGTAGACACATCTTTATTGCTAACTCTGCTATGTGAACTCACATAACAATAGTTTTGGGGTATTATTTGTTTCTTTGTTTGTTTTTATTTATTTGGGTTTTTGTTTTGTTTTGTTTTTTTCTGGTCACTTTTATTCAAGGCTATATAAGATCGGGTATAACACAGGGCTTATAGTAAGTTTCTTTTGATGAACAACAGCTTTGAGGATGCTGAGCATTCACCTTTCCAACAGCAGACTTCGCCCAGCCTGGTTTTGTTTGTGTTCTCAGTTTACAGGAGCATGAGCACTTTTCAAGTTCAAGGCTTTTCTACATTGATTCCCAGCATCTGAGACTCCAAGGAATACAGCCACGAAATGTATGTGAGCTATGACCGCCAGTATCTCTCTGTTATATTTCACTTCTGACTGAGTATGGTACCACATGCTTTACTCTCATTAGGAATGAAGAGGCAGGCAGATCTCTGTGCCTCCTTGCCCAGCCATGTCTACATAGCACAATCCAGCACAGTCAGAATAGCAGAGTAGAAATAACCTGTCTTCAAAAAAATTAAAAAAAGAAAGAAAGAAAAGGAAAAGTTTTATTTCTGTCCGTGCCATACTTTTGGAAGATTAATATGCAGGGTTGCAAAAATGCCGCCATTGATTATTTATTCCAAAGTGTTTTGTGTTTTAGTCATAATTTTATCTATGAGAAACATGATATATAATTAAAACATTTATCCTTAATGAGTGTTTCATATTGTACCGTTCTATGAACATGATTCATGCAGCCTTTCCTAGACCCAAATTCCATATATCATCTTCTTAAAATATTAGAGCATTAATGTAAAAAAAGAAGGAAAAATAAAAGTTTTACAATTGTGTTGTATTTAACAATGTGCATAATAAATTTAACTATGCACTTGATTAACTGTCCAGAAACAAACGTCAAGTATATACATTATACAAGTATAATATATATAAGAAACCCAAATTATTGTTACTACAGAAAACTAATTTCCCATAGAAAGATCAAAAATAGGGCTTTGTGAAATAAAAATTAATAGTCATAAAGAGTTAAGCAACTAGTTATTTTAGCTCTTCTTCAGAAATAAAATTTTAATATCAATAAAACTTTATTTACAATGTCCAGTATAGGCTGAAGAAATAGCTCAATATGAAGAACTGATTTCTGTGTAAATGATGTCCTGAGAATCCTCCTTCAAAAGTCTGTCTGGCCTGGCACATTTATAACCCCAGGTCTGGGAAGGCAACACAAGGGCTGAGGGATAACTGAGGCTTGCTGCTGAGCCCAGCTCAAGAGTCAATGGTATCTACTGTCTCAAGGAAAGAAGGGAGAGTTTGAGATACCTAGTGCCCTCACTGGCCTTGTATGCATGGAAAAGCACAAAATAAAACAAGGAAGAAATAGAAATATAGACAAAAACCATAATATCTCAAGCATAACTACACTGAATATTCTTGCTGCTTTTCTACCCTCTGTCAGTCATTCATATGTGCTTATTTTATTGTCACAGAGAATAATGGCTCATAATGCATTATCAGTACTGATATTTAAGCTAAATAAAAATAAAGTTGGATTTATATAGGTTGGGAATTTTATTTGAAGTGTTTAGAAAAGGAATCATTTTAGATGAAGGGTTTTGTTGTTGTGTTTTGATTTTGTTTTCTTTGTGGAGCTTGAAATCTTTCATTATCTTTCACATAATGTGATATCTTAGGGTTGAGTTCCAAGCCCAAGTACAGATTTCACTTACAATCTATCTTGTGTATCAGACACATTTCTTAAAGGCAAATTTCTATCATATGTTAGTGCTCCTGATGTTGACTAAGTACTTAAAACCACAGGCAATATTTTGTTGTTGTTTGGGGCATAGCATCAGTATTTAAACAGTTTCACATTTTTGAGGACTTTGCATTTTCACATTCAGGATGTTTATTCTGAATTACCTGGAGATGTGGTGCAGTGACAGTGAACAGGACATGGTATTAGCATAGGACTAAACAGATTGACCAGAGGAAATGCATAAAGCACAGAAATAACACGAACCTTTATACGGTCTACGGATTTTATGTAAGTTATTAAATCAATCAACAAAGAAGGGGAAGCATTTTAATAAATACTTCAGTAAATCCTTTAATAAATACTGGTAAAACTATTTGTACATATTTTTGTCCTTTATTTATACCACGTATAAATTAGGTTAGATCACAGAACTAATGTAAAGGCTGATACACCTGCCAGAATTGTATTATACCTTAGAGTAAGATAAGCTTTTATAAATAAATCAGAAGATATAGTAAGTATAATAAAAAAAAAGACAACTCTGACTTCATAAAATTTAGAAGCTTCCAATTATATCAAAAGATAAACTTGTCTTGGTCGAAAGCAAAGAAAAAAAGAGTCTAGAAATTTCATTTCTTCTCTACTGGGTTAAGATGCTCATCATTTTATATGCTTTCATACTTTGTCGATCCTTCCAATGAGAAAATGAGTGATTGAAAGATAAGGATCTGTAAGAAGGAGCAGTGACTTATTTTTTTTAGAAGTTCTTTCCCCTTGTAACTCTGCTCAGACAAAGGAAAAATAATCCCAGGTACCACATGTCATTCTAAGAGTTTAAATTTTCATTAAAGCCAGACAGCAGACAGGATTCCAAGGAAATAATGTGAATCTGTGCCCATATCCAGCAGGGATAATCATTCTTTTAATTATAAGTTACTGGGCCAAATTCAAAAAAGACATGATGGGCAGGCATTTGGTAACTAAATAATAAATAGTAATTGCATTTCTTCCTTTGCATTTTAAAGTTTGAAACACTTGAGAACCTCTATTTGATATTCCTTCTACAATGTTCTTTCTGTGTCATGAAGTCATTTGAAGTAATGTCATTTGATGCTGTGCATCCAATAACTTTAAATAACATCATTAGCATTAGAATAAAAAGAATGGAAATTGGCTATCTAGAGGGCATCCTTCCTCATTTGAAAAAGATTTGTCAAACAAAAATTATGTGACTCTCCCTTTGTTACATGTATTTGCCTTGTATAAATAAAAAATGAATATATTTATAAGGAAGAAAAAAAGGAAAGGAAGAACATACCACCTGACTATCAAGAGCTTCAGCTTTGAAGCAGTCATGATGGAACAAATCACTGTGTTCTCTAGAGAGTTAGTAATTGAAGGCAAGGCCAAACCAGTGTGTGCAGTGTGTGTGTGTGTGTGTGTGTGTGTGTGTGTGTGTGACATGCACATGTCTGTACACACACATTTGTGCAGCGGCTATTTCTCTCTGCATAGAAAGGACAAAGCAGCAGTTTAGGAAGAGAAATGGATGGAGTATGGGCTGCAGATATATCTCAAAGTTGCTGAGGGATTTTATTTACCTTACCATTTTATGTGGTTTTCAAAACCAGGGGCTGAGCTGGGGTTTTGCTTAAGTTCTGTAAAGTATATTACACAAAGGCATTTTCTGGAGAGGCATGGTTTCATATCAATAGTTTTTGATTTGTGTAAAATATCTTGGCATGACTTGTTTACTATTTGAGGTTTTGAGGAGGAGTAAAAAGGCTGATGGGTGAGGAGACTTTACCCTACTAGGATGGACAACGTACTTCTTTCATGTGTATGATGTGCTTTTGATTTGACAAGGGAAAATATTCTCTATCAAGAGTGTTCATAATAAACACTCAGTCAGAATAACAAAAGTATCCCAGGAGAGTTTTAATTGATCAGATTTGGGTCAGTGGAAAAATCAGTAAGTGACTTGAGAAGACAACAGTTCTTCTCCATTCCCTTTGCTGTGGTTTTGTGCAGAACCTGACCAATTCATTAATATGAAACTTCTGGGATTCTGGTGCAATGGAAACGTGAAATAATTGAAAAAAAAATGGGAATGCTAAAGATATAGAATGTGTAGAAGTTTCTTCAGGGTCATCTAGGAAAATTTCACTTATTGCTGGTGTTTACCTCATATTCTCAGGCAGCCTGACTTTCATGCAGTGCAATACACAAGATTAATAAGGGACCGATGGGGATGTTCTTACAAAGTAAATAAACAAAAGGAAAATATTCTCCTCGGTCTGGATACAAGTGGCCACACAGTTAACAAAGAGCCTAGTTTGAGCACAAGTCTGAAATAAGGAAAACTGAAATATAAGTGAAACAATTAGAATGAAAATGTTGATGAAATGTATCTATTCTTGAGAGTGAAGATCACTGATATCTGGGTAAAGGAAGGAACTTAACGATTTTAGTGCAAATCTTTTCAGTGGAGATTGCATGTGAAGGAACCATTGTACAGTGCATCAAATAGCTGGGAAAATAGTTGTAGCTTTTCCACTGCCTGGCAAAAAAGGAATGTCATCCATATATATACATGTATGTATGTATGTATGTATGTATGTATATTGGTGTTGTATAAGTTCATAAGATGTCCAAGGGACCATGAGAAGGCATGGCAATGAGCTTACTGTAAGACAATATGTCACAAAATTCCATAAACGATACTGAATGTATGATAAAGGTTAACATAAATATAGTAAAGGACTCGGAGACTGTCAAAGTTATTCTTGAACATGTTAAGATTCTCATAGAGTAAGATAATGTGTCCACTCTCACTATCAATGCAATTGGAGGTTATGTGAATAATAATGTGTATTTAAATGAGGAAGGAGCCCTTGGGGCTTGTCTCAGAGTCATATGAGCTCTCTACACTGAGCAGAGAGGATGACATATCAAGTAGGGAGCTGACAAGCACACAAGAAATATTTGTGGAAGCTAAGAATATTTAACTTGTAGAAAAACATTGATAGAAGGAAGGGGGCTTGACATCTTCAAATAATCAAACCTCTGCTTCATAATTCTCACAGTCTGCTGTTATTTCTAGCCCCTGGAGAAATAACTATGGGCAAAGTGTAGCTGCTATAAAAGAATACATCTTTGAGTATAAATTCTGCAAGTTATACATATATGTAACAAAATATCTGCTTTTGGGGGAAAATAATCTGTCCTCAGAGTAGTTCAAATAGGAGTAGGAAACAGTGATATTAGATGTCTGACCAGAGAATCTGAGTTTCATAGCATTTGACACATATTTTATGTACCTCTGAAGGGAGAAATCTTAACTGCTCTGTTTATTTTAAATGTTTGAGATAGTGGGGACAATACCCTGAGAAAATATGATGAAGTAAACTGCTGATGTTGGTTAGATGATTCACCTGACATTTTGAGGATTAAATAGATTTTGTGCAATTATACATTTTTTAAAGACTAGTCAATACACAAGTGAGCATTACTTTTTTGGTTGTGACTTAATAATCAGTTTATCAAATATAGAACACTAAACTGAAATGTGTCTGCAGTCATTTAAGAAAGCACATTGCTCACACCTCCCTAATTGTTAAGCACAATTCTCTGCAAGTGCAGGCCATGGCTTTCTGTTGTTTTATTCTTGCATTATTAATGTCTATTTCATACCCTCAAATACATACATACATAAAACATGTATTAAATAATAAATTTCTTTAATCGTGTGTTCATTATGGAGTATAAAGTCACTAAGACTCATTCTAAACACAAATGACCTAGTGAGAAATACATTTTCTAAGAATCGTATGCTAGTAAAGGTGTTTTTATCCTTCAAATCAGAGTGATGTGACAGCATGAGGGATGCTTTTCCCTTTGGCCATCGAGCATGGATGGGAACATCAATGTCACTCTTCCACAAGACCAACATGTGACAGAATAAGGATGGCTTCTTCTTGCTAAATCTGACTTGTGTGTACATCATTCAGTCAAGTTGTATTCTATAGTAAAGTTCTTGACATATGTGCCTTCAACCAAAGAAGAAAGTACTCTAAATTTTAAAAAAATGGGATTCTAGAAAAATTGGTGTACAAAAATGTGTGTCAATATAATGTCCAAGTCTAAATTTTTTCATAATACTCTAAGGTAGATCTTACACTGCATCTTTTTTTTTAGATATTTCTAAATCTCATTAAATTGGGAATTTAATGACATTTATATCTAGAAATCAGACAAATTATTGAAAATTACTCCTTTTGTCTGGTCTTCCATAGAGAAATTTTCTATGCAGAATACTTAAGTATTTTATCATTTTAAGTGAACATTTAAGGCAAAATTTCATCTCTTTATATATAAAGCAATAAAATGTACAGATTATTCTATTTTGTTTTGTTACCATATTTTATCTGGTTCATTTTATATATTTAAATTTCAGGCTATTTAATTATAATGTGTATTATGTAGATTCAAACATCTAATTTTTAATAATATGTACATAATGAGTTTTTAACAAGTGAATAAAATAAATGAATGAATAAATATATATTGAAATGACAGACAAGACTTCACATCATGTAAAATTATATAGCTTGGTCACATGAATAAACTTTATGTAGTATAAAGTGAAAAAAATTCAAATCATTTCATTTTTACAAGTAAAATAATCTCTTGCTAATGAAATTATTCATACTCATTATAAAGGTATTATTAAAGGCACTGAGAAATTCTTCTACTTTAGAGACAAACAAAATTATATGTTAGTGTTAAATCTAAAAGTACAGTTTAGGAACAACAATAGGCCGGAGAAACACCTATAAATATATTTGCTAGAACTAATGCCAATTGCAATTTTATTATGTAAGAAGATGTCTTTATCTCACAGAGGTGCTTATTATTCAACACTGAAGAAGTAGAAGCTTTTGAGACTGAGGAGACAGACACAGAGACAGAAAGGGAGGAGAGGAGAGAGAGAGAGAGAGAGACAGAGAGAGAGAGAGAGAAATAGAGAGAGAGAGACAGAGACAGAGAGAGAGAGAGAGACAGAGAGAGAGACAGAGAGAGGGATGAGCTCAGGGACTTGCACTTGGGAGACTAAGCACTGATAAATCCCATCCAAACAATTCTTCCGTTATCTCAGTTCTATGATTTATGTGCTCATGATACAGAAGAACATTCCTCTTCATCTCTTGATTTCCCTTTACCATTTTATGTCTACAAATACAATGTAATCAGTCTAGTGCTTATTTTCTTTTAAAAATAAACTAAAAACAGACAAACAATATAGATTATCTCGTGAAGGTCTCTCAGAATCTATCAAAGGAACGGAACTTGAGGCTAAGACATTGACAGTCCTTGCACTCCCCCTTGGGGGAAGATTTTGAAAAATAATTAAAAACTTGGTCTTCTGGAAGGAAAAGACTCACACTGTTGCATTTGCTGAATTTTGTGGTATAACTCTCACCACAAGGCCAATTTCAAGCTAACAGCATGAGGCTCCTGAAAGAAAAATTGGGGACTTGTGTGCTGTATTCCTAACACGCACATAAAATATAAATATCCCTAGAAGCAGAGGTACTATCAGACTGTAATGATATTATGATGAAATGGTAGGCTTAGCATATAAATTTGTTCAACATCATTTAAATATGTTTATGTAATTATTTTAATTATGCCTTTGTTTAAAGATTGGCTGTATTTCAAAGACTTCTAATACTTTAAGTTATTTCTTATGAAACAGTACAGATGACTGCAATATAGTAGTATCTTTGTCCTAAGGAGAGCAATGGTTGTATTTTTGTCTTTGCAGTTTATACCAAGATTGGGTTTAACATAGCAAAGACATGAAAGCCAAGGAGTTCATGAGAGATAGAAGGATACACAGAACATCCACAGATATCCCATTCGTGTCTATACTTGAGAATACAAAATTTCTTGGATGGAGAAGTGGCAGAGTCATGAGTGTGTCTGTGGGGGCAAGAGAAAGGCATTTTAAACCAAGGTCATCTTTTAAAGGATGGCAGGTTCTTTGATGTTTGACTACTGCAGTGCTGCTCAACCCAGATCTCGCTTTTCCAAACTAGAGCTGGTGGCTTACAGTTCTGCTAATTCAGCTACTGTCAGCTGAAGTAAAAGGATAGTCCCAGGGCAGATAGTTTCAGAGTTACCTGCAGCTGCCAATCAGGTTCACTGACCCAGATTTTACAAACTAAAACAACCTTGACTAAATTATGTTGAAGTTAAGTGTAATGAAAAAGCACCAGGCTTCTCAAAAAAATAGGCAGTTAACACACAACTGCTTCCTTTATTGCATGAAATGAACTAATTGCTTTTGTAGAAGTTGCTCAGTTCCAGGCACTGTCATTTCCTTCATTTCACACTAATAACTTCTGTCATGAAAGTGTGACCACGAAATTAAAATGGTGGAGCTAATTAATGGTGACTGCTGTATGCACATTCATGAAACAAAAATAAAATGAACACACAAATCAATAAGTCCATGACATAACCCAAGAGTATATCAGAAATGATCTTTTAATTCATTTTCAATTCTCTGATAAAACTTTCCAATTAAAATAAAATTTAGACAATTGTAAATAAAAACAGAACCCCTGATCTTTTAAGTGGCATATTATTTGATAAACTTATGCCTCAGTAAGGGTTTCTATTGTGATAAAACACCAAGACCAAAAGCAAGGCAAGGATGAAAGGGTTTATTTCTGCTTAGAGCTCCACATCACAGCCTATCACTGATGGTAGTTAGGACAGGAACCCAAACAGCAGGAACCAGGAGCCAGGAGTTGATACAAAGCCAGCAGAGGAGAAGGGCTACTTACTGGCTTCCTGCTTATTGCTTGCTCAGCCAGTTTTCTTAATTTTTCTTTTCTTTTCTTTTCTTTTCTTTTCTTTTCTTTTCTTTTCTTTTCTTTTCTTTTCTTTTCTTTTCTTTTCTTTTCTTTCTTTCTACTTGTTTTCTTGCCTTTTAAATTTATTTATTTTTACTTACTCATTTTACATCCTGCTCAGTGACCTCTCCTGACCACTCCCCCATAATACTCCCCCTCTCATTCTCCTCTAAGCAGTTGGGGGCCCCATACGTATCACCCCACCCTGGCAGTTCAAGTCTCTGAGAGTCTAAACTCTCAGTCTCTCACTGAGGCCAGAGAAGGCAGCCCAGGTGTAGAACATATCCCACATACAAGCAACAGCTTGTGAGCTAGCCACTGTTCCAGTTGTTTAGAACCCATATGAAGGTCATGCTGCATATCTGCTACATATGATCAGGGAGACTAACACTCCAAATAACTTAATTAAAAAAATAAGGTACATGACTAAACAGAATTCTCAACAGAGAAATCTTGAATGGCAGAAAAGCACTTTAAAAAATGTTCACAGCCCTCAGTCATCAGGGAAATGCAAATCAAAACAACACTGAGGTTCTATCTTACACTGATCAGAATGACTTAGATCAAAAACTCAAGAGACGGCAAATGCTGGTGAGGATGTGAAGCAAGGGGATCACTTCTCCTTGCTGGTGGGAGTGCAAAATTGTACAACCACTTAGGAAATCAATTTGGCGTTTTCTCAGAAAACCACAACCTCGAATAGTTCTACCTCAAGACCCAGTTACAGCATTCAGTCTTCTTTCTTATAAGCACCCAGGGCTACCAATCTAGGAGTAACACCACTAACATTGAGCTGGGCTCTCCCAGCTCATCCTCCGTTCATAATTCAAAATAAATCATCAATCAGAAAAATGCACCAAGTCTTGCCCACAAGCCAATCAGGTGGGGCATTTTCTTAGTAGAACGTCTTCCTTCAAAAATTACTCTATCATGTGTGAAGGTGACATAAAACTAGATAGAACAACGAAGTTATGTGCATTTGCATCCAAATGAAACTTAATATGGTTTTCTTAAGAGAAATCCAATACATACAGTTGTGTGTGTGTGTGTGTGTGTGAGCGCACATGTGTGTGCGTATGAGAGAGAGAGAGAGAGAGAGAGAGAGAGAGAGAGAGAGAGAGAGAGAGAGAGATGAGGCATTTGCTTACACAGCAATCCTTATTGTATATATATCTTCAACTTATTGATGTAAAAATAAAATAGAAAAGAATCTCTTTAATGGCTACTGCCTCAATGAAAATGAAAATTAGTCAGTCAAGTTGATTTTTCTGATGGTTGCGAAATGATTAGATGGGCGGAACTTGAGGTACAACATGAAAAAATGGGTGAAAAGAAACAAAAGAAAATAAATTCTTCTATGACTTAATCTAGAAAGTATATTTAAGTATTTCTAACAGATAAAGTTAATTCTCCCTCCTTGCATTAAAATTAGATATGCAATGTGATGATTGGTCCCCTGAAATACTGATTTATTCAGTTTAATATATATTACCCACCCCTACAAAATGTTGAACGTATCTGGAAAATTCAATTGGAATCATAAGAGAATTTGAGGAAGTGTTTGGGAAACATGATAAGGGCAGATAGATTGTGTCAATTTCATAAGAAGAGCTTTCCAGTGGAAAGACTGACAGTTTAGACAACTTGGAAAAACTACTGAAGGCCATCAGGGTTTGTGTGGAAAGACAGCATATAACCAAAGTAAATGTATCACTGTCTTGGTATCAGATGAAATTTAGAATTCAGGTAGATTAAGTGAAGCAGGGGTTCTTCTTGTTTTTGTTTGTTTGGATTTGGGTTCTGAGACCATGTACCACTCTATAACACAAATGTCCTATAGCTCATTAGGAACTCCTGAAATTTTAATCCATTCTGATCTCAAGGTCATAACAATTATCTTTGCCCCTACCTTACGTGTGCCATAGTGATTTTTTAAGGAGATTAAGTTTAGAGAACTGAGGGAAAGAGATATAACCATCAAGTTTGGTTCCAAAGGAAGCTATACCCCAGGATACTCTCACATTTAGACAGGTATACTACTATATGACAACATTTCTTCTATAGTCATCCAATTTATGTAGTCTTGGCTTACTTTTGTTTATTATTTAAATTAACAATATTTAATTGTACAATGTGTACCTCAAATTATGAATTGTATTTGCTGTGTGTTTAGCATCCATTTCCTCATGGTTCCAGAACAATGCTGCTAGTTAATTAGAGGCTTTATTTGATTGCCAGCCAACCTCGGGGGCTAAGATAATAGCTCAGTTTTGTAATTCCAATTTTTGCCTGAAAACTTTCAATAACAAATGCATTCTATAACTTTAGATTGAGAAAAAATAATTACATTCGGAAATGCCCCAAAATTTCAAGTTAGTTTCCTAAGGTTTACTGAGGTATCAGCTTTGGTCTCTTGACAAATTGCAGTTCTTCCAATTTGTTGGCTTTTCAGAGAAAAATACATAATTTTGATATAGAGAATCTTCCAAAAAGGTTCATTCTGGGGAAAGTGATAGTGTAGATATGTTTGTTAATTTTCTGTTATTTATGACAAAATACAAGACATTAGATAGAGAAATTATATATTTTGTTCTACAGTTTCAGAGGGTTCATTATATCAATACCTAGCAGAATGTCATGCAGATACAAAATACAGAGGAGGAGAGCTGAAATATAGACCAATACAGAATGGATCAAGAGATCACAGAGAGAGAGAGAGAGAGAGAGAGAGAGAGAGAGAGAGAGAGAGAGAGAGAGAGATTTTACCTACTTTTTTCACCCTAGCTCTACCTCCTTTTCTCCTTTTTCTAGAACTATCAAAATTAGTTCTATCTAAGGTCCCTCTTAGGACCAGATGTTCAAATCATGAGCCAGTGCAGGACACTACATTTTCCAGCCCAAGCCACAAGGTCTTTTCTTCACTCTCCTTTTTTTCCTAACATACTTGGATCTGTCTCATCCTCTATTATCTACACATGTTCCTAATCCTTCCAGGATGGGTAAACGTGTGCTCTAGGCATTGATCTAAAGCTAATCTTCTGCCTGGGACCTAACTTCACAAAGATCATAAACCACTTGTAGGTAAGATTTATTTTATTTTGTTTTTTGTCCTTAATGTCTTTCCACTTACAATGAAACTTAGCACCAAGATGTAGTGAAGTAAATTGATCAACACCCACAGCCTATTATTAAGTCATGTTGTCATTTCTTTATGTGGTTCTGGGAAGATTTAGGATAAGATTCAGGATACTTTGGAAAGTAGCCGTAATAAAATAATTCATTGATCTTACCATTTCTCATTATCTATCATATCCCATTATACCTCTACCTCATTTGGCTTTCATAGACAATTTAAAGGCCATGATTATGATGGTTAGCTTTGATTATTGACTTGATTACAATGTAGAACCACCTGGGATAGGAATCTGTATGAGGGTCTGCCTAGATTACATTGTACTGCATAGATATCTGTGAAATGCTTTATTAATTGGGTTATTTAAGGTAGGAAAACCCTTACTGAATACCATAAGCACAGTCTCACAGACTAAGCTTTGGACTAAAAGTAAAATAGAGAGCAAGCAAGTTCTGGAATGTATGCTAATCCTCAGCTTCCTGCTCTTGACTGTGCACGAAACATGGCCACTTCTGCCATGTGCCTGTCACTACACTGTCCCTCTGTCACATACAGTAGCATGGACTTGTGAGCAAAGCCACCCTTCCTCTCTTATGTTGCTTGTGAGTAAGTATTTCCATAGAGCAATAGATAAACGAAGAGAATTAGCCTCTTTGTTTTCCAAACCTTCTAAGGCTCTTATTCTTTTTCCCAATAAAGTACCCAGTCTCCGCCAAACCCCACCAATTCTTTGACAACACCCTACCAGCAATGAAGTAACTAGCCATGGAAGGAAGAATAAATATAATTGTAGTGTTAAGTTTGACTTTAATATGACCATAGTCTCAAATGCTTGGTCTATATTTCCCAACAATTATAGCAGCATAAAAAAGTTAGTATTGATCACTATAATGTTGGATAACCACATACCCTCTCTTCCCATCTTCAAATCGTCATTAATATCTTGTGTAAGCCATCATAGTGCAATGATGGCCCTTTGTTGGACTGGCTATCTTCCCAGCTTCAAAATGCCTAGAATCTACTATCCTCTCTGATCTTGTTCCACTTAGCAATACTAAACTCTGTCCTATTTTACTAGGTCTTGTGAAATCTTGTTTACCAATAGAATTACATACTTGTATTCTTTCGTTCTACTTTCTGCATGGTTAAATTCCCCCCTCTGAGTTATTTCTAGAAATTGTAGTATCTCACAGGTTTGTAATGAAAACAATCAAAGTGATCAAAGCAATAAAATTCCTCCTGAACATTTACATCCCTTTTAGGTATTATCAAACATTTTCCCTCCACTTATAAGAAAAACATTCTCAAACCAATATTCATTCTGTTCCGTCTCTCAGCACTATGTCTCTTTTTATCTCCTTCCCATGGCAGGTTTTTTTTTTTATTATTATTATCATTATTTAACTATATCTATCATCTGCACATGGAAGGGTTAAACTAGTCTACTATTATTATAATGTAAGGCCATCTTACCTCTTTTTCCCATACTTTCTCCTTGTAGATGATCCATCTCACTGTATAATTTGTGTCAAATTTTGCCTTCAAAGCATTTTCACTAGGAGCTAGGTTTACTAGCAATGCATTACTTTGAGCTTCCACTAAGCTAGCCACCTCTCTTTTGGTCTTAGCTCCTGTGTCATCTCTTTCCATGCTCTCAAAATCGTTTACTATCATGTTGATGTGTCTAATATTTTTCAAAAAAGTTATCACTCTTAAGGTGAATTTTTCAACTGTTTACTATTCGATTATCGTTCATGAAATATAAATAAACCCTAGGAAATAATGGTGTTTTATTTTCTTCTTATAAGCTCAGATTTGATATTACTGTAACTCATTTTATAACAGCACTTACAGAATTTTAACACATAAATGAAATTACAGTTTAATTGCTAAGCACATTTCCAGGCACAAAATATCGACTGTATTTTCGTGACTTCCACTGTTTGTTGCTCATTAAACGTGATAAATAAGTTGGAATCCAATTACTCATATCAGTGTGTTATCTCACATTAAAATAATTGCATTTATATAGCTTAAACATATTTAAACCTATACCAGTGACTATTTTTATATAAGTGAACATTTTACAATCTCCAACATCAAATCACACAGTGCCTTCACCTACTTGCAGGATTGAACCTATTCATGTTCTCTGACTAATCAACCATTCCAACTATAAGGGCAACTTCCATGAGCTAAATTAAAATCAGAGACCTTATCACTAGACCTAGGTTCATTTAATTTAAGCCTATTATTAAACCTCCCTCTTTTCAAAAATGAATGACTTGAAGGAAATCTCATTAAACCTCATGGAAAGGCTAAAGCAAGCTCTGACTGCAGAGCTAACCTGAAATAAGAACATTAGAAATCTGTATGATGAAGTTTAAATTACATGTGATAAGAGAATGAAGTCAAAACTCTAAAGAAAATGGTTTGGTTATATATTTAATCTCTTTGTCAAAATACTGAGTATATATACTAAATAGCAATGGTTGCGATGAATTTGAAAAGGCCGAAAATGTATCAAATCTTAATGCAGAAGTAGTCCACAAAATATATGTTTTAGGTGTATGATATATGAATAATGAGAAGATTCTATAAAACCTTTGCTAAGTTCTACTTGCATGAATCAGAAGTTCACACTGGCAAAACACACCTGAAAGGCACTGAAATTTACAATAGACATCATAAGGATATCTGTGGGAACTTTATAAAAACTCCTAGATTCCCCATCAATTGGCTACTTCTAGTTTTTTCAAGAGTGGTACCATGTGCAATTTCTCCTCTATACAGTGCAACATCAACAATTGTCATTATATTGGTCTTGGTCTGACAACCATAATTGTTGAAATTTCTTTTGTAGTTTCTGTTGTTGTGCCTAGGGGACATATCTAGCAAAATATGTCCTGGTGGTGCAGCTGTTAAAATCTTTCTGCTCACTATTCTATAATTCTGCTTAGCATTATGTTCAAGGGTTGAATTTCACATGGATCTGTGGGCATGAAGCAACTCTTGAACATGCTATTTGATCTCTAGTGGCTAGTCCTGAATATATGAACACATATGTATTCACACACAAGAGAAATAATTAAAGAAGAGATTATGAATTTGTGATAGTGGATTGGAGAAGGTTAAGAATAGAAAAGAGTCAGGAGGGTGTAAATTATGTAAATATATAGTTCATTTAAGAAGTTTGGCAAAACCATATTGCTCATATTGACATGTATGTGGGGTAAGTGGAACACTCATCCATTATTAGAGGAAGCGTAGAATTTTTACAGTGACTATAGAAATCAGTATGGTGGTTCCTTGGGAAGCTGGGAATACATTTGACTCAAGAACTAGCTGTAAAACTCTTGGATTTATACCAAAGGACTCTACATTCTACTACATAGTCACTTACTCAACCATGTTCCTTGCTGGTGTATTCATATCCAGAAATTGGAAACAGCCTAGATTTTCATCAATATATGAATGGTTAGGGAAAATATGGTGCACTTACACCTACATATTAGTCAGCTGTAAAAAAAATCATAAAGTTCTCAGGTAAATAGATTAAACTAAGAAAATAAACACCCTAAGAGAGGGTGACCCAGACCCAAAATAGCAAATATAGTGTTATTCTCTTATATATGTATTTGAGCTATAAATTTTTGTTAATCATGCTGAATAACCATGTTATGCTATTTAGTCTGAAAATAACACATATAATTTTATTCTCTTATATATGGATCTGAGCTATAAACCTTTGTTAGTTAGTCTGAATAACCACAGAAATTTAGGAATAGAATTAAGGACTAAAAGAGAGTGAAGGGTCACTCAAAAGGGGGGGGGGATAGAAGTATAATTAAAGAGAAATGGGGATGTGGGAACATGAGGATTAAATGAAGAAGAGGGGAGTAGAGGGGATTACAAGAGAGAATAAGAAACGACAGCTAATGCTGAAGGTTATTTGAGGCGTCATATGATAAACTAGTACTGTTAGAAGCTTCCAACAATAAATATATATGAAAGAAATTTAAATTAAATCACCAAATAAGAAGGAAAACAAAGCCCCAAGTGATAAGTTCCAGTGCCTGGACTGGATTACATACAATTGAGTTGACAAAAAAGGGTCCTATGGAACCGTTGAACAACTCAGACTATTGTATTGTCAAAGCTATTGGGTTCTCCCCCGAAACTAATAGTAAGGCCCTGTTGTTGAAGAAAAAATTATATTGTTTTATAGAATTACTATTATTAATATATAGTATCCATGACGCTGGTAGGTACTCTGCATCGTTACCATAGAAAAAACATAAATGCCCACTCTGATCTAAACCCTTTTGTCTAAAATTGTGACCTGCTTGAAACACAACTGCAGTAGTGGCACAAATGTTGTGAAATAACCAACCATTTTATGATTGGACTTAAGGCTCTTTCTATGATATGAAACCCATCTTTGACCTTCACTATTCAGGTGTCCAAGAATCTGAGACTAGATAGGTAATGGATGTAGAAGAAACTCAAATACTCTTATCCTGATAAAAGAACATAGCAATAAAATGACTCCTAAGGACATTCTGATATTATACATATAGATCAGTCATGCACTCAGCTATTATCAGAGAAACATTTTCCTTTAGGAGAAAAGAATTAATGCAGGGACTTACAACTATACAATATACAGAGACTGAGAGAGCATTCATCAAATCCCTCCCTTTGAGGTTCAAAGAGCTATTCAGAAGGACATAGAGAGCTTGTAGAGACAGTGTCTTTCAGACACAGGAGGACTGACACACATGAAATCACAGAGACTGTGGTATCATGTACGGGGCCTGCAGAGGTCCAATGCCAAAATGGTCCCAAGTCTGAGACTGGAAAGTAAACATAAGATCTTGATCCTAAATAAGAAGCTATCTCCAATAGACAACTGCTTGTCAAAAAAAAAAAAAAAGTTTCCTTCACAGGACTCTTACTGGGTATGTAAACAATACTTAAGGGTAACGCTCATACCACAAGACCAAAACAAACCTCAGTTATGTTTTTGTAGATTTCTTTTTAGTCTTATATTGTTTTGTTGGGTATCTTTTTTTCTTCCCTCACTGTTCTTTTGCTTGGATACTATAGCTTCCAATTTTGCTTTTTACAGGTTTTGTTTGAGTGTTTGTGTGTGTGTGTGTCTATGTGTGTATTCTTTTTCACTGTAGTATTTACTCACTTAATTCTGGTTTGAGTTTTTAATTGCCTGTTTGTTTTCTAAGAAGAGAGAGAGAAGACATAGAGTAGGATGGTTGTTGTGGTGAGGGGGAAAGGATATTGGAGAAGTTGTGGGAGGGAAAACAACAATCAGAATATATTGTATAAATTTTCAATTAAAAGATTAAATTAAAAAAAAAGATTACTGAACTGAATATTGCTTTAACTTTTGCTGAATTAAAATAGTGCAATCAAAAACTAGATTTATGTCTCTATTAGTAGATATAGATAAGAGACATAGGAAGCTTACTTCATGTTAGAATGGCCATCAAGCTCTCTAATACCTATGAAATCATATGTGCTTACAGAAAAAAAGGTCTTTATTTCTATGTATGTAACTCTAGTCAAAGAAAATGCATTGCTCCAGAACATACCTTTACACAGGCCAACATCCTGTACTTACTTGGCAGGATGGTAAACAGAGTAATCCACAATAGGTAATAAAGCAATAACCATTGGCTGACTTACCCTTGAATTAACCACTTCCAGTGAGATGTTCTGAGGTGGAGCACTTGGCACTGAAAGGAATCAATAAGATGTGATGGTTACTGCCAAAGCCTTGCAAAAGAAATTCCAGCCCACTGATGAAAGGAGAAAGTCTATCTTTTTCAAGTTTTATAATCAGAATTCAGGAAGTTAAGGCAATTAGGTGGCCCTTTTCAATATTCTTAAAGAGACAAGAAATAAACATGTATTTTTGTTTCATGGGCTAGGTAAGTTAGTTAACCATCTGTTGAGTCCTAAAACTATTTTACAAAGAGCATTATGTAAGATAGCAAATAATGCTATCTAATACCAGCTCTGTGATAACCCTCCAGGTAGGACCTATGAAAACACGGGGGAGATTTTCCAAGGATTTTCATACTGTGATTTTTCGAATCTGTATCGTTTTATGGTGGGATATATCATAGTAATAAAAACCTGGGCTGCTTGTTTCCTATAATGCAATCATTATTATCTCTTACAGAGTGAACAGAAGGAAATAGCTGCTTATAATTAAACTGTATGACGTAGAACTAAGCAGGCTCCTAAATAGTGTTCAGCCCATAGATTCTATTAACAAAAGACCTGTTTATTTTTGGTTGGAGATTATCTGGCTATTTCATTATTTTCTCCTGAGCTAAAAAAAATTTAAACATTTATGTCAAAAGGGACATATGCAGCTCCCTTTTGGCAGTTGTAGTGAATATTTACTAAATTCAAAGAGCCATGTGAACAATATGAAGACAGCCATTGGCTGGGTAGCTGTTATGTATCCAGAAACATTCTAGATCTCAGAGTTGAACTGAAACAGTATTCAATGACCTCTTAGTGTCATTTTTTATGAAATGACTTGTTCTTATCTTTACTTGTGACACATTTGTGAACGTGATAAGACTGGGTTATGTGTGCATTTTAACAACTCCCTCTGCCATTCTGCTTCTGCTATTCATATGCATTGGATGGTGTCTGTAGCTTCTTATTTTTTTTTTTTTTGGTTTGGTTGGTTTTGTTTTTTTTTTTACATTGAGTACTAGTATTTTGACTTGAACTTAGGTATATCCTATACTGATTTTTGTTGAAAAATTATTCATCATCAGAGCATGTTATATTCCCAACTAATTTCTGTATTCTTCAAATTGATAATCAGTTAATATCCATTGAAAAAGTGACTAGAAGAGAAAGGAAGGCCTACTTAAGGATTGGTTGCTGGAACTTTACAAACATGATGGAAATTGAAATAATTTATTTTGCTTTGATTTGAACCTATTAGAGTTTGACAAAGATTCCAGCCCATGTATTCTGTGATAAAATTACAAAGTCATGTGTTAATTAATTCACTAATTATTCTTTAATAATATTCCATAAGTTAGGGAACACCTCAGCTGTTTTAGTTAATATAATGACTTTTAATGAAGTATGGAGTACAGTGTTCACATGTCCAAATGTTTTCTAAATTTTCATGCTATATTATCAATATGAAGGATACTGTTAAGCTTATGGATAAATCCAAGAAGCATGGGTTGAAATAGTAGATTTATTAGCAGAAATGTTATGAGCTAGTAATAAAAGCTATTGTATTTTTATTTCCCCCATTTTCAATTAATAGTTTTGTTATATACACATTGAAGAGGTACCTGGGTCAAAATGTCTATAAAGCACTTACTAATCAATTATAAAAATCATAAGAAAATAAAACCTCTTGAATATAATAAATCATTTCATTTGGCCAACATAGACCATGATCTGCAGTGATCTTGCTTTCCTGCAGATTATTTTCAACATCTCAGACTGACTCTCATCTCTGAGCTGTCACTTAGACAGGAGCTTAGAAATGCTGTACTCCTGTGGGCACATAGTGAATCTTGTCTGGAAAAGTTGGAGTTTCCTTCTGCTTGACCCTTCTCAGATACTTCCTGTAGATTATTCATCTTCCTTTTACTTGCTGGTAACAATTTAACATTTACTCAGCTGGGACCTGCCCCACTCCAACAAAGTGGGAGAGGCTGGCTATCACCAGCTCTGCCTGTTCTCGTACTGCCAACTAGCCTCCCAAACTTTGCTCTCTTATTTATTGTTTAATTTTTCGCTTTTTAGTGATATATTTAAAGCAAAACACATTAAATATAATTTCTCTATTCAAAGGTTATCTGGTCCTTGTTAAAGTTTGTTTGCCCCTGATGACATTTACAAAGTCTTAAAACTACATTCATTAATCAGTAAGCATAATTTTAAATACCATCCTCACTCCAACTTGAATTCTATGTAGAGTATGCCAAATAGTTTTTTCAGAATATTACAAACTTTGTTAAAGCAATTGATACATTGTCATCATAGAAATCACGTAACCATCATTACCAAATGATTTTAATTTGGCTTTCTTAACTTTAAAGAAACACTGCACTTGACTGGTTTCAGAGGGGGAGTGAGAATGCTTGGTTAGGCCTCTACATCTAGAGTTTCTGTTGGGTGGTTTATGTGTGTCTTAAATTCTTTCAGTGTTAATAATGTTGGCTTTTTAAGTTAACAGTCACTGTTGAAGTATAACTAACTTATTTATGACCCAAGTGCAATTTCAATTTTTAACCTTGGTGAAACTTAAGAGTATGCCCTTGCTTTACCTCTCATAATTTCACAAACGTCTGAAAACATATTTTCTTTTTAAAGCAAACTTTGGTAATTGTCTGTTACGATTTGAATCTGTAACAACTGCTAATGATTGAATTTTGGAGAAAGGACAAAGTATGCTAGATTTCTTTATTTGGGCAGGAGTCTGTGTCTACAAGTGATGTGATATGTTCAAATGCCACTATTAAATAGTCATTTACTTACAATTTCTAATACACAAAATCCAAACTGAGGAGATCAATATGTATGACAATGACAATATCGGAATCATCAAAATTATTTTTATTAAATGTTGATAATTGATATAATAAAACTCTCAATAATCGCTACTTTCATGATGTTGATTTATTTTGTTAAATTTCTACAATAGGAAATTCTCTTACTTTCATAGACAGCATATTTGTGGTTCTTTTGCAGGACAAATAGAAAGTTCTTGATCAGTGTTGCAGTTATCAATCAATAATAGATAGGAGTAGATGCTGAGTGCAACACATACTCCCAAGCCTGTTTTCATCGTTCATAGTTGTACAGAGGGAAGAAATGTTTATCTTCAAAATGTACAGACATCACTGAGAGTACATCATTAAGCTGATGAGAAGATGTCAAAGATTTTCTTTAGTATGGTAGAGCCTACTGCTTTATACGTATTAAGATGAGGGTAGATCACATTCCAGACTTCCTAAGGCATCTCGATAAATGAGTCATTTGAATTGATTTCTGAGAAATACATGCTGCCACATTTGTATATTCATGGACCAAATTAACTCATGATGTTTAATGTATCCCCTTTATAAGCATACTAATCTGACGCATTTATCACAAAACATTGCCATTTTTTTGTTAGTTGGTTGCTTAGTTGTATAAGTTTTTGTTGTTTGGTTATCTGAGGCCTTCCCTGAGTATCTAAGATGACACAAAACTTGCTATCTTCAAGTTACCACCTCCCAAGTTCTGGAATTACAGGCATATACACTCAGCCCTGTTTTTGATGCTTTGTTTCAACTTTGTTTTTCATTTTGTCAAATATTATGCATTATAGAAATAGTGGAAGAAGTGGATGATGGCTTATGCTGAAAGCTATAAACATTAGTTATAACATTAATGAGCATACTGATGCTTAATTTGCCCATGATTTTTTTCTGCTCTTGCATCTTCATCTGCAGACTACTAATAGTTTATTTAGACCATTTAATGCTACTACTTCAAGTAAATATTTATGGAAAACATATATAACCATGTGCTACTTAAAATTAAATAATTTTAATGTGTCAGAGATATAGGTATTTACTAAGCAATGGTATATTTGGAAAAGGATATTGCATGAAAATGATGCCTCTAGCCAGAAAAAATAAATGTTATAGTAGAGTAAATTACAAATGGCAGGTAATCTGGATAAAGGACTTTACAAGTAATTTAGCAGACCTAGAAAATCATTAGAATATTGAGTTCATACAATAATTTCTCACATTTAATTTTGTCATATACACCTTTTCTCTGTGTCAGTATGAATTCTGTGGAATGGATTCCTTCAATGATTATCCTCTTTAAAACACAGATGCAATTGTATATAGCTACATGTTAAATTAGTAGTCCTCAAAATGGAAACATCCTGCACTTCACTTTGCCTCTGAATCCTTTGTAAAGATTTGGATGAAACTAATTAATGCTACAAATTTCACAAGTTGGTGGATACACGCAAATAGAAGATTATCCTACAAGTTTAACAGAATCAAAGACAGACATGGGTACTGGTACACATATATTAAACACCGATGTATGTGCCATGCATTCTTTCAGTGTGTGCATAGATTAGCCTATTTAATTTTTATTTATGACACAAAATATGAATGGAGACCCCTGCTGTGCAATGGAGGAATGAAAATGGGAGATCATTTAATGTAACTCAGCTCACCTAAATGTGGTACATGACCTCAGCATGAATAACAGAGGATAACAGAGGAGAGAAAGCATGAGCTGAAGTAGACAGAGGGGAATTTGGTACTGCCAAGGTGGAAGCCAATAGCACATGTTTTATTGGAAGTTGAAGGCTGTGAGTTGATTATAAAGGTGGTGACAAATGAGGTCAGGGTGCCTCACAGGAGTACCCCACAATCCCTCATTCTCTTATCAAATGCATCTAATAAGGAAAATTTAGTAATTTTCCAACGACTACATTTACTTGGGGTGATAGTACTAGAGCTTCTTTATCAGTGACAGACAATTTCCCAGGCGCTGCAGCGTTTCCAGAAGATAATTCTTGGACTAATGAGTAACAATCTATCTTTCTCACTTATGACATTTAAAATCAAAGTGGAGAATAAGACCACAGTACTACAGTTCAGAGTGTGAATGAAATCTACATAAATTATGTAAAATACTCATTTTCATTTGTTTTTCTTTTATTTTTATAATTATAAGCTATAAAGTAATTTATTCAGCCAGTGCATATTCTGTTCTGCCTTGAATAACAGAATCAGATGGTTGGGAAGAAGAATTACATTAAAATTAATACTGAAGTGGCCTAACATTAAAATGCCCCTTTAAGTGAAATTGCAAATGATCGTTGTCCTGTGTTCTCTTTGGAATATCCTTAAAAACATGCGTGTCTTTCTTCCTGCCATTGATATTCTGTGAGGCATCCACCACAATACTTTCCCAGATTAAAAACTGTTAGGTCAAGAATCAGAAATTGAAGGCGGTTTTAATCAAAATATCAATAATTTATAAAACTAAACACACTAACAGGGAATCCATGCTGCCTCAAGCTGACTTTGGGTCTTTTTAATATTCATGGGGACATCTCTGCAATGCACCTGCCTGAATCTCCGTAGCCCCATTTCAAACCATGCACTTGCCTGTAACATTTATTACGTTCCCCAGGCTTTCATTACCATTTATTCCTTTAGTGACCAGCTTCTCCTGACACTATTCAGTTAAACCCATTATCAACATTAGGATTTCTTCCTCTTTTTATTCATTTGTAAAATATGTCTAATCTTCATTTGTTAGGCAAGAGAAAATGAAGTTGTGCATCTTCAAGCTTACTTCTAATATTTCAAGTGCATGTTTACTTAACAAAAATTCTTTGGGTACATTTACTAATTAACCTGTATCTATCATTTATACTTTTAATCATCTGTGCCTTTTAAAAATGATAAATGAAAGAAACATACCATCTATATTATTCCACACAGTAATAAATGTATTTACTTTGTAACATATATAGAAATGAATGAATACATGCACAAGAAAAATTTGAATTCTTACACAGTAGACACAGTTTAGGGATTATTCTTTAATCCATCCTGACTGAGTATATGCAACTGAATCATGAATTTAAATTTTAGTACAGTTGCCTATGTTTTTTATTTATGATAAAACATTCCAAAGACTATTAGTTCAAAAAACCCTTACTATAATCAATAATATATATATGCAACATTTTTTTTTCATTTCTCAACAGACATGTGAGTAAAACTTCACTGTTCATCACTTACCATCTGAAAGTGTAACAACTGTTATATCATCAGTAGATACTCCTGGCCCATAACGATTATAAGCTAGGAATCGAAGACTATATTCCGTAAATTTTTTCAGGCCTTCCAGTTTATAAGATAGTCCATCAACCTCTATATTCTGGAGAAATAAAATGCCAGAATCGTTATTAAGGAAGCACATTAAAGCAGAAATGGCACCCATTCTGTGCAATCAGTGAATTGAACGTTAGGCACTTGTTCATAGAAGCACACTCTAGCCCTTTAATGAATTGCTGTAAAATCATCCTTGAGTCAGACACTTTCACACTAAAGTCCAAACTACTCTTCAGACTCCACGTTAAAACATCATTGTGCAATTTTTATAGTCATTAACTTTCAATTTGTTTAAACCACCCAGAGCACTGAGTAGTATGGGTTATTCCACCCACATCAAAACCCTAATAGAAGTATGCCAAATTAAATAATTTGTCAAGAAATCACAGATTGCCATTTGCTTGAAGAAATATATCCACAGATACTGAAACTCTCAGACAATTTGCTGCTAGTTTTATGTCCCTAAATGCTATGGTGTAGATTGAAACTCTTCCTCTCTAGTTGACAACTGAAAAGTGACAGAAGTAAAGGTGAAGGTCATTGAGAAAATCAGAGCCAGTGCTTGCTAAAGGAGCTGTCATTTAGTTTTACATTATGATACCCAGATCATCATTATCAACATTGGGCAATATAGCTCTTGAATTTATTGAAGTGACCTAGAGAAAGGCTTGTATAAAACTGGATGGGAAACATAGTTTAAAAGGAAAAGTGAAAAGTAAAAAGGAAATAGATAAGAAAAAAGCAGAATTACTAATTACATAAGAACAATTCATTCAATACTGTCTTTAAAACTAACTAAGAAGTACATCTGTAATATTTCTACTTAAGTTTCTGGCATATTTGTTTCAAAAGACAAATCCTAGTCAGACATTATATATGGAAGCACAAAAATCATTCTATGCTTGGTAAAATGTACTCATTTCTAACATCTCTCTTTCTTTCTCTGTCTCTTTCTCTCTCTCTCTATCTCTCTCTCTCTGTCTCTCTGTCTCTCTCTGTCTCTCTGTCTCTCTCTGTCTCTCTCTGTCTCTCTCTGTCTCTCTCTCTCTCTCTATATATATATATATACATATATATGTATATATATACATACATATATATATACATATATACATACATACATTTAAAAAGTAATTTGGGAGTAAGAATCTAAATAGTCATACATATTATATATTAATTGTCAAATTTCATTATTAGATTTTACTTGTTTATTCAAAGACTTATTTACTGTTATTCTACTTGAAAAACTCATATGCCTCTTTTTAGATTTCTATTCAATCAGTAGTTAAAATAGAAAAATCCAGTGTGGCTGGGGAGTATGTGCTTCTAAGAGTAATTCCGGGAAATAGATGGTCATAGCATGTGGGTAAAGTGAACACAGAACAATATAAAACAGCTACAACTATCTGTGAGTGGAAAGAGCAGCTTGAATAATGCCACTAAACACAATATGGTCGTTCTCCATCTTAACCTGAGCTACTACAGTCAACACTTGAACCAGAATTCTTCCAATGAACTTCACCCCATTGTTTGTTACAGCATCAGCACAGTACAATGAAATGGTTTAGAATTTCCAGGAACAAGTACTTGGAAACAATCAGCTACTCAATAATCCTGCTAAATGATGAACTGTATCAGGATGTGGCAAGTGCCTAGGGCGCTTTGGCTCTAGAGTCATTTTAGAGATAGATGGCATGAGGCTCATTTCTTACCCACCTGTTCTTTTCCTGTAGACACCTCAGTGCAGAACAATCTGTAACCTTGGACTGGACCATTTGCATAGGCAGGGGGTTCCCATGTAATAAGAATTGAGGTAGGTGAGGTAGATACAGCATGCAGGTTTTCAACCGGCCCTGGTACTTGCACTGTATGCAAATGAAATTGATACAAATGAGATACTTGCTTTCTCAAAACAAAGAAATATTTAATCTGTATAATTCAAGAAACAAAAAATAATCTGCATTATTTCTAGGGTAACAAGGAATAACAATGTTCATATATAGTATGAAAGTACAATAATGAAATTTTTATAAATAATTTTGATTCAAAGGAAAGATTATGTAAAATGAATCACTCATTTCATTTCATATCTAAAGAGATCGGCCAGAGCATAAGTGATGAGGATAATGACAGAAAGAAGTAAGATTCTCAATCTAAACTTTTAATCTAGAAAGGTTCCCATTCTACTAGTAGGCTTTTGCTCCTATGTTGCTAATAGCTGCTGAAAGAAAAAGAAAGTACAATACTTATAATTTTAATATTATGATTTTGTTTAATCAAATAAAAAACACACCTATGCATAATTCACCTCATTGTCTTTAGGTCAGTGATTTATCATATAGCAGATTCTGGTACCTTTCACTTTTTATAAAAGATTTTATTTTCAGTTTAACATTTCCATTTTCTCATAACTGTTATTTAATCAAAGGTAAGTCATTTGTTTACTAATGAAATTAGATAGCACAGATTCTTTCTGAGTTACAATCTGTTATTCCTCAAGTGAAGAAAGTAAAAGGCAAGAGCCAAACGCTACAACCAACTGATGATTTGATTTAGACATGAAGTGAATATGTAATAGTTAACATTTTGAGACAGATTTTAAGGTTCTCCATCTTGGTTTCCCAGGGCCAAATAAATCTATGAAGCTGGGAGAAGGACACGTATGCACTGGAATAGAAGAAGAACTGATTTTAGTTAGTTTCTCTTCAGTCGTCTCACAATGGGGTGGTAAGATATAATACAAACACATTCTATGCTTTAGAGAGCTTTAGTGAGCAGCTCTTTGTTTTGTTTTGTTTTGAACTTGCTTTCACCTGACTCCTTAGGCATTAGATGGCAACTTTGCAGATAAACAAAAAGTGTTAAGAATGGGTGCTATACACACACACATCCTGGGATTATACTGTGGCATGAGAAATTATGGATCACCCCTCCATCGTGATATGTAGCACATGAGAACCCGACAATGCCAGCTAGGAAATCTTCCCATCAGATCAGAGGCTATACAAGAAAGAGATAAGGTGCACATCCACATATTACTCATGGAAAACAATCAACTTTGTAGGAAGCCAAACAATCTTGAGGCTTGGGAACCAGAGAATAAGATATGTCAAATTCATAGCCATTTCCAGCAGGCATGGGAAAAAAATACATTGCAGGGGTATGTATGCAGCTCGTGGTCATAAGCCCTGAGAATGAAAAGATGTATCCCTTCTAGCTGATCTTAGCTGCTGCTACTTAGTATCATAACGTTTCCAGTAAAACTAGTTAAAGCCCTACGTAGATTCTCTAATAATGGAAGAAACTACTGTGTCAACAAGTTATGCATAAAGCTTGCTACACAGGAATTGTTTTAGAATGTTGTTTCACATGGATAAAATTATTGGTGAAATTACCAAGCCCGTTGTTACTGAGTAACCTAAAGCATGTTGTGTCATGTAGCCCTTATTGATTAGACAATACAGGTGATTATTTAATACAAGTGATCACTGATGTCTTTAGAATCATGATGAGCATAAGCTTGGAATATATATGTATCAATGTGAGCCTGTGTGCTTTGTAGTTGGTATTTATGTTTATTAAATGCTGTTGATTACAGAACATCAGGCTGTTACTACCCTAATTTGGAACTAGTTGCCATGGGTAGAACCAACGCTCATAATTTATTCATCAGTTGTAATTGTCTACATTGCTAATGGCCACTGGCCACTATTATGGGAAGGCACGGGCATGGACTTTTAGAACTGTAGGCGGATATAACAGACACCAGAAGTCCCAAGGCCATTTAGAGTGTTTGTTTCAAGTGTTTCACTGGCTGCCTGATAATGGAGAACATTTTCTTCGCTAGGGTGAAGTCTCAATGCTATGTCATTATCTTATATCTTACTATACCTTAAAATATAATTTAAGGTTTTATAACATGTGAAGAATATCATTGATATTCTCATATATTAAAACATCACAGCAGTTAATAACTGAACATATTTATACAGAAAAATTAAAGCCAATTAAGCATAGTTCTCATCAAAATTCCATACTCTGAATGAGAATAAATAGCTCTTTCCTGGTGTCACTAGTGATTCAGATAAGGTTTAAATGTTTATTCTTCATAATAGTGCCACAAATTCAATTGTAAGAGTTTGGACAATTTTTGTTTTGACTTTTAGTCCTATTTATACATGCAGATAATATGTTTATGCTTATGAGTTATGGGTGTATATTTATACATACATGAAAATGAATGCAAAACAATTATGCTTGTATCAGGTATTTTTCTAGAAAATATGTTAAATATAGTTTTATGTGGTATAACATACATGATATGTGCATATGAGCTACACAGAAGAGAAAAACTTAAAGAATGCTCACAAATATTCAAAAGTCAGTATTAGATGTGAAATCAATACAGTTAACAGTTCCAGCCTTTCCATGTCATTACATTTTAGCATGTCAGTCAAGAAACTTAATGGGTTTAACTGTTCATCATTTCCAAGATGTGTTTAATACTGATCCCCTTGGACAATAATTTGTGAGAAACTGCATCTAATTACTTTCCATCTCAGTTCAAGCTACCTATTTCTTCAAATAATGAAATGACTTCAGGACAGAGGCATAATCTGTGCAAGTAACTCACATCAATCAATGTCAATCTAACCAAATACATTTTAAAATTTTAATATTGTATTACAGCAAAATTCTATGTACCACCTGTATCTAAGGACAAGTTAAATAGTTACAGTGCAGTAAATGAAATATATTAGATGTCACTGTTTACACTAGGAATGGAAATTTGTGATATGTCGTTATATGCATTATAGGATAACAAAGCATTTCATAGTAAGACCTTGATGCATATTAACCTTCAAGTGACATATTAGTCAAATATTTAATCAAAATCAATCACATGCAATACAATTGTACTGAGGACAGGATGGGAGAGAGAAGCGAGTAGCAGAGTAAGAGAGAGAGGTAGGAGAGATAAAAAAGGAGAGACTGGGAGCCATGTTTTAATGAACTACAATAAAATGAATATAGATGTGGGGATGACCATCAAGAAGTATGGTATTCTCCCTAATTCCACTATTATCTGCATTTGTTATTAAGTAATTGATGAACTTTCTGATGGGGGATTCATTTTATCAAAACAGTAAATGAATATTTGAAGGTGCGTATCCATAGTTTCTGTCATCTGTGTTCATGAGTCTATGAATGGCAATGACTAATATGATAAAATACCTCAGGCTACTGTCATTCTAAAAAAAGACATTCAGTGATTTACTCTCTTAAAATCATAATTACTGATTGTTACTTATGCTAGGATGTGAAATGATGGGCGATTCACCTTTGAGACATCCTCAACCTTTATGTATTAATCATCAGCATAATTATTTGTTTTCTGAGTGTTTGCTTTCAGGTATGTATGTACACCTCATGTGTGTTGCTGACCACAGACATCAGGAGAGAATGCTCAAGCTCCTGGAACTTGGAGGGACGGTTGTGAACTGCCATGTAGGTACTGGGTACTGAACCTGTGTTCTCTGCAAAAGCAGTGGTGCTCTCAACAACTGAAACATTCCTTTAAACCTGTCTTCAACTTTTATTCAAAGACTAGTAATTATAAAGTTGATGTGTTTTTACAGTAGCTCCTTTTCACTTCTTCAAGTACGAGCATTTTAAAAGCATTTGGTTCATCTGGTCATATTCAATAGTGTTTTAAATGTTATATTCTTGAGCAAGAAGTCATATAACCTGTGTACAGTTTATATTTTATAGCCTTTCATTTTCTTTGCCGTATCTTTTAAAGTATCTGGCAACAAAATAGTTTCCTAAATCCCAACAGCTTAACTTATTTTCTTTTCGGTCTGTGTAATCTAAAATCTTGGGACTTTCAAAAATCTGTCCCAAACAAGAATATGAATCTAAAGATTTCAAGGAAATGGTTAAGGAAGATAAAGGCATGCCACAGCCTAGAGAGCACTGACTGAGCTAATGCCTTTCAGCCATTATACTGATGGTTCTCAGCTGGAAATCTGAAATGAAGACGAATGTTAGTGTCAGCGAATATGTAGTTGAACATCTGAATATTTAAAGTTTTTTTCCTTTTAAATGACTGTAAAGTACAATGAGTTCTAATGTTCCTAAATTGTCAATTTAACAGCTATTACTCTTGAAGAACCAAAGAAATGCCTCATTCTGAAAAAAAAAATTAAAAAGGCATTGTATGTGTTGTCATTCAAATAATGATCCATAAGTCATACACCCTCAAGTCAGGACAGAATCTGAAGATGACTCTCTTTATCTCTTAATAATTTAAAATTGATTTGGGGGTGAGTTTTAAGGATGATAACAAGCAATCTAAGAAATCTTCTGTGTTGATCTGAATGGTTTTTACATGCAAAGTTCTCTTCCTTTTAGCAGAAATTTCTACTGCCAATGATTTGCAAAAGAACATTTCACATGCAACTCATTTCTGAAACTACTCACAATTATTGATAATAAAGTACACGCTTTGATTGCCTCTTGATTTTTTTAATCCTGTAGTAAACAGCTTTAATAATATTTCTATGAAATCTATTTCTATTCTGTGTATAGGGAATGCAAGATCAGAAAGTCTACTCACAATGTAATTATCACCTTAATGAATCTTGATTGATCTAGACATATTTAGGTGATATGATGGTAATTTGGCAAGGAGGAAGAAAAAAACTATGCAGTAGGTTTCTGGTAAGAAACCACTAGAGTGTTAAAGTTTTTGCTTGGGGAAAACAACTATTATAGCTTCATTTTTTGTTAAGCTTTAATAGGTACGTTTCTGCTAATGCATGATACAATTGATAGTGTCATTGTATATTTAACCACAGATAAATAGTGTATACAACTACATAAGAATATACATAATGTATGTCATGTCTAACATAGTACTTATGTATTACTTAGGAATATACAGTTATGTGTGATTATACATAAATGTATATACTATATAATAGTATATATATATATATATATATATATATATATATATTAATATGAATATCCCTAATGAGTCATCCTATGGTTAAGTAGTCTAAAACTTACATTGATTAAAGGGTGTGACAACATGATAATATATTGCTAGTAAGATACCTCAAAATTTTCACTACAGCAACCAACTATTAATGTTTCTGCAATAAGCATATAAATTATATTAAGTTTCAATTTTTAAAACATTGCCAAGAAATGAAAAGTGTGGTGAATATTCCTGATTCTGTGTTGGAATTATCAAATATTATTTTCTTTAATAACTTTTATTTAATTACTTTCTGAAAAATGTTTTTTCTGCATGCCTGTGAACCATGTGTGTGCATAGATCCCAAGGAAACCAGAGAGGATGTTGGATCCACTGAGTGTGGAGTCAGAGAAGATTGTAAGTTGCCTTGTGATTGAAGGAATTAGACCCAGGTAATTTGGAAGAGCAGGCAGTGCTCTTAACCGCCAAAGCACCTATCCAGCCTTGAAGATTGTAACCCATTTAAATCAAGAATTATAAGCTAACTACTTTTGTGATCTAGAAAATTTAAATACAGGATTAAAAATAGAGAAGTAAAACTAAGTTTCAAAACTCATGTGATATGTATATGTCAATGGTAGCTTTAGGTTATATAAACCTGATTATGCTGACTGATTATATTATCCTGATTATAATAAACCTGATTACAGCAGTTCAATCAATTTGTAGCTCCTTTAGCATGGGCATGGCTTTTTCAAGGACCTCCCATTCACTCCATAGTAAAACTAACAGAACATAGTGGTTAACATATTAAATACTACCACAAAACAGAATATATTGTTCAAATTGAAGTCCAGAAAAAACTCTCATTTATGAAAAAAAAAAATTGATTTTATAGCTGTCTCTGGAGAGCTTCTGCCAGGGCCTGGCAAATACAGAGGCAGATGCTCACAGCCAACCATTGTACTGAGCACAGGGTCCCTATAGAGGAGTTAGAGAAAAGACTGAAGGAGCTGAAGGGGTTTTGAACCCCATAGGAAGAAGAACAATATCAACCAACCACACACCCCAGAGCTCCCAGGAACTAAACCACCAACCAAGGAGTACAATTGGAGAGACCCATGGCTCCAGCTGCATATGTAGCAGAGGATGGCCTTGTCGGGCATCAATGGGAGGAGAGGACCTTGGTCCTGTGAAGGCTTGATGCCCCAGTGTAGAGGAATGCCAGGATGGGGAGTTGGGAGCGGGTGGGTAGGTGGGGGATCACCCTCATAGAAGCAGTGGGGAGGGAACATGGGATAATGGGTTTCTGGGGGGGAAACCAGGAAAGGGGATAACATTTGAAATGTAAATAAATAAAATATCCAATAAAAAAAAAATAATAATAAAACCCTGATTTTCAACAGGGCTCTGAAGGTGCTTATCCCCTCAGATAAGTGTTCTCTTATTTATCTCCCATTGCAATTGGAAAGTTTACATTGAAGGAGCAGATGGTTTTGAAGTTTAACTGTACTCTATGCTTTTATCTCTTGTCCTTTCTGTGAAATATTTTGAGACAGATATTTTCTAGGAAAATAACAAAATACAGTGAGCATGTATAAAATACAGATTTGCAGTAAGTTCTTATAGTACTTGGTAAGAATAGCTGTCTAAGCATGTAGTAATTCTAGAAATCAATCTAACAATTAATTTCATGTTATCAGAGGGGAGAAGGCAGTGCCTTTGCTAAAAACTACGATTGAAAAAGCATTTCAGATTTTCATTGGTAGAAAACATAGTTTTTAAGGAAGAGAGGAGAATTTGATGAATCAGGAAACATTAATAAAAATTAATCTGATGAGTAATTCATGCTGGTTGCCTTTCTAGAATAAGATGGTAAGGGGGAAGTTACCACATTTGTAGAGCACTCCAGATGATGATGACTCATGTAAAACTAGTGCAAGAAATTCTAATTAAAATTAAATGATAACAGAAGCTCATTACAACGGAAGGACAGAAGTCACTTTTTCACAATGTACGGGATTGTAATTGAGCTGTTGTTTTGTTTGATAACATACCATTAGTGACTAAAGTTTATTCTACCAAATTAAGAGAAAAAATGTGGTATTGCTAATGACACTCAAAGGAAGCTCAAAGATGTTGGTATTCTTCTCAAAATGTTTGTTTAAAGGTTCAGTTTTAATCAAGTAGGATAGCCCTTGGATAACCAAGGCAAGAGGATCATGAGTTCAATCCAAACAAAACGTGGATATTACCTTTTTAAAAAATATAGTATGACAAAAGTTTGCTCACAAAAATTGAACTTTCAAAGGAATTTTCTGGGAAACAGTGTAGAACTTTAGTCATTTGAAATAGAAGTATGGACAAGTGCACATTGAGTCTAGGGTAACTGTGAGAGAAAGGAAGTGTCAGGAACCAAACTCCCAAGTCCTAAATAATGAAGTAAGATCCTTTCTGTTATTTAATAATCATAGAGACAAGACACACACATGCTTCAACCATAACTTTTATCAGGATTGCATTATCATATAAAGTTTATAGGAAATCACACATAAAAAGCATTCAAAGTAATCCAATAGCTAGAGCCACTGCTGCCAGAAAGAGTTCCTTGTTCATTACCAGCTTTCTCTTACTTTGTCACAGAATTAGAATAAAAACTATATTTTTCTCTTCCTAATTCCAGGACTGTTAGAAAAATGTGAATAGATGTGGCATATGATGGGAAACTGAAGAAAAGTGTAGCAGAATATATTAATAATCCTCATCAGGATTGTGTTAATAAATCACACCTAGCCAAGAGATGACCTCATTGAATAACAAAGATTTTTCTACAAACAATAATTGAAACTTTCCACCTACTTGTATATGTCTACCAAGAGTGACTTTCAGGATCTTATTTCCAGGATAGTTAGAGGCCAAGTTATTGTTTCATTCCTTTAGAAGCATCACCTTTAGAAGCATATTTCTTGGCCTTTGCTTGCTTCACACTGATTTGAGACTTATATATACTTCAGGATTATATTTCTGCACACAAAAATCTCAGCTCTCTATAAATAGATAAGTACGAGAGAAGCAGGTGTCTTCAGCTTATGCACAACCCAGAGTGTTTCCCATGGCGATAATGTAACAAAGTCCCAGCAGCCTTTCTTGAAGAAGGCTTGTACTGTGGTCAGTGCAGGAGGAATCGATATCTGATATTTGTAGTTTTAATAGAGCTATAAAAGACATGTATAGATTGCTTTTATAAAAGAACCCTGCTGCCATTTGTTAGAAGAGAAAAAAACAGCAATCTTTCCCAGACAGCTAACTGAACAAATTTTTCTACATAACAACAAAAAGATCCTACCTTAGAATATATCAGCTCTTTGGGGATGCAACTTATTGTTTATCTACTCTGGCTTTTAAATGCTAAGCAACTGCCTTGGATAAACTTTCTGTTTGGGGAGGGACTATAAATTAAAGAAAACATTTAGAACTCTATTCTCTTAACATAAGTTTCCAAGAAGTCAGATGTACTGATAGAGCAAGTACCCAAAGGTCCCATTCAATTAATAATTGATAACAAAGGCTAGCAGAAATATGTATAACTTCAGGAGTCAGGGACCATAGGTCCAAATCTATAAACTTCACTCAGACTATGTGGACAAGGTTAAGATTTTTAAAATCTTTGAACTTGAATTGCCTTATTTTAAAAGATGGGGCTCATATAGGTCCCACCTTGCTATAAAGATACATATTAACCTATTCATGGTTCATAACAAAACTACAACTCTTGTTAAATATTAACCAAATTTTAGAGTGTGTCAGGAACTATGATAATTTTTCATGGGACTAAAAGTTCAAGGAGGTAAGAGGAACCATGAAGAGGCAAGAGCAAGAGAGTCTAAAGTGGGAAGGATGCTAAAATTGCCAGGGTGAAGCAGTCCCTAAAAGCCCATCTCTTTCCAATCCTTAAGACTCACAAAGGAACTGATGGGTTTTGGCATTCGGTGACCAATCTACAGTATGGAGTAATTCTAAAGGGAGAAATGTGGGCATTGGAAGCACTGTTGTTAAATGTTCTGGAATTCTAAAGAAAGAGAAATTCAGCCTTATCCAGAATGATGTTTGTGGTGATTAAGAGACAGAGATTTAGAGGCATCATTAAGAACTTCAGTTGATAGGAAAGGGAGGGCTAGGGAGAGTTCAACCATAATACCTACAGGACTGACCTGCATAGCTGGTAACTTGAGTGCTGTTCGCTGAGATGAGAAACAGTGCAACACACAGAACTGGGCCAGTGTATGTGTGAAAGTTGTATAGGGTGAGTGAGTGACTACCAGAGCTTCTGTCCCTTACTATATTCCCATTGCCACATCATACACTCAGGGGGCTGCAACCCTAATTATAATCCTAGGCTAGACCTCCTCTTCATCTTTCCTTCTCGATTTTCTTGTCTTCCCACTAGTTAATTTCTAATCCTCTTTCTATGAATGGACCTACAAAAGATGCTTAAGAGTCTATTTACCTCCGCTGTTCTTTTATTCCTTTTTTCCATATACAGACATTACTTTTCAGAAACATCAGCTGGTCATTTCTGCTGGTTTTCTCATTTATTCTCTGCCTAAGTTAGATCCCATAAACTTAAACTTTGATCATTTTTAAGGCATTCAAAATAATTGCCCTAAATGATAGATGAGACTGTCCTATGGTACTTTCCCATCTGAGCACTGGCTATGCATGTTGGAATGTTTCTCTTCCTCACTTCCTTAATTCTTGAAAAGGGGAGATTCAAGATCATTCCTAGAAGCAGCCACAGTAAGAATTCCAGTTACAATGGACCTGGACAGACATCTGACCTTGAAGATCCTGATATTAATATTCACACTGTGATTCCACTGACATTTATCGCCAAGGAGCACCTTTACTGCCTGTACACATACGTGCTTCCCAGAGAAAGGCTGATAATCACAAAGAGCTGGAAACCTGGTATCCCATATCACCAGGAAGCATCTAAAAGGCTCTTGGTCTGTTGACTGAGCCACCCTGAGGATTAAGTTTATTTTATTTTCAGTATTCAAAAGATAAGAAATTTATTAACCACTTGGAGGATTCAGGCTTGTTCAGAGATAGCAGCAGCAGGACAGACTTGGGCAGTAAATCAGAGGTTGAAGACTTAACACAGTTACACTAGGCCCCTGTGCAGCATCTACACAGCTTTCTCTTTCCCCGGGCCACTCATTGCCTTGGTGTAGACAGCCTTGGATGCGTAAAGAATGCCTAACATCAAGTGAAGGACATGCTTTTAATTTACATTCAAGGAACATTATTTTCATCTTGAATAAAGGAGGACTAAAGTCAGGGAAGGTCTGGTGATGTATGAGTTTATCAGTAATTTGGTATGTGTGTGTCGGTGGGTGTAGGTTCAAACTTTAGATCTCAAGAACTTTGAAACTCAATTTATTGTAAGATTGGTAACATTCCAAACTTCTCCTTAGTCTGAATTAGCCACAATATACACATGTCAGCCATCTCCACATAAAAGAAACATGTGGTCAATACCTGCATATAGGTAGCCTAAACCATCTAGCAAGTTCATTGAAAAGATCTGACAGAAGTAAAATTAACTGTAGTACTGCACATTTCACTCACATCGAATGTTTTGGCTCGGCTATTGATAACAAAATTTTAATGGCCTATTTTATACCTTTATACTACATTCTATCTGTTTTGTAATTATGACAACCCTTAATCGAGGAAAGTCAACATCCAAGTGGTCAGTAGCCACTGTGATTAGAGGCCATCTTTACGAATAAGCAATGCAGATGTAGTCAACTCTAGTAGAGCAACTAGAAACCTTGGCAGTGAAAATAGAGGAAATGATTAAATATTTCCAAAGAGGTAGGCAAAAACTATTAAAACAACAATGAGGATATAAAGCAACTCATATTCCAGGTTAATAAGCTAATTAAGCTGTTAAGTTGAAATGCTGAAACTATGAATGATCTGTCAAAAGGATTACATTTTTATTTGTACTTAAGTATTATGTTCTGTCATGCATCCAACTACAGAAGTAAAAAATGCATTTTGGGTAATCCTAAGCATGCCTTTAAAATACAAGTTGATTAAATCCCTGGAAAAATAAAGCAATGGTTTTATTTCACTGCAAAATACTAGTGAAACTTAGCTAAGTGAAGTTCTTTGGGTTGAGATTAACAAATATGTGTTCAATATGTTCCTCTCACATAAGAGTTAGCATATCTCTCCCAAGCTATTATAATCTCAACCGTGTCAGGTTTTTACAAATACATTACAGTTTCAGATATGATTTCTGTACCAACTTTTCAAAATGGCGAATTGGTGATAATTTTGTGTCAATAAAGAGGCATTTTTAAAATGAAGTTATTTTTGATTTTTCTTTTCTTCAAAATTGTTGCATTTAATCTTAGTTCATATACACATAGCTCTGTGGTATGGCTATTATGGCAGATTCAAACCCAAACTCTAGTTCTGTTCGTCTTGTCATATTTAATTCTGTTAAAGCAGTCCAAGACTTGGTTTGAGCCAGAATATGGCTCCGAGATTGTTTTCCAAGTATCGGGGAAACTACCTTGGTTAAACTCATTAGATATTAAGATAACAGCACTTGATTTTTGTGTAGTTTCATAACTTTTGTAATTGTGAGGCTCAGATGTAGGCAAAGACATCTGGGAAATTTTTATACCTTTATTTGAAGTTTTTATCTATTTTTTATTTTTTATTGGATTTTTTTATTTACATTTCAAATATTATCCACTTTCCCAGTTCCCCCCTCCCAGAAATCCCCTATGTCATTCTCCCTCCCCCTGCTTCTATGAGGGTGTTCCTCTACCCACCCACCCTCTCCTGCCTCTCTGCCCTTGAATTTTCCTACACTGGGGCATCTATCCCGAGCCTTCATAGGCTCAAGGACCTCTCCTCCCATTGATGCCTGACAAGGCCATCCTCTGCTAAATATGCGGCTGAAGCCATGGCTCCCTCCATGTGTACGCCTTGGTTGGTGATTTAGACCATAGGAGCTCTGGTTGGTTGATATTGTTGTTCTTCCTCTCAGCTCCTTCAGTCCTTTCTCTAACTCCTCCATTGGGGACCCCAAGCTCATATGAGCATATCCATCCTGTTTCTTCCTGTCCAATTCCTCCTCCTCCTCCCTCCTCACCATTTTTTTCCATCCAAACTGTCTGCTCTCTTTCTTTTTTCTTTTTTAAAATTCCCACTGTCTCCTCTTGAGGCGCCTGTAGGTACATAGCTATAGAATAACAACAACAACAAAAAAGTCCTGACCTCCTTCCTGCACAGCAGCCATTAACTGCCACTAGTTCCTTAGATAGAGCTGGACTTTATGAACTCCTCCTCCATCCATGCAGTCATTGTAACCCACAGAGCTCATCGCTGCAAAGGCTGTGGATGATTTTCCCCACTTGGTATTTGTATAGTACCTTCTAAGGCCATGAATCAAGTTAGCAGGTAGGGGTGAAGCTTCCAAGTCAGTAGGGGCTTGATTTTTCCATGCCCCCTGATTTAAATAGGTGTTGCCTTCAGTGTCACGTGTTTGACACCAAGTTCTAGATGGTGACCAAGAGCAAGAGCAATAGCCTGTAATTTTTTTGGTTCAGGGATTTATGTAAGTTCATTGAACAACTTGAAAACAAGCACTGAACATTATATGTAACAGCTTATGGTGTCTGTGAGAGGCATTGTCCTACTGTCCTCTCTGTGACAGTACAGTTCTACCTGACAGCATTGCAGGGTCTGTATCAAGCAGACTGTGTTCACTTCTAAATTTCATTATCAGCTTAGTTTTCAGTCCTTAATGTTCATGGATTCCTAAGTCCTACAGGTCTCCAAGAGTTTATGGAAAGAAGAACACATCAAATATACTCTTGAGGACCCTGGAGATGTCGCAATACCAACATTCTTTGTTCTTTTTTTTTTCCCGAGTGCTGAGAAGTGAACATATTTAAAAATATAAAAGCCAACACATTCATTCATTTTAAAACTCTTTTTGAGAAACAAAAACAAAACCTATTCTAAATTATTAAAGCCAACATATTAATTTATTAAAAGAAACCTGATGTGCTTACTCCTTGATCAAATTAAATTCAGTCTTTTGAACAATTTTGGTAGGGTGACATAATGTGTTGAAAAGCTCTCCCCAGATCCATGTGGCCTTGGAATTATTAGTACATGCCCTTCTTTGGAAGAAGATCTCTGCAGATAAACTTAGCATAACTGATGGAAGCCCTAAACACAACACAAACACTGCCATTTTCAAAGGAAAGAAAAACAGTCATAGACTTAGAATTGAGAAGAATAAGATGTGAAGACACTGACAGAGTTTACATGTTGCAGCTATTGGCCAAGAAATGCCTTTCCTTGCCAGAATGTACCAGCAGCTGAGGATAAGAAAAGTATTTTTATTTCTCCAGAACTTAAAGAGGACAGTGGCCCTACTGCTGCCTGGGCTCCATATTTAAATGCTTATGATGATGAGAAACCTGGTTTTTGAAGCCTCCTAGTATATTATGGTTTCTTACTCAGCTGAGATAGTATTATCACCATAAGAATAAACCAAAAATCAGAATGGGAAAGACATTTTCTTAAGATATATATGATATCTCAATCTGGGACCAGGAGGTTTGCTTAAATTCTTGTCCCAGCCTCAGCAAGAGGAAGTGCAGTTATTTCCAGCCAGCCACTTAACACAGAGGGTTATGAGTTCAGAATCTAAGCCTAGGCATCAAGAGCCCACCAGGTTATTGATCCATCTGTATTGGACTTTAAGCTCTATAGACTCAAAGTATGTCCTTACTGATGCTCAATGCTCTACTATCTCAAAGCCCTTTATGGACTTAACAGCATACTTGGTACTGGGTAAACATTTTGCAATCTGGGCACAAAGAATTTAGAATTTCTCTTCTACCACCTTGGCCTGACATTTAGAAAGGGCTAAAAGAAAAGGGATGTTGAAAGTCAGTAGCCAAATATTTCTTTAATTCTGTAGCCTTCACTTGGCTCTGACCTGGGCTTCTGCCTATAGGATTGTGATGCAGTGATAGAACATTAAGTTTCAGCCTATAGATCATTGTGATTGGCATCCCATTAAATTTTGCTTCTAGTTTAATGAACACCAGGAAAGTACACATCAGAGAGCAGGCAGGCTCTCAGCTAACACCCCTGTTGGCATTGACCTGACACTTTTGGATTGGATCCTTACAGAATCTTGGCAACAGGAACACTGGGCTGAAGATCTGAAACCTGCTTTTAGTCAATTCTTTCTGGTATCAGGCACATCAAATTACACCTTACAGGACTGACAGGAAGATTTCTGAAAGTAAGGAGATTTCTCCATGTTCACAGCAGTGTTCACGTACACACGACTGCAACATATTCAAATGGGTACATATATTTCAACAAGTTACCACGTTTTAAAAAAAAAAAAAAAAAAAAAAAAAAAAAAAAAAAAACTTCATGTTTTCAAAATACTGCCTAGTTTTGCACCAATTTAGAGGCTAAATATTGCATTTCACTGACCATTAGCCTCGTTGCAGGTAGAATTTCATTTGTTTTCCCAGTCAAATTATTTAGTAATTTTTTGAGTTCATAGTCCAAATGAATACTCACTATCTGCATATACTTAACAGCTAAATCTAACACATAAAACGTATTCAGATTTGTTACTCGATGCCTTTTCTCTCAAGACACCTTCTGAACTGCCCCTTCCCTCCAGTTTTCAAATTTCAACAATTCATTATTTTCTGAAAACCAAGACGTATTAGTATTCCCAAATCCTGTCTCTCCTCCAGTCCCACATCCAACAGCATGCCTATTCCTAGCCCCAAATCTTCAGTCCGACCAACTCTCCACTTCTACTGCTGTGCAACATAAATGATCTCCAAGATCCCAGCTAATCTTGAGAGTTATATCAAGCCAGACCCTCCTGCCCAGATGCTTCTCACCGGGATGTTAAAGCCAGATTCCAAGGATCTCCAAGTAGAGCCTGCCACTCACAAATCCCCTCTGCCTTGCTCCCTTTTCCCTTGGTACAGCCAACACTTTTTTGGTTCTCCTCCCGCCCCAACCCATGATGCTGGAAAATACTATTGGCTCTGTCCAAGATTATCCCTGGCCAGAACGTTCCAGTACCACTCCAGATTCAACAAGGCATTTAAATTAATAACCCTATCTCAGAGAGGCTGTCCTTTTCTAATTATCTATATCTTCCTAAATGTGCGTGTCCTGAAGCAGGCTTGTAATTCCTCGTGCTTTCGCAATTTTCTTCTTGTCGCTCTCTACCACTGCTGTACAGACTTTTCAAGGATAAGTACTTTGTTGTTAATGAACTGCCAATTACTGGTGCCAAGGAATAGAGTGGAGCTCACGAGGCATACAAAATGATTCTTTGCTGATTGAATGAATAAATGAATGAATGAATGAATAAGAGGCTAAAATTCTAACTAACTTAGAGAGGAAAAGCAAGGGCTTACACAGGTTGAAAGACATAGCCATAATGATTTGCCAGTAGAGAACTTTATGCTTAGAACTATTTACTGACTATCTCAAAGGAGAAGTAAAAGAGACTTAAACTAGCCTAAAGAAGTAGGGAAACATTTCATGTTAACATGATTATATGAACAATTATAATCAAGTGGTGGAATAATGGAAAATTAGAACAGTAACGACACTAAGGACTGAAAATTTGATGGAAGCAGGACACATCTCTCAAGTCATCACAAGTGCCATGTGCAGGTGGACTGAGGCATTCCAATTGGAAAAGCATTCTTTTATTTTTTAATGGCATTGCTGCAAGATGAACTTTATCTTCATTTTACATATGATGGGACTAACTTACAAAATAAACTTCATGTTACAGAGTAAATGAAAGAGCCAGGGTGAAAACCGGTTGGCTCCTGACCCATCATGGATAGACATTTTTTCCACTATGCTTCTTTTCAGTATGCTTTCAGCTCAGGTTACATACTTTTAAAAGGAGACCATGCATGGTCTTTGGCATTGGCTGTGGTCTCACAGTTCCCCAGCCCATCTTCCAGATGGTGAGATGATAAAAAATATCCTTGATCATTTACTTCTAGGAACTAATGGCAACAATTTAACTTTCATTTTAACACCTATGGCTATATGGAGTAATTGTCACCACCTTAAAATCTTTCACTTTCAGACCAGGGCAATTGCCCTGCCTGTAAAATGTTCTGTGATCAGAAACTGTGTCCCTACTTAACTGATTATATCTACTTTTTGCCCCCTGGCAGAGATTGTGCTAAAATGGAAAGTTTTTCCGTGGAATAGGAATTTCTGTGCCCATGATGATCTTTGCCAGACATTATTCTCTAATATAGATGCATTAAATTTATCAACGTAATAAAATGCAAGAGTTTTAGACTTAAAGAACGATCATTCATCTTCATTGTTTTGGGAGGAAAACATTTCCAATCTACCACTTATATAGCCATTAGAATTGAATCTACATTTAAAAGCATCCATAGAGAAGTGATTTAAAAGTTAGATCTATTTAATTTTGATTGGCTCTTTCATTAGTTAGTCATGATTTATCTTCCTTTACTGCCCTCTTTCCTCTATCCTTTCTGCCCTTCCTCTTTCTCCTTTCCTTCTATGTCAAGGTTGCACTAAAGAAACAATCAACAGGGTTTAGAGGAATCCCATGAGATAGGGATACTCACTTATACATCTGACAAGGGATTCATATACATTATATGTTTATAATTTAAAAAACAGAACATTTTAGTCTGTCCTGGAACTTATAATCCTTTTGCAACTATCTGGGTACTGTGAATACAGGTGTGATCCACCATGCTGGTCTCATATTCTAAATTATTCCACATTCATGAATACTAAAAGCTGGCATGTTCTGTGCATAAAGCTACTAATAATTTATATACTGATTTTGTACTAGTTCTTGGAATAGTAACTTTATATTGACAGGAATAGGGACAACCCACCATGAAGGACAATAAGAATTTGTTTAACAAGTAAATTGTCAACACAAATGGACTACTACTTTTTTTTGATTTTTCAACTTTTTTAGGTTATTGTTTCATTTCCAAGATTCAGGTTGAGATGACCCTAAAGACAATCCTATTATTAAGTGCAGCATTTCAGGACAAAAAATTGACTCAGCCATCATTAAGAGATTAGTGTCCTTTATAAGACCTGAAATGAAGCGGTTCGCTGACAGCCTTTCCCCATAGCTCTGCACTTCTTTCAGTCCTACACTGGGAGAACACATTGTGTTTCTTATGGAGATTGTGACAAAAAACCATTCATCGTGGAAGCAGAGACTTAAAGTCAGCAGACACCACGCCTTCATTTTGTAGCTTCTACCTTCCTGAACTATGGGAAATACACTCCACTGAAAATACCCAGCCACAGCTACTTTGCTTCAGCAGCAGAGATTAAGATATAAATTATGTTGGTTTTCTATCCTAAGAACTTTATTTTTTTTTGTTTTATATTTTATTTTCCATCCTAAGAAGTCTTGAGACATTGATGTTTGATGAAATACTACATCAGTTATGTTTAGATAAAAGTGCTCTTGCAATTAGGAAGCACAGTAATACAAATGTGCTCAAATGTGGTCTATACTAGTTACATTTTAGTGCATTTACTAAAGCAGGGGCTTCTATTAGAGTCATAGAGCCTTGAGAATGGGTGTGATACCTTGACTGGTGTTTCTATCCTCATTTACTAATGCAGAGTTCAGATTGACCCCATGTAGGGAGCATCCTATAATCATGGAATGACTGCTCTATAGTGTCCAGTAAAGAATATACTGATTAAAAAGGCAGGAGTTTAATCTTGATTTTAGCTTGATTTGATTTTTATCTGTCATTGGTAAGTTGAAGTGTAGCTGTTGTGACTAAGAAAATGAATCATATTTCATTATAATTGAAGGTCCATAGACATATGGAGCAGAGAATTACCCTATTTCCTACTGTAGGTTTAGAATTTAACATAAAACATTTATTGTTGATTATATAGAAAAAGACTGTGAATTTTATTACTGTGAACTTCTTTAATGATGATTAAACACCCCATTCCTCTAAAATTGCGTCAAGTTCTTCCACTACTTCCACTAATGTTTGTCATCATTCATATATATATATACACAATTAAATCAAAATGGATGTCTTATGCCTGTGTCACTAGAATGTTTACCCATAGGTCTTGCCTGCTATAATTCTAATACTTGAAAATATATTTTACATTGAGAGACTTTTTAATTTATTATAGAAGTCTTTTGGCTGCCAAAAGAGACCAACTAGCCTTTCTTGTCTTCATTCTTGCTCTTACTGTCCAGACTTGTGTCTGGACCACCAACAACTAACTGGCTAGTCATCAATTTTGCCCCCATAATTACTTCTAATTTTTATTCAAATCACTATGCACTTCAGTTGTGTTGCAATCAAGATAGTGATTGTTAGAATCCAGATCAAGTCACTAAAATAATTATCTGTACACAACTACAATAAAGATGAAAAATCATGAAGAAATGTAACTTTTATTTCTCATTTCCATCACACAGAAAGTACAAATCTTATTCTATTTGTATCTTTTAATTAATAAAATATTTATGATGTTAAAATGTAGTAACCCATTTATGAGATAATATATTATTTTGTAATCATAAGACTTAACTTTATTTAGGGCGACAAAGATGTATACTGGGCAAAATTAGAGGATTAGGCAGTGAGATATTTTGAAATTTAAAGACTGACCAATGTGTATAAAATGACTGTTACATAGTAATCAAACTACTCCCAAACCATAGCTCTCAAGCTAGGCTTAGGTAGGGAGGCGATTACAGGTGTGAGCACAGAACTTCTTTTACAGCCAAATAGTTGGTATTATGTTCTTAATTGATTCTCACCTCGATGGGATTAGGAGATTTCTGGCTATTGAGTGACTAGAAGATGGCAGACACGACCTAGAAACTTTCCTATCATTACATTTTACATCCATAGCCTGTGAAAATGGGAAATAGATAATACATAACTTTATGGGTGTAAGAAAAGCTAAGTCCTAACAACTATGGAATAGCCTCTGGGATGCATATAGTTATATTCACTGTTCTGATCATAACTACCATGCCAGCAGAACCCTGCCATAATCAAAACAATAAAGAGGAAAATGTAACTAGTTATACATTTATGTTATGTATTTGTAAATTTATCAACTTGAGAGGTTGCTTTCACTGTTTTTTCATGTAAAGAATAGAGTATACTTAAGAACGTTACTTATAATTCTTAACTACAAAAGAATTTTGCAGAAAATTGTGCTGTGCTCGAGCAAACAGGATTTGTATTGTTACTCAGGCCCTCGAGCCTGTATGTGGTCCATTATGACATCCTTTATGATTAAACTGCCTTAATAGCATTTTGGGACCCCACATAATACAAAAATTCGCCACATGTGGTATGAAAAGATTAGACATGTCTCAGGCAGGCAGGGACTTAAATCCTGCCTGATAATACTGTAGAGAAATTACACACCACAAAAGCAATGGAGAAAGGGCAAAGGTTTAGCAAAAGGAAGATATAATCAGAGGACACAAGCCTTCATAAAAATCAAGCTTTTCTATTTCAGGGTATTATTTTATAAACTGAATCTCAGACTGTTGATCTTTCTAAATGTTTACAGCAGAATGTATGCACTTGTAGAAGCAGTTGTTGATGATTTATATTTCACACAAATTTGCACCAGGCTTTATTCCTTGAAAAGACAATTTCCCTAATGGCACTGATTACTCAAATAAAATGAAAGTCTGGACATTAAGTTTGTATAAAAGTTGTGCAATGCCCGTATACAATTACTACATCACATTTGGGAAAACAGCAGTAAGAGCAGCAGCTAAACTTAAACCCAGATGAGATCTGCTTTCAAAGGATGAAATAGTTCTGTTAGTGGAAAATACTGACAAAAATTTCTCCTCTTGTGCTTGCAACTCTCAATTGTAACTGCATAATGAAATACAACTCTGTACTTTCCCAAAAATACAGACAGTGATATTATATATTTATATATATATATATATATAATGAATGGGAGAAGGCTAGATCTCTTGGGTATACCATCTTCCTCAACATTTGGTGAGTTATTAAGTAATCTTAGTGATGTTTTTATATTGCTAGGATGGCATTTACTGCAGCATCTATTAGCTATAATAATGCAATTTATTTATCATAATGTCTATAATAAATGTAATAAGTGAGTTGCAGAGTACTCAGTATAAATAATTTGAATGATGCAGTTTAGTGTCTGCTTTCAAAAGGATGTTCTGAATTCACATCCTGCTGACATAGGCTGAATTGTTCCTATCTACTCATCTGCTCAGGGAAAGACAAATAAGCCAATGGCAACTCTCAGAAAACAGAGTCAAATCACAGTGCAATACAAAAGTTATCTTTAATCCATACTAAGAGAGAACACAGTCTATTTTAAATGAACTGCTATGAATAAAGATCAAAACTGAAGAAAATCCTGAGGTCATTATTGCTCTTAATGAAAAGTTACTCAAGGCTGAAATGTGTTTCTAAAGCAGAAGGAATCTCCATTTTCATTCTTTGGAGGAAAAATTCTTTACATGTTACCATATCACCAATCAGTTACATTCTATTGGAAACTTTATGTTTTTCAATTGCTTCATTATAGTATGTGCCAGCTATTAAGTAAAATAAATGTTTATAGGAGTCAGGGTCTGGTTTATTTGTTGCTTCTTTTGCAGTACCAGTTGGAATCCTTGTCTTTGGGCACACTGAATCAGTTCTCAAACACTGAACTATAGTATCACCTCCATTCTCCTGATTCTTTGAGAGTTCAGCACTGAATGCTATTGAAGGCATGATGACCATGCTCTTTTAATACAGCATTGATCTGAGGAGATGAATGTACGATGATTAAGCATTTAAAAAGGAACCAATCCATAGTCATCTATGTAAAGATGCTCAAGAGCAGACATATATCTCGGTGTGTGTTCCATTTAAGGACTTCCTGGAGGATCTCGTATTGGGCAGGTTTGACTATTAGATGTGTGTGTTCTTTACTTCCTCCAAATTCTATGTGCACTGTTAATAAGTTGCATGTGTGTTCCTTTCTTTAAATAGTCTGCATGATTTAAATAGTTTGGAATAGTATTAGGGACACAGTAGCCATTCAAAAAATGTGATTGTACATTTTAAGCTACACTCTGTATTCTACAGTTAAGAATGTTTGTGGACACACATGATTCTATAGGTTAGTTTAATATAATAATTAAAATGGCAACCCATGTATTACAGAAAGTGCTCCTATTAGCAGCTGTCATAAATGTGTTTTGGTTCCATGATTTCAAACCATTGGTGTTTATACAAAGCATAAGATAAAAGAAAACAACAACAAACAAAATAAAAAACCAACCAAACAAGAAACCCATCTGCTTTTAAAGTAGGAAGCTTCAAAATAATTTTATTGAGAAAATAAAATATGGTGTTCCTGGTGAGAAAGCCAGGCCAACTAAACCAGGATTATCAGAAATACAAAATAATCATGAGCTGTTATTCTTGAATACTATGTGAAAATAATTCTAGAAAGTATTAAGATTACATATGAATATTTCATATATTGCATAGAAATTTTATATTTTAAAGGAAAACATAGTCGTTTTGATTTCAGTATTAGAATAATTTATAAGCACTTTCTACTTATAATTTTGAGGGTTTCATAGTTTGTTTGCTTAAAATGAAGTATGTTGCATATATACGCATATATATATATATATATATATATGCATATATATATATGTAAGATAGGATACAAATGAATATTAACTCCACTTTTTAAACTTTGAATTCAATATAGTTGACCATGTTTTATCACGGTTTTGTTGGATGAAGTTATTTTATTTTCCTATGCTTATTTTGGAGTATCTAAAAAATAACTTCAGACTATTGTTCACTCTATACTTGAACTTGTACCCATCCTCCTGCCTCAGTTCTTCCCAAGTGTCGGAATCATACGCATAAGCTGCTAACCCAGCTATAAATGGTTTCTAATTTACATAATTAGATATGCAGATATAGTGAATGATCAAGGCATAGTTAACATAATGTATATGCCTGATTTGTGTTTTTACTCCATTTTATTGCTCAAAAGTACTAAATATTCAAAAGCATTCAGTTCTATATATGTGAACTGTGCTGGTTTGAATGACTATAATCTCCACAATTCGATATATTTGAATGCTTGATAGCCAGCTAGTGGAAATGTTTATGAAGGATAAGGAGGTGTGGTCATGGTTGTGTTGGATATGAGACCTTGTAGGAGCATATATGGCCTGTTGAAGAATGTATGCCATTGGTTATGGGCTTTTAGGTTTTAAATGTCCAGGTCAGTACCTTTGTCTCTCTCTCTCTGTCTTATGCATATGATATATATGATCATACACAAATACACACATATAAATATACATATGATATATAGTACTTATACCACAGCACAAGCATGGATGAAGGTCAGAAGACCATTTGGAGGAGTCAGTTCTCTCTTACCACCAGGGATGAAACTCATGTCATCAGGCTTAATGTCAGTGCCCATAGCTGCTAAACCATCTTCACCGCCCTTTGTCTAGTTATTTAAATCAATGAAACAACACAACATTCTTTGGAAGAAAATTCTGAGTACAATTGAAGCTCTACATGTGTAAGATGCTTGACCTCTTGTTTAAATTGACTCTGTGGAGATGATGACTGCAGTTGTCCTTAATTAGTCTAAAAATTTCGATAAAAGCCAAGCACTTATAACCATGATCCTAAAAGTTACCTACTGCATTCTTCTCAGGATCCTCTGGGCCCTACTAACTGTTAAGAATGTATATATCACAATGCTTTTGAAGTTATTACCTGGAATATTCTTTTTCATAAAGCATTTATAGGATTATTAAGGCTTAATTATTTCTGCTTTCATGGGTAATTATCCTATATTGCCTCTGTATCACAGCAACAAGAAGAAAGGATGTGGAACTTCCCAAGAGTTCATCATTCACCAGGTCTCAGGTGTCTTAATGTACTCACTCTGACCTTCACCACCGTGATATCAAAGACCCAAGGTAGTGAGATATTTCAATGATTGATTTTTTTTAAAGACAGGGTTGTAGTTCTAATTGCCCTGAAACTCAATCTGTAGTCCTGGGTGCCCTCCAACTCAGAGACCTGCTGTTTGTGCCTCCCAAGTACAATGATCAAAGGAAAGCACTGCCACCACCACCCATAAAATATTGACTTTTTTGGCCTTTACTAGTTGAGGTCTTTCTAATTTGTCTATCATCTTTAAAAAGTATGTCAAATTATATTTAAGTTAAACAGAGATTTTCAAAGAGAACATAAACCTATGGGAGCACAAAAACCATAGACTTAGTATGACTAATTGGCAAGGAAGAGCTGGAACCAGTATGGGATGTGATGCACCTTATTATAAGTATGGATTCAGTAAACTTACCTTCTGGATTATAATGCTTTCATTGAATTTAAGCTGACAAACTGCTCATCAGTGATTTGTCCCCTAAAACATGAGGGTAATGAACAACCAAAAGTTTGCTTACTCATTTAATTTTCCCCCTAAAATCTATGGAAAATGTGTAAGCAAAGCTTAACAAAGCAGAGGAATGTTTTACTCTGGGACTCTCAGAATACAAATCGTTAAATTTTAAGTTGTTAGAGTGTCCAGCTCCTTTATTTTGAGACCATATATTTTAATAAGGTGATTAGATTTTGAGGATGGTGTAGCAAATAGATGTAAATGTCCATAATCCTCAATGTTTTGTTCAGGTTATGGCAGCTTCTTGAGCATACTTAATGCATGTTTAAGTTTTTTAGTAGGTTCCTGAGATGAAAGGTACCATGCTATTAATTTATTTAGTATTAGAAACTTCATAAAAGATAACAAATATATAAAACATGAAAGGAAGAGGATGATGGTGAAAAGGTGTCAGGAGGGAAAGGTGCTTCTTAAAAGGGAAGTATGGGGATTCTTGGGGTAAAGTGTGCCTTTCCAGTTCATAACATCCTATTATGGTTTGAGTAAGGTCACTGTCTCATTAAGATTTTAATTCACTTTTTAAAGTACTTACATGAAGTGTATTGCTACAAAGCTCTCCCTTCCATATTGTCACGTCATAAAAGTTCTACAAAAGGATGCAAAGATGTTGTAGACAGTGAATATAAATGTAGAAATCGCCCTTCCATTTTCATACTCACACTCAGGCTGAGTGGCCACCTTGATGGGTTGAGAACTCTCCCCTGGTCCCCACTCATTGTAGGCAACAACTCTGAAGGTGTACATGGCTTCTGGCTTCAAGTTTCCCACGGTAAGCTGAAGGGAACCAGGCTGGGTAGTATTCAAAGCTCGCTCCCTAGGAAATCAAGGTGAGGAGAAATATTACCTTAAATGAAAGCATTGGCCCAAAACTTTGTTTAGTATTTAGGGGTAATGAGCAACAAAGCAGTTGCTAACTCATTTAATGCTGACTTTGGGATAAAATTCAGGCATTCCAAGGTTGATTATGAAAATTAAAGGAATGGAAAGGGACCATAAGAAGACATTGCGAAGTCTGAGAGAGTGTAAGCCACCATCATTCTCATGGCAATTTGCAAATTAGAGTTTTGTTACTTGACATTTTAATATTTAGTTTTCAAAAGTCATGACAAGCAAAGAGCTAATAAAATAAGAAGAAACATCTGCAATCAGGACAGGAAGATAAATTTTACAAAATCCAGCTAAAGGCATAAGTCAAGCTTTAAATCATTTCATAATTTGGTCTTTCTTAGTATTGTGTAAAAAGTCATCCATGCAATAAATTTTTGTTGGAAAGAAAATGCAGATTAGAAGTATTTCTGTCTATATATCAAATTCTGGCTCCTATGGTTTCTTTAAGTTCAGTTAGAGGGAGAATTAACATTTATCTCTTTGTAAAGAAAATAATAATAATACATGTCTCCTTATCTTGGTCTTCAAACTACAACTACATGTGTTCAACTGTTTACCAACAAAGACATTTCTCCTGTTGGGGAAAAAAATTTGAATTTGCAGACAGAGATAGGATTTATAGCACACAGTAAGAGATGAGAAGTTCTGTGGCTAGTGACACTGACATTCAACAAGGATAACTACTAAAATATTTTTAAAGGATGACTCTAGACCTTCATATGCTCACTGACCCTTAGTACAAAACTGATTATACCAATTCAATAAGAGATTCTAAAACTATTGGATTGTATCATACATTTTATTGCTAGACAATGTTTTTATAACGTCTCATGGGGATTGATGTAAATGTTAATTTTATCATTGGGTTTTGTCTTATTTTTGGAGACATTTCAACAGATACCTATTTTTTGTCTAATTGCAATTAGATTTTTCAGATGTTTTCTTAAAGGAATACTTCCAACTTCATTGGGCACCACAGAATTAAAAATCAAAATCATAGTGTCATAGGTGCTGGTCATAGTGGCTATTGTCAAAAAGACCAAAATAATATTGAGTTACAGTAACAGAACTAAGATTTCTGTAGTCCTTGGAGAAATATTACTGACAGAATTACCATATAACTTAACAATTCTATTTACAAGAACATTATCAAAATAAATGCTGCCACTCTCACTAGGCATCTGTGCTCCCATGTTTATTGCTGTGTTCTTCTCAATAGCAAAGATTTGACCAACCTAGATACCAATCATGGAAGGATGGTTAATCATGGGTACACATACATAACAGACAATACCCTCCATAAAGGGAAATATAGCTGGTGATCAGGAAAGTCGTTGGAACTGGAGTTTATCTTCAGTAACATAAGCCAGTTATAAAGAAGTAAATAACATATGTTCTTGTATGTGGAGTCTAAAATCAAAAATAAAAGAATATATCAAATGTGGTCTGACTCCAAAATACAGAGGTTGTGGAAGATGGATGCAAGAGAATTAGAGGAAACTGGCTAATGGTTACCAAAATATTACAGAGGACTAATAAACTCTAGTGTTTTGCAGCACACCAGGATGACTATAGCTTATAATAACCTACTATGTATAATACAAATAACCAAGAAGTGCTCAAGGCCTTAGTGCTCCTTAGTTTTATTTGTCAACTTATCAGAAACCTCAACATGAAGAATTTGCATGAACGAGTTTGTCCTGTGTCCATGTCTGTAAGATATCTTACTTGATAATTGATAGAAAAAAGGTCCACCCTACTGTGATGGCACAGCCTTAGACAAGTGTGTCTGGGCTGTATAAGAAACACAGTTGATCATGAGACAGAGTGAGCTGCAAAACAAGCAGGTCAGGAGAGTTTCTCCTTCATTTCTGTTTTTTTTTTTTTTCTTTCTTTCTTTCTTTCTTTCTTTCTTTCTTTCTTTCTTTCTTTCTTTCTTTCTTTCTTTCTTTCTTTCTTTCTTTTT
>CM052715.1:54774243-54800626 GCA_028551405.1 Uromys caudimaculatus
CTCTAACCAAGCAAGTGAAAGATCTGTATGACAAGAACTTCAAGTCTCTGAAGAAAGAAATCGAAGAAGACCTCAGAAGGTGGAAAGATCTGCCATGCTCATGGATTGGAAGGATTAATATAGTAAAAATGGCCATCCTGCCATTTCTGTTTTAGTTCCTGTTTTACTTTTGTCAATGAAACCTGGCCTGGGAGTAGATGAATTAAACTCTTTTCTCCTCAAGTTGTTTATCACAGCAATAGACAGCAAACTAGCTCTACCTCTCAACACAATATAATGATAAGAGTGAGAAATATACCATCTCATGGTTTGATCAGTATATACATTGTACTTATGTACTAAAATATCATACTATATCTCATAAATATGCATACTTATAATGTGTTAATTAAGATTGATAAGACAGGTTTAAGAAGATAAATGCCAACAGCCCCAATTTGATCACTACACATTTTATACATGCATCAAATTATTATAGGTACTACAGATACATGTATATTTAAAATAAAAATAATCAATGCGAAAAAGAAAATGAAGTCTTTTACTCAGATTTCATGCCCTATATTCATCTTGCTAAGCTGAAACACATGAATGTGCCCACTTTTTATCCTATTTCCTTTATTGATTTTGAAGAATTTGTTACTTTATATTTTGTGAGTTTTTTGGCATAGACAGAAGGCCCTAGGGACCTTCCATGATTGCTCTCCTGACAACTGCACATGTAATACCCTTATATCCACAGGATTCAGGTATATGCTGGAGCAGCAGTAGACACTGTCAAACAAGCCTTCCTCACTTCAGTTGGGATGTGGTGTTCATCGGGCTGAAGTTAAGGAACTGAGTAGCCTGTGGCTTCTAGAATCCACCCACCACAGAGTCACTCATAGCAACTCCAGTGAATGAGGAATGAGACTTGAATCTTCTTACTGGAATGCAAGAGTAGGCAACTTCCCCTTTCTATTACCAGGCAGTGACAAAGAGTTAGTTAATGGGAACATTTATTTCTTACATGGGCAAGCTGCCTCAGGTTACCATTTTAATATTTTATGGCAAGGTGGCAAGTTTTGACAAAGGGGCAATCACCCTGCTGCTTTGCAACAGTGTCACTATAACTCATGGCTTTAAAGTCTTTTTGGAAAACTCCTATTTACAATATTTTTCATTGGATTTTGAGATTGTGTCTAACCAGGTGGCCCAAACCAGCACTAGCGCTGCAATCCCCCTGTCTAGGCTTCTTGATCCTTGACATTTCAAATGTGTGTTCCAACTCCAGGAGCCCTGTGTTAGTGCTAACACTGCCATTAAATAGGTGAAATGGCAAGATTGGGAATTCTGAAGGAAGATAATTAAGAAGGCTTGAAGAATGGGCATGAGAGAGCTGTGATAACTAGTAAAGTGAAGAATTGGGCTCTGGGAGAAAGAAACCTTCAAAGCTGGTTTAAACTGGCTCCCAAACAGCCTCTTCCATAGACACTCTTGGCTTCCCACCTAACCCCTGTAAACATCTCAGCTTTACCTGTGTCTACAGCTTTACACAAATCCTTGCATCTAATGAATCTGTTTGTAATAGAATGTGCTTGAGTCAGTATGTATTCCAAAAAAGCCTATTTCAGGAAAGGGATAGCCTTAGACTTGTTTCAGGAGAAGAGATGCTATACCAAGTCTTATGAGTTTAGATACTAGAGGCAAATTTTATCCTTGCCTTCAGCTTGGTCCTCTCTTTACTCTGGAATGTGAACTCCTTGTTTCTGCTCATTCATCTGAGGGAAAAAATATGCCCTATCCTGACTGTGGTGTGATTTTTTTTTTCCCTCTGGAGCATAACAATTAAGACTGCTTGCTGAATTGAGAGTACTGTTGAGACTGAGGAATGAGGACACAGAGGAAAGACTTCTCCCAGTAACACATATTAACTCTTAAGCACAGTTGCATTTTGAGGCACAAAGCAAACAAAATTGCATCTTTAGGAAATTTGCATTGAGGCCTAACTCTGCTTAGGTTACTGTGATTGTACGTCCTTATGTCCCCAAAGAGATCGTAATCTACTTGGTGCTTGCAGTATAAGTCTAGTATCTCCTAATACTTCATTTTGACAATGACTTTCAGTTATTGCTACTTACCATTGAATCCTATTGTTCATGTATGTAATCTGTCAGTACATGTCCATAGCCTTGTGTCCTGCCCTCATCCTATAGCTGAGACAAAGTCATCTCCTTGGGACAATCTCCAGCCTCTCCCAGTGTGGTCCAGCCTTTTCACACTCCTCTGTGAAAAGCCCACTTTTGCTTGAATGCAATCCCCTTCTGAAGCATCTCACTCGTGTTTTGTGCATTTGATGGGCAGACAGTGACCATCTCTCAACTCATACTTCCTTTTGGATTTGGCAAGATATTGTTTCGAGTGAGATTTAATTAGAACCCACCTGAAATGAAATGTCTTATCTGATTCTTGACTGTCTTCTCTCCTAGTTTCAGCAACATTAATCAGTGTCTCTCCATATTGTCATTACTCTTGGTTTATACATTCAATATAGCATCTATAACATGCAGTATAATGTATATTAATATCCACAAACTGTCTCATTGGTGTAGCCATTGATTATTTTTGAATAGAAGCCACATTGTGTCCTCGAGCTATGAACAGTTGCCACATAAACTTTCTTAGGGTAGCGAATAACTTGGTCACTAAGATCCATAATTTTTAAGTGAGTACATAGATTACTTTGAAAAAATTAAGTGATTGCGTACATAGAATCTCCACACAGCCATTATTTTAGAAATTCCTAGAAATCTGTATTTAACTCCATCCTGGTCCTATGTTACTTCACCTTCCTGAGGATGGTTGTACTATGTACAAACCAGAGAGTGTGAGCTGCTCAAAGAAAACTTTTCACTCTAATGTTCCTCTTAGGAACAGAACAATTCATCATTTTTCCAGCTGTTTTTAGTTCATTTGTTTTATTTTGGTTTGGTTTTGTCATTATATTAGCTGAATTCAGATCTTGCTTTCTTTTTTTTATTTTTACTTCAAATAGTGACTGAGCATTAAACTTAATTCTGCTTTTACAGATTTATTTGTAACAAAAAAATTCTACTACATAAATATATTCTGCCTTAGCTAAGTGTATGGGGTGTTAACATTTAGTTCTAATGGTTCAGCAACAAATGCTGTCATGAGGTGCCAAGTACCTAATTAGTTGCTTCCAGGAAGAAGAATCATATTAACTCCTTTGCAGTGAAGAAATTGTATTTTAATGAAATATCTTTTTAGCAGCTCCTTGTTCTCCATTTTGTTTTCATATTTGTTCCTCTAGTGAGTATAAGCAGTACATGCCGGGTGCATGTCTATAATATAAGCACTGAGGTTAAAGGCTGAGACAGGAAGATAATGGGTTTGAGGCCAGTAGAAGAGACACAGAGAGATCCTATCAGAAAAATAGACTGAAAGTACAACCATGGAAGTATTTCAAAACTAGAAATTACTGTTTACTGCAATATGACTCCAACTGACAGCAATAAGAACTTCCAAGTATGGGGCCAAGACAAACAGGACAGAATTAGGAATACTTCCAGACTTTTGCAGAAGACCCGCGTTTTTGCAGAAGATCATGTCCTGGTACCCACATGGCTGTTCACAGCTGTCTCCAACTCAAGTTCCAGGAGAGCTAATGTTCTCTCCTGGCATCTGCAAGCACCAGGCACACCTGTAGCATATGCATACATGCAGACAAACACTTAAACTCATTGTCTTAGGGTTTCACTGCTGTGAACAGACACCATGACCAAGGCAACTCTTATAAGGACAGTATTTAATTGGGGCTGGCTTACAAGTTCAGAGATTCAGTCCATTATCATCAGAACAGGAGCATGGCAGAGCCCAGCCAGGCATGGTGCAGGAAGAGAGGAGAATTCTACATCTTTCAAAGGCAAACAGAAGAAGACTGGCTTCCCAGGTAGCTAGGGTGAGGATCATAAAGCCCATGCCCACAATGACATAATTCCTCCAACAAGGCTACACCTACTCTAATAAGGTCACACCTCCTAATAGTGCCACTCCCTGGGCCAAGCATATACAAACTACCACACTCACAAAATAAATCCTTCCCAAAGCTATATGCAAATGCTGTGCTTCCCACTGTTAAGGAATCAGTGATTTTTGGAATTAAAGCTATTCTTTAGAGGAAAAAAAATTCTGAGAAAAGTCATCACCAGCTACTCTGATGAAAAAAATAAACATTTTGGGGGGATGATCAGAGCTAATTCTATAAGATATTAGTTAAAATGTGATTTTCTTTTCTTGAATTGTGAGAAGCAAATCCCTCATTCCAGGCTTTTAAAAACTGTGTAGTACAATTTCTGCCTTGAGATTTAGAATGTATCCAAGATTTGAATTCAAGAACACATTAATACTAAGAAGTTGAACATGTATTTGTGGGAAGAAAGGCTTGTCTTCATATTGCTTCGTTTGCTTAGTCTCAGTACCCATCCTCATGATAAAAACAGCTGGGTTCTGAGTTTGTCCCTTCACTCTAGTTTCCTGAGTGAGCCCAGCTCTCCTGCTTGGCTGCAGTGACCATCCATATACTGCAGATGGCTTACCCATTTATCTGACTCAAACTTTTCTGAGCTACAGATTACTATCTTCAAAGGCAATATTTACATCATTCCTACTGAAATGTGGTAAAGTTATTCCAAATTCATCATGCTTCAAACTGAATTTAACTTTATTATTTGCAAATTGGTACGTGTCCAGCCTCCTAGTCTCAAGGAACTACATGAAACTTGAGCATGTTGAGTTCCCACAGAGAATTGGCTATGGTATTCTCAGTAAGCAGGAATTTCGAAATAGAGAAGGATAACAAGTTTGAAACCTAGGCTTCAAACCTGGGTTTCATTGTGTTCAGTTTGACTTCTGGATCAGCCAGGGGCACATAAGAAGACCTTTCTAACTAAATAATTTTAAAAAAAAGATACACCAACAAAAAGTTATGTGCGTCCTCCTTCTGTGCTCTCTTCCTGCTCCTTATGACTCTCCTCCTCTTTCCCTATCTTTTGTCTTCATAGCTAGTCCATTGTCTGGTCCCAACAACATTGTTTTCTATCTGTTCTGTCTCCACTGACACACCAGAATCCCTTCTTATTTGACTTCTTCAGAGGCTTGCTGCATCTCTATTGGGTTCCAGGCAGCTGACCTCTGGCCTAGCTTCCTCTTTCCATTCACAGCCACTCTTGTAGACTAAACTCTAACCCATATCAGAGCCATTTTTAGTAGGAAGATCCTTCAAAAACTTCCGGAGGAACCATGATTTTTTTTTTTACTAATTCTAATTCAGTACTGGGTGAATTGTTGAACCATGTTAAACATCTGCTGATTAATTTACATGTAGCCTTGTGAAGTGAAATTTTCTGGATATGTCAGGTGATACAGACTCACATAATGTTTTGCTAAGATGGACTCATATTGTGTTTTCTGAGGCAAGACCCGTGGGGGGACAGGTGATGTTTGGAGAGAGTGTAAGTATGATTTAACTGACAGTGACTGCCTGCTTGCATAGCTAGATTTGAATCACTTTGTTGGTCTCCAGTCTTTTCTGTTGATCTTTGCTTCATTGAGAGAAGCATGGGAGAGAATTTTTCCTGGTGTCCTGGTAGGACCTGGTCACTCCTGTTGACCAGTGCCAATTCATCAGAGGCCTGGTGGTTTCTGCTGGATCGTGCCATTACTGCTGACTCCTGTTTTGTATCCTGACACTATTAAACTGGACTGCTAGTATCCTGAAAAACTGAGATTGGAATCGACCCAATATTATCCTGACACTATTAAACTGGACTGCTAGTATCCTGAAAAACAGATTGGAATCGACCCAATATTATCTTGACAATATTAAACTGGACTGTTAGTATCCTGAAAAACTGAGGTTGGAATCAACCCAAGAAACTACTTCTAAACAAATCCACATCCCATTGTCCTATTTACCATGTTTTCTCCCCTACCTTTGAATGGTGGGCTACAAGGGGTGGAAACATTTGAGAACCCCTATTAAAAGTAGATTTTGAAAAGTCTAAGCCTACACCTTTGTTGACGGTTCATTTTAGTTTTCAATATACTTTACATTCATTGGAGGAAGAAAATCATTATTTTCTCTGTCAATGTTCTAGAACCGTATTTTGGTAAAAGTTGTCTGCTTTACAGTTTACACTGAAGCAGAGGCTCTGAGAGAAGGGCTGGCTACCCCAAGCTTTATGCCTGGGTCACTGTGGTGCTTTGGATTCTGAGGTTTGTCCTTTTTCCATCACAATACCTTCCCTTCATGGATAACAAGCTTCATCAGCTACGGAGCCCTCAACTCTGAAGAGCAGGGGAAGAATATGTAAACACCATGTTGGAAAATGTAATGCACAGTGAATTCTAAAATGAATCCTCCATGTCAGTCATAAATCCTTGTCTCTAATCCCCGGCAGTGAGCACAGGATTCTGAGCTAGTGCAGAGCCATATAAAACTTCAATGCTACACAACGGAGACCTGGTCCAGGCTTTTTCCTATTGAAAATATAAAGCAGGTAACCTTGAATATGTCATGGGTGTCTGGGAACCTACCATGCTTCCTTTGCAAAATGAAGATACCCACCTTATCCTCCTATGTCGCAGGGATACTGAGAGGATTAAATTGGATAATGCTTATAGAAGTGTTTTAATTCTCTCATCTGAAGCCTATTGTACTTTACATGTACCTTTTAAAGGCAAATATCTCTTATTTTGTGCATATAGTAATGGGATCACCTTGCATTTAAAACCTGGTTCCGCTGTTTACTCCTGGCAAAGCTGTTTAGTATTATTTCTCAGTCTTTCTGTACATGCTCTTCTATAAATGGAAATTATCATAACTACATTATCTGGGGATCAAGTAGAATAATGTTTATGAAAGTAATAAATCCCCCCTCTAAGTAAGTGTCAGGAAATGTTCCTGTATTTCATATATTTTAATTTTTGAACCCACACAATTATTTATATATGGCACTAGTTAACACGAACAGTTTGCGTTTTTTTTGCCACGGGCAAAGAACTAATGTTTCAGGTACATTTATAAGCCTCATTTAATATTCATCACTTACATCCCAAATATTGTTGACAGCCTACACAAGGAAATAATATCACAACTTTTCTATGCTTTATCTTGATCGTCAACTTCATTAGATTAGGAGACCAGTAGAAATTGAATAAGACAATATTCTGGGTGTGTCTACAGATGTTTCCAGAAGCAGCATGTAGGACAACTAACTGAAGGTTCTGTCAATAGGTAAAGTCCAAGGTAGAATAAAATCAGGATGTGTTGCAAGCTGCAGTCTTCTACTATGAATGTGTCTACAGGGGCTGCCATCACTTGTAGACATCTGACTCCAGTTTCTTCAGCCTGTTTAAATGGGCTCATACTAGACTTTTCATGAAACTTTGGTATCAGGCTGGGATTAAGCAGTTACTATTTCCTGTGTTCTTCCATGTGCAAGCAACCATTATAAGACTGTTAAGTCTATAAGTAGTCATTGTAACACACACGCACACAAACATACACATACCACTATTAATTTCATATCTCTAGATATATAGACTAATAACTACTCATTTACCAAAGGCTGTACAGCTAGTAGAGTTCTGAGACAAAACTCAAAATTTTGAAGTTCAGTTCTATAACTCCATAACCTTTACCCTTGACTTCACTGTGACAAACTCCACAAGTAATCTCCCGGCAGTTAAATGAAAGCTACCGTGCTTTTTATACATATAGAAAATATGCTAATGTTTTTAAGTCATGGCAAATGAATAAACAGATCAAATTATCCATTGAGTTTGAAAACCTATTGGAGAGAAACATCGAGAAAAAACATATGTCATAATTCTATAAATATCCAAAAAGCTAACTTCTCTTTCATCTCTTTAATTTACTACAGAAGAGGATACCTTGCATTAAAGTCTGGTCCCCTTAAAAGCTACATAACAGAAATGTGGGTGTCTAGCCTTATCTGTGCAATATTTGCTCATGGCCACTACTAACAATCACATACACACAAGAAGCCTTGCCTACAATCTAGTGTAGTAAGTGCTCGTTAAATGTTTATTAACATTGTTAATGCCAACTTTGCAGTTTTGGACATAGGAACCACTGCTTTCCAAGAGCATCAGTCTCTGAATGTTTACATAGAAGAAAGGTAGGTCATGATCTCAATGATCACATCTAGTTCTAGTGATTTTTCAGTATAAGTGGGTATCTGATATTCAATATCTTCCATATGAAACCTGGATTTTTGACTTTTCAACGTATGATGTTCTCTGAATGGTAAGATGAAAGCACCCAGAGGAGCAGGTTAAAAAATGCTAAACATGGCACTTACATTATTGATACTATTAACCAATCAGACAGACTAATGACAACGTTAGCTAGAATAATTTGTCTGCCAGAGATGCTGTTCATCAGTCACAGATGTTAAATCCTCTACCTTTTAAAAACACTATTGTTTTGAAGAGCCAAACAAACCTGCATATGCAAACAACTAGCACAGCTAATCCTTCAGAGACATAGGGCATGTATTTGCTCTAGTGAGAAGCTAGAACATACAAAATGAATGGGAAAATTGAAATCAAATTTCAACATCAGTTTCTATTTCTCAATTATGAAAAGTTTCATTGAATAGCTGTCAGTGTTTTCACCCTCCACAATTCATTTTATTGGTTAGGAAAAGAAACTATCAGGAATATGACACATGTCTTTCTGCAAATTTATCTTAGAAGATCTGATACATAATTATCTGCTTATGATAGTTTATTTTTTATCCAAAATAGAGGAATCTACCTGAATGTGCCAAAAATATACTGGGACAAAGTAGCAAATGCTCAAATATTAATTCATTCACACAAAAACACACACACACATACACTCACACACAATCAGAAAATTGTGAAAGAGAAATTGATGAATTATGACTTAGAATCCTGTGCATACCTTCATATAGTAGTTGATAATTCAGTTAGGGCTTAAATCTGAAGCATAGCTAGTGTTGATATGCCTTAGTTATTGTTATAGGTGTTAATAACATCGCAACAATCCAAAGAGATAAAACAAACAAACACATCACAAGAATTCTCTTTTGCACTGGTAGAAAGAAATTTAAGAAAATAAATATTAATAAGTGTAAAGAAGACTAGTCAAAGCATTCAGGCACAGTAACAGTCACAGCTATTTGGAAGTGTGAGTTGAGGAAATCATTTGAGCCTAGAAGTTTTTGACTAGTTTTGTTAACATAATATCATGTTTTCCTATGTCCCCCATTATCTCAGAAACAAAGCAAAACATAAACAAACAAGCAGACAGACAGACAGACAAACTATGTGGATAAGAAAAGGTCAGATTGAATGCAAATAATTCGGAAAAATGTTCAAGAAGAAGTGAGATTCTGTCCAAATACAGTAGAAGTTAATTAAAGATTTACATAGTTGTGAGATTGGACTCAAGTAGAGGACTCTTAATACGTTACAGCAAATACAGAATATATGATATGAGTAGATTTCGAGCAGATTTTAAAAGGTCTTGGGGAAGAATAAAAAAATGAAACAAAAAGAATGTTAATGATGGAAATAAAGAGGGAATAAGGACCCAGAAGAGGAAACTTTTAGCAAATATGAATGAAGAGTAGTCAATGAAAGGTTTTAAAGCAGAAAACCAGCACAATCCAACTCATGATTTAAAATGTTAAGTCAGTTGTTACAAGACCTGACTTGCCAGATTTTAGCGATGGTATCAAGGAAAGTAGTTTTTATAAATGAAGATGTTATAATAAATGATAGGATTCAATATTTGATTTGTTAATTGACTTTTGAACTCATTATAAACATCAAATCTAAAGAGTAACATTATAAACTTCTTGAGTTCTATCACTAAGCTAGAAGCAAAATCATACTTATTTTTAATTTCATAACAAGAAACAAGTATTTCTTTCACGAATATAAGACCTATTTAGATTTTAGTACAAAATGTTGATTGAAATTTAATTATGGATATAGTATGAATAAAAAGAGAGAATTTGAGATTTACTCCAAAGACTTTGACTTGACTGGAGAGAAAGATAATTTTCAATGAGTTGGAAAGAAACTATGGAATTATAAGAATTTAGGTGAGAGTTTTAAAGTTGAAAGAAAGCATTTATTAGATTTTGTTCAAACACAATGATTGATTGCAAGTGAAAAAAAATTGATCAGTGAGTCCAGATCTCAGGTAAAAGTTAAAGCTAGAGAGAGGGGGGAAGGGAGGGAGGGAGAGAGGGAGAGAGAGAGAGAGAGAGAGAGAGAATTTAAAGACAGTAACAGACTCATAGATTATTTTCAAGAGTTAAAAGATCCTCTAAAAATGAGCCTGGGGCAATTCAAACCAGGGAGCTCAGGAATGAGAAGTAAAAGCAAGCATGCAATGCTTGACCAAAACAGCAGCACAGCCCAGGGCAGGATGTGACACAAGGAAAAATGAAGTCAAGTGATAAGACAGAGGAGGTAATCAAATGGGCTAACACTGGCTGATGGACTGCAAATGGGCAAAACCATAATTACTATTCAGTTCAGCAACATACAGGTCAATGATGAACACTATTACAAAACCAGCTGCAATAAAATATAAGGATCAAGATCATGATTACAAAATGCTGTAAGACATTGGAGTGAAGTTCAGCAATTGAGTAAACTGTTATGAAATAAACCAGGGGTAGTGTGTAAAAGATGGAGATGAGAATGAAAGCACAATTCAGCCCAATGGGAAAATACAAGTCTGTGCTTCTATGTGGACAGATATGGTCACCCTGAGTAGGAAAATTGATAGAAGACAGAATATCACACATCTACAATGTAAGAATGGATAAGGCATAGAATATAAGCTTAGGTTTGGTCTAAGTTAGAATTACAGGTGATTCCAGGCAATTCTTTGATTACTATAACTTACTGGCAGGATATCCTATTCTACCACTCCTGGAACTCAAGGTGGACCCCAGCTCTTAGTATGAACAAGAATCCCTTATCTCTTTCCTGAAGTACCTCTGTGTGATTGAACCCGCCCATGAAACTGTTTCTGTGTCTCAAAAGACTAGATAGGCTATGCACCTAGAAGAACAACAAATACTATTGCTGTGCTAAAGGAACATAGCAATAAAATCATTCCTAACCATATTCTGCTATACACAAAGACCAGAGCCTTAGTCAGTCATCATCAGAGAAACTTCCTTCTGGAAGTGATGAAAACTAATACAGAGACCGACAACTGGACAATGTGCTGAGAGTGACTTAGGACCCTCAGTCCTAAATGGCATATCTTCATCAAACTCCTTTCTTCATGGTTTAGGTAGCTATGTGAAAGAGGGAGCAGAACGACTAAGAACCAGTGGGGATAGAAGACTCCAAGGATATAAGTTCTCCCAATCACAACAGGAATCCTGCACATATCAACTACCATGGTATGTACTGTGGTAGCATACACAGGGACTTCACAGATCTGATCAAGATGAGATCCCTATGCTAAGAGGGGAAGTAGTCAGGAGCTCACATATGTAGCCAAGAATCTATTGCCAACTGACAATTACTAGCAAAGGAAAAGTTAATTTTCTTTAATAGAGTCTCACTGGGTAGACAAACAACATTTAAGAGCAGCCCAAGGCCCAGCAGTACATTGCCAGCAAAGCAAACTCTGGTATTTTTGGAATTTTTGTTCACATAGTTGTCTGTCAAATTTTAGTTGTCAAATAAATGAAGGAAAAGAACATTGAAGGGCAGAGAAAACACACAACGTCCAATGATTTGTACATCCCTGTGAAGTATAATGGTTGATGCAAGAAAGCAGTTAAATGGAAGGTGGGGAGATGTGGGTTTGGAGAGGAAGTCAAGAGGGGGACGTTTGAGAAGGGTATAATAGAGATACTATATGACAAGGTTTAGGTGCCGTTATAGGAGTAAGGAGAGAGAGCATTCTGAGAACAGGGTTCAGCTTGCAAGATAGGAAATGTTTTCACAAGAAAGTGCATGGTAAAATGGCATTGAAAGCAGAAGCTTGTGAACAGTTATGAAGATAAATGGTACACACAAATTTTAATGACAGCAAAATCAGCTTCCCTTCTCCTCAAACCCTTTACTTCTTACTTCCCGACTTCCATCTTTCATGTCTTGCTCTTCCCATTTATCTCCCTTTCCTTACCTACTGAGAACTTGTTCATTCTCTATTCCACATTATCTCTGAGCTTGCGCCTTTCAGTCCTTCAGACTACATGTGGGCAATGGCTGGTATATAAGAATCCCCTTACTTATTTCTATTAGCAATCTTGAAAAGTAATTTTTTATCTATTCTAAAGGGATATGTTATTTGTCTAACATTTATAAACATTAATGCCCAAATTTACACAACTGAAAAATGGTAGCAACATTTACAAACCAACCTCTAATTCTGAGTACGTATTTTATCTGTTGGATAATATCTAATATGTATTATATATTATAAATATATCTACCTATAATATATACATATAATATATAGTATATCTCTATAGACCATATAAAGTGTGTGTGTGTGTATATATATGTATATGTATATATAGATAGTATGCTTCTATTACATATATACTATAAATATATAATCAATTTTATATATTACATGTATGTTGTATACTATTTATGCATATATAAAGTATGTATCTGTTGTATAATATATAATATAATATATATGACCTTTGCTAATATAAAAATTAGAGATTCACTAGTCAAAAGACTTTTGAAGCTTTTACTGTCTTTATACACTGAATTTAGATGTATTTAAATATATGTCTGCTCACATTTTCAACAGAGGGTTGAGTGATACAACCCACTCCTACCTATTAAAGCTAATTCATACAGTGAGGAGACATTACTGCAGAACTATTCCCAGAGACTGAGGGGAGGACGATGAAAGTGACTGACAGAATAAAAGAGGCCTGGGTTACTTTGATGGAGGTGGCCTTAAAAGACCTGGTAATAGCCAGTGTTGAGAAGCAGGGAGGAGAGAAGTGGAACTAGGGGTTATTGAACAGACTGTATTAGCATAAATAAATAAAACAGAGAAAAAAGTGTATTTGAGTTGAGAGCATGGTTTTTGGAACGATATTAAAGTGTGTCTAGAAAACCCATATAAACTGATGAAAACAATTGGGCAAGCTTATTGCCTCCAACTGAACCACCAACCAAAGGTCATTCAAGGTATGGACCTAGGTCTCCTACACATACGTAGCAGATGTACAGCTTGGTCTTAACGTGGGTCCCCTAACTATTGGAGCAGTGGCAGTCTCTGACTTGGACTCTCTTCACTGTCCTTGGATCCTTTTCTCTTAGCTGGGCTGCACTGTCTAACCTGAGTGAGAGAGGATGTACTTAGTCTTAACGCAACTTGCTATGCCAGGGCAGATTGGTACCCAGGGCAGGGGTGTCCCTCTGTATGAGGAGAAGGGGGAGAGGTGGGAGGGACTCAGAGGAGTTGAGCAAAAGAATCTGCAATACAGACTTACAGTGAATAAATAAATAAATAAATAATAAAAAATATTATTGCCTCTAATTTGCATAAATACAAAAAATGAGTCCAAAATCCTCCTAACACATGATAAAGTCACGGAGATAAGACTCACATAGGCAAGGCTAACAGAAATGTCTTCATCTTCATTCAGTGAGCAATCTTAGTAATCGCATGCTGTGTTATATATTTTTCCCCTTTCATTTTAACATTGGGTCAAACTTTAAACAAAAACATAAACTTTAAAGGATATAATTTAATTACCGTTAACAAACAGAAGTTAAAAACATTTGTGAAGTGATGTGAATAGAGTTCTTTAGTCATCATTCTGATGTATCATTAACTAACAATCACCTGACAATCAAGTGCCCCAAGGGTCCTGCGATGCTCCTACAGATCCCATCAGGTTGAAGCCCTACAGATGAGAAGCTAGAACACTAGTCAATGAGTCTCTGCTTCTTTCCTGGAACATACAAAATATCTTCTCAAAATGGCTAAGGCATATTTCAAAACCCTAATATGCTGAAATATTCCAAGGGCAAAATGCATTGGGAAACAAAACAAAACAAAACTGCAAACTGGGAATTGCAACTTTTAAAAAAAAGTTCACTCTTACCTATCACCAACAACTTTTATTAAATTATGTATACACTCTCTATTCTGACCACTACATGTTTGATCTTAATTTAATCCTAACAGAAACCTTGAAAGGCAATTATTATTTCTTCTTCTTTTAAAGGTCAGAAAAGTCACTGTTTTCTTCGGATCATATGATTGTTCATGAGTAATCACAGTGGTTCTTAATATTTAGTTCTCCCAACTTCCAGAAAATTCTATTTCTGTATCAGTGTAAAAATCAAAGAAAATGTATCATTTGCATCCTAACCTTTTGTCAAGGATGTTGAAATTTATCCTGTTTTGACAAAGCAAACAAATTCCTGAAGTCTGAAAGAAGAGCTGGGCAAATATTTCATACATTCTTCCTGGTCCTCCTCAAGTTCTCCCAACCATCATTACCTCACTTGGACATCAAAAGTGTTTCGGGAACGAAGGTGAAGTTTATTGATGGTACCTACCTGTTGTCACCCTCTCTGGAGAAAAAGACCGTGAAGGTTTGAATGTTCCCTTTTGCTTCTGCAGGTGGACGCCAGCTCAAACGGACAAAGCGACTAGAAACCAAGACAGGGACCACATCTCTGGGAGCAGAAGGGAGGATGCTGGAGCTTGGGATGGCTAAGAAAGAACAAGAGGAGAACATAAGAACTGCTGGCACCACCAGGCAAGACTCAGAGCTGGACTATAACTTACATGGCCAAGGGTATCAAACAAGTCCTAACAGAGGCTAATGAGGAAAATGATATCTGAAATGGAATAAAGAATAAATTTGAATCCCTTAGATTTTAAGAAGTGACTTCTCAGTAATGTATATGATATGATGTTTGGATTTTTTTTATCCCTGGAATCTATGACAAAAAGAAAAACATTGCCAATATAGGTAAGTAGCAAGTAGCAGGGAGTGACATCAGGTGATGCAATTTTTAATGCTTAAAAGTCATTGTATGTATGTATGATGTGTATATATGGGTAAGCATATACCATTGCACACAAATCAGAAGAAAACTGTGTATAGATTCTCTTCATCTACCTCCAAAAATATGAAATTTTAATATATATGTAAGTTCTAGATAGGCTTCCTTTAGAAGTATAAACTCAATATAATATTATAAATGTATTATATTTCTTATGAGATTGAATGATTAAATATTTTGAACAAGAGATCATAGGCAACATGAAGGCAGAAGAAAGTGTGTAATTAATTATATTTCTCTGAATCTTTTCATGAAAGAAGTAGGGACTGATTGAGTATGTGAATAAGTGAGTGAAAGCAAAGAAATTCATGTGGTCATATTTGAAGAAAAAGTTACAATTCAGACTCTAAATGAGATATTTACATACAAAATTGTATTAGTTACAATTTGGTCGAGGTGAATATATTAGCTTATTCAAGAGTTTGAAGCAGAACAAGTAGAGGACCATAGTCTCATAATGATCTAACAAATGCATTTGACTGTTATGTTTATTATTTTCATTACTTTAGAAGATGTAATTATGTATCATTATCATAAATAAGGAAGTCACCTGATGTCAGGCAAATAAACATTTTCTCTGTCAAAGAAAAGTTATAATTTTTTTAATTATGGGTTTCATTGGAAGGTGATTAACAACAGAAAAGACACAGAACAACAGTTGTACACAAATGGACAAGGACCAATAAGATTCTCATTTAAATATTAATTCTTTAATACTCCAACATTCCAAACCATAAGCAAGGACTTCTGGGTTGGCATAAATGCCACAGAAAGACAAGCAGCAATGATAAAATCTAGCTCATTCATAATATACCTATACTGTTTTTAATATACTTTGTGATAACTATTTATATAATCCTGAGGACCAAAAATAATTAAAAGAAACAAATCAAAAACCGATGATGACTGTGAAACCAAATGATCAACACTCCAGGGTTAGATGATAGTCGCTCTAGTTATATCTGAACATTCAGCTTTATTGGATCCTAAAGAGATATGTGATCATACCGTGTTTTTCTCCTTGGGTCTGCCTTAGGAAGGTTTGATTTTAAAATATAGTGCATGAAGAACACAGAAGTTTATAATAATGCATTCTATGTTGTAAACTATGAAAGAGTATGTTTGTAAGGCCACACTTAACAAATATAACAAAAAATGATAGCCATGCGATTAGCATGGAATCATCATGCCACACTGGCCGCCACACACTATATGCATGTCTTAGGGTTACCGTAGCTGTGATGAAGCACCACAACCAGAAGCAAGATAGGGAGGAAAGGATTTGTTTAGTTTATACTTCTACATCATTGCTCATTGTCAAAGGAAGTCAGGGCAGGGACTCAAATAGCAAAGGAACCTGGAGAAGAGAGCTAGTGCACAGGTTACAGAGGGGTGCTGCTTACTGGATTGCTCCTCTGGACTTGCTCAGCATGATTTATTTTAGAACCCATGAAGGACCACCAGCCCAGAGATAGCATCATCCAAAATAGGACAGGCCCTGCCCCATCAAATTTTAAATAAGAAAATGCCTTGCATGCCTGTCTATACCATGATTTTTATGGAGAATTTTTTTTTTCTTTAGTCTTATTTAATCCTTTTTTTTAACACTCCAGATTTTTATCCCCCTCATGGTCCACCCTCTGACTGTTCCACATCCCATACCTCCTCCCCTTGCCCCACCTCTCCATGAGGATGTCCCCATCCCCCCACCCCCCACTCGACCAGATGTCCCCACTCCCTTGGGCCTCCAGTCTCCTGAGGGTTAGGTGCATCTTCTCTGACTGAACCCAGACCCAGCAGTACTCTGCTGTATATGTGTTGGGGGCCTCATATCAGCTGGCATATGCTGCCTGGTCAATGGTCCAGAGCCTGAGGGATCTCAGGGGTCCAGGCTAATTGAGACTGCTGATCTTCCTACAGGATCATCCTCCTCCTCAGCTTCTTCCAGCCTCTCAGGAGCTGAGAAACTTTCTTAATTGAGACTCCTTCTTCTTAGATGACTTTGTGCTTGTTTCATGTTGACATGAAACTATCCAGCAGAGTGCATACACCAAAATATCACAGTGTACTTCATTTGCATATGAAGCTAGTTTTCAATTAAATATAATACTATTAATGTTTAGCTTTCAACTGAATAGGAATTAGCTAAAGACAGAAGTACTAACAATGAGAAATCTGCTAGTCGAGACAAAAATTCTTTAAGACATAAAGATACATAATTGTACTGTACTATAGAGAATCCTTTAATTTATTGGAGAAATTAGTAACTGCTGCTTATAGAAAGTGTTTTGCAACACTTACAGTTGAAAAATGGATTTACATATATGTGAGTCACTTATAAATTCCAACATCATTCTTTTCCTAATTATGGTCTGTTGGTAAATGTATAATTCATCTTTGATGGATATGTTTATTTCTATTGTTCAGCTTCCTGAACCAAGAAAATGTTTCATCTTGACAGATGATTTCTAGCCTCAAACTACAAACAATACAAATGTCTGTACATAATTTTTTAATGTAATAAAAAATAGTTTATTCTGAAGCAATTTTGAGTGACCATGTGCAGGAAATACAGATTTAGGTTAGCCCAAATTTAATGTTTCAATGTGAAAGCAGTTCCACAAACTTTTATAGTTTTACAGGTAAAAGAAAGTCATAAATCAAGATGAGTTTAAAATGCACTGGCAAGAACATCAGAGAAGTGCATATAGCAAGTTTGGGGAAGCTATTCTGTAGACCCAAGTTATTATCCAATGATATTCTTAACTTTTGGATTATTGGAAACTAGAAAGCTCCTAAGTTAATAGATTTGAAAACGTGGCTATCATTACTCACAGGATGCCAGGTCATTCACAGAAGTGGGCAAGGAATGGCTGATGCAGAGGGTGAGAACTAGCCCAAGATAAGCTAACTCTTGGACCAGCAACGTGTTGAGCTCTCCATGGTACTGAAAGTCTAATCAGTCAGCCAGACACAACTTCAAGAGACACAACTTCTTTTCAGGAGTTCTAACACAGAATTCTCACTGTTGGGTAACATCACACTCTGTGGATGTAGGTACTGCATATTATTTATTAACTATTACAAGGTACCTCATGGCTTTGATGCCTTGTTCCTGGGAACTGATATCAATGAGACAGAGTAATGGGGAAGACAATACTCTTCAGGAGAGAAATAGCTGACAAAGGACATTAAGAAAGAAGCTCCTGGTATAGTGATTCCTTCAACAGTTCTATTTCTAACCTTTTGAATACAAGTAAAATGGTTCATTGAATACAGCTAACTATAAATATAATATAGGAAACTATATTGTCAATGTTGTTAAAATATATAAAATTTGGTCATTTTTCTACTTTTGTTTCATCTGTAATCTTCACTTCTTTAAGCTAAACTGTATTCATAATTACTTAAGGTTTTTTTAGGTCTTTTAGTCTGTAACATGTAAATATTGTGTCATGTACAGAGAGTACAGATCCAGACCATAATGTACACATGTGCACATTATCTTTGAGCTGGCTTTTGCAGACTATTTTCTTTAGTTCACTCTGTTTTCTTTCACTTTATGCAGGGACCAGCTGAGTCTGTATTCCTGCTGGGAACTAAACTGGTTATCTGTGAGATCCTTTTAAGTGTGAAGAAGAAGGAGGTGCCTCACTTTCCAAAGGTTTGAGAAACATTTTCCATGTGAAATGCTTCCCCGTTACATACAGATGTAGAGATTTCATAGAAATGCAGGAAGCTTTCAAGTTATTCCTGCCTCCACAGATCTTTTGTTTACTTTTGGTGTATTAAAAAATTCCAGAAAATTAGAGTATTTGGAATAAACATAAAAATTGTCTATAACTTAGTCAGTATGTTAGATCTAATTTGTGGGAGGAGGAGAAAAGATTGTCATCTGATACTCAGTATGTTTTTCAAGAGCAAAGTGAAGGAAGGATTCACCAATCTCCCCGATTTCTGCATCACAGACATTTTCAAACAGTACAGAGAAGCCAAATCCTCTCTTTTCTCAGCTTGCTTCTCTTTCTGGATCCATTCTTCTAGTCGTATCTAATTTGAATATATATATCACTCAACAAGCCAGAGTGTACCATCTAGGCTCAACTTTCATATTTGCTGCATGTAGGATCTTCCCCTTGGACAAAGAGCATACAGACACACAATGTAGTACTCAATGTTAAGTGTTTATCCCTGCCCAGTCCTTGCTTATGAGATCCATCGCAAGCATCTCCTAGTGACTAAACATTCCTCTAATTCACCTTCTTCCAGCACATATCCTGTGCAGCATCCCAAGTAAGCTTATATAAATACACGCTTGGTCATATGACTCTACTGCTTATTTGTTCTCAATATCTTTTTTTATCCCAGGGCAAATTTCGAATTTCACAGTCCGCTTGCTCTTTCAGCTCATGCTTACAATTTGCCTTTGGTTAGGCTTCCTCTACCCAACCAAAGGGCTTAAGAGTGTGCCCATTGTTATGGAAGAAATCACCGGCACACCAGTGTGGGAAGAGGTTGCTAAGTAAAAGAGGGCAGAAAAGGAATGCTTACGGAGTGACATATGTAGGACCTTAACCATGGGTTGTGACTGCAGTCGAGTCACCTAATTTTATGGAGGGGAGGTAAAATACTGGGAAAGAGTAAAAGTTTTCTGAATGCACAGTGCTCAAAATTAAATAAAAGTCAAAGGTGTAATGACTCTGAGGTGTTTCTGGCAGCATGAGGAGACTGCAAGCAGGAAGTTGACTGGACCCTTTTATTCTGAACAGTCAGCACACACACACACACACACACACACACACACACACACACACACACACACACAAACACACACTTTGTCCTGTGCATGGTCCCATGCTATGCAGGGCCAATGAAACCGGCTGGAAGCATCCCACCTCAGACTTGAGATTACTGTATATTAAAAACAGCACGGTTTTCCTGACACACACAGTGTTTTCTGCCCTTGGAACTATATTTTAATTGTATGAAACAAAGATGATATTTTCCTGCAGGTCATCACTCAATATTTAAATATCAACTAGTATATATTGATTTTTTTAGGCTAGTATTGTTTTTAATTCTTGTTTGAATTCCTGACTTGAATTTCATTTTGAAAACTAAATGAATTTTGGCTTGAAATTGGTAGTTTCAACAATTTCTGAAATAGCCTCAGACTTCTGTCACTTAGGATGATCTAATCAAGATGGCATTTTCAGTGATCATAACTATAAAATAAAATCACAGATCAGATTTAAAAAATGGATTCTCTGTGTTCTACAGTATTAGTTAACCAGCCAAGATATAAATCTTTATGTCAATATAAACAAGTACATCCAATTTATTCATAAACAGACTTGCTTTCGTGTCTAATACATGAAACTTACATGTATACCAAGATTTTTGTAATATATAGTTCTTTATAATTTATTATTAGTAACTTTGATTCATATTCCTATGCCATATTACTTTCAGGGTCACATATAAAATTTTTAGTTTGGACAAAGGGATATCAATAGGAAACTGAAGCCAACATAAGCATACTGTCAACCCCAAGCACATAGACGCCAAGGCAGGGTGAAAAGCATGCAGTCACTCTGGGATCTGTAGTGAAGTTCTAATACCAAATGCAGACAATAAGTGAGTTATTGAGGTGATAATAATTGTAGAAAATGCAATGACCATCCAATGGGAGATTCTGTAATTTGCCACAAGATATGCCCAGATGTTAACCATTCTTAAAGAAACGAATACAGGGCATCACATCTTTCTGTTTCTTCACTGCCTTTATTTGAAGGAGATTACTTCAAGCCTTTTTTTTTTTTTTTTTTCTTGTTTAATTTAAACATATGCTCTTGTGGACAGAAACATGCCTTTGGGGCAAAGCTTATATGTATGCACAACAGACAATACTCACCATCTCTACCCATATTTGCAAGCTTTGCTCTAGGAGTAGAGAGGAAGAGGTTAGCCATTGGATAGATCTGTTGTGCTTGTTGAGACAATAGGAACCCCTGGGTTTTTTTGATGCTCATATTTATCCCTTTCTATTCCTGTTCAACCTCATGCTCTGCGTACTGTAATTCAAACAGTCTCCACTCTTCTACAGTTGATAGCACCATCTGCCTGCTTTGCTGTTAAGTGTATTCTGCCCTCCCCCCATTGGGGAAAAGCACCCCAAAGTGTTTGTAAAGCATGAAAGAAGCAGTTGTTTTTATTACAAGAAGAATCTCTAAAAGTAAATAACGAATAATTCTATTTAAAGTAGGTTTGAGTCTGACAAATAATCAAAAAATATGTGTTAAAATAACACCTAAGAACAAAGCAAGCCTGTCCTAATGGAATGGATGAAAGGGATTCAGTGTCTCAGGACAGTTAGCAACCACACTCCTGCCAGCTGTCAGTCAGGGTATGCCATTTGTTTTCAGACCCAAGAACAAGGGACTAAAGAGCATACTTTACATACCAAAGCAGATCTGGCCTCCAAGTTCTCCCAGCATCCCTCAGTCCCTACCTGGCATAAGCTGCCTCAAACCAGGAACTTTCCACCACTTAAACTGGTTGCCCTTCCCCCCAGAGGCTTGTCCCTATATAATCCAGATTCTTCTGGCCTCAGTCCTTGGGGCCACTTCCCAATAAACCTGAATTTAATATAATCTAATCTGGTTTGAATTGTTTCATTTTAGCAGCAGAGAAATAACTTAGCATATACAAGGAGTGCCTTTTCAGAATTCAATTCAGAAAAACTGCTTTCTACTTAAAACTACCTATATAATTGGTTTGGGCATTATAATTTCATTAAATTAAGAACTTAAAAATTAACCAATGATTGCTTCTCAGAAATCTGTCTGTCATAGACAGCACACAGCTCAGAACACAGCATCTCTCCGTTTATCAATTTTAGGAGCACAAGTTTCTTAGTAGATGCTTTCTGGAAAGTCTTTCCAAATGGGATTAATGATAGGCTTAAAAAATTTCATAAAAGTTTTCAAAAAGCTAATATATATGTATGTGTGTGTGTGTGTGTGTGTATATATATATATATATAAATACATATATATTTTTCTTGATAAAACATATAATTATTGTTATACTATTATATATTATATAATATTACATATTTTATAGATTATATGTATATATAGTTTCTTGGGAAAAATATATGATGAAAATCTCCAAAAACTCTGAGAGTAGCCTTCAAATCTTTCCATCAAAGACAACTCACTTCCCCATGACATCACCAAAATTAAGTTGGGTTCTACTCATGCTGGGCATGCCAGTGAGGAGTGAAGTGAGAGTCTACACACAGGAAGATGTTCTTTTCTCCCTTGGCTGGGCTTCTAGAGTTTAGTCAGCTGGTCCAGACTTAGATAGTCCAGACAAAACTGAGAAGAGCAGGATCCACAGATTTTTTTTTCCCCTCTGTTTAAAGAGTTGTCATATGAAAATGATGGATACCTTTGTCTTCTTGCTCTTCTTTAAACAAAGAAATAGCTTCTTGTGCTATATGGGGAATTAATTTTGCGCATGCTAATCCCCCATGCTTTCTTTCCTCAGTAACTTCTCTTCAAATAAGGTCTTAATAAGGAACCAATAAGAACCCTTTCACTGCTCTGAGAGGCCTAATCTCTTGTCTGGCCCTAATCTCTCTGGCCCATTACTGTTTCCATGGTTACAGCTTCTTTATCTGTTGTCATAGAGAGGAAGAAGTGAATTTGCTATACTCTAACAACATAGACTTTCTCTTTTAGGAACACTTAAAAAAATAAAAAGATTAGCAAAATCTAAACGGTTAGGATGATTTCTGAAGTTAATTGCAAGTCTAGAAAATTCTTTTAATATAAAAAATAAGATTTTTATGTCCAAAACATTAGTATGCTATTGAGTTAATTTTTCTGTAAAATCATGGTCTTTTGAGGCTCCAGATGTATTTTTCATCGACAAATTTAATATGCAGTGTTTGGAGACAACCATGTCATTTTCATGTTATTCACTTTATATGATAATTACATCTCCCAATCAACTAGCTGTTTCATTAGCTATTGAGTCACATAATACATAAAATATAAAATAAAATATAAAATATAAAAAATACATGAAATATGAAGTAAGAAATATGAAATATGAAATAAAACATAAAACACAATAAAATATAATATATAAAATATAATACATAAAATATAAAATATAAAATACAGGTGGGTATTTTTAGTGAAGTAAGAGGGAGATTCCATTGCTGTAAGAAAAACATTTTGAATATTTTTCTCTTTCTTTTTCTGTTACCTTGACATCAGATCCCAACGAATTGTGTTTAATTGGGGAAATAAATGAAATGTTTAAAGTTCATAATGAAGTTTCATGAATTTGTACACAAAACAAGTTTGTCTGTGTGCTTTCAAAATTGGAAAACATAATTTGCTTCCTAATTTGTTTCCAGAATTCAAAGAACTGTGGCATATTAAGAAACTTTGAAAAAAAAAAAAAAAAAAGAAAGAACTAGGACCACAGGTACTTCTTTCATACTTGGATTTACATGGTTGCTAGGGTTTCAAACTCAGGTCCTCACTCTATGTAGCAAACACAGAATTCTCCTCAGACCTTATAAAGTTAATTACAAGTGTATCCTAATTTAAGCCTATATATGTAGCATTTATAGCCATTGGGCTATTTTACTTAAAATAAACTCTTGCAATTAATTCTACAATACAGCAAATGTCAGCATCCAGTTTCTAACAGTGCTAAATTTTGAATAGAAAACCCATTTTCTTTATTCATTCACCTATAAATTTCTACCACAGTTTATTGTACAACATGGCTCTTGGAATGTGTTATAACAATTGAGGAGTACAAATATCTTTTGACATACTTATTTAATTTCCTTTGGTGATGCCAGGTAGTGGGATAGGTGTATCATATAGCAGTAGTATTTTTGAGGATCATCCATACTTTTCTCCATAATGGCCATGCTAATTTACTTCCCTTTGGTACTATTTATCCACATCTATTTTTAAAAAATAAATATTTGCAATTATAAAAAAACTACCTAAATTTCTCCTTCTCTTCTTCTTTCTATCCCCTATAAACCGTCTTGCTCTCTTAAATTCATGGCTTGTTTTTCTATTAATTGTTAGAAACTTCTATCTATCTATCTATCTATCTATCTATCTATCTATCTATCTATCTATCTAATCTATCAAATGCTTATCTATTACTAAATATATAAATACAACCTGCTTCATTTGTATTAAATAACTTTTTGCATGTTTTCAGGGCTGACCATCTGGTATTAGATAACCAGTAGGTATGCTCTTAATTTCTCCCACTCTCAGCATTAGCTTTCTGTAATTTTTTGCAAGGTATAAATCATGCACCTAATACTCAGGAACATTGCAGAAGAGGAGGCAGAAAGATTGTAAAGAACCAGAGAGTCAGAAAGTTTGGTGTGAGATTGTCTTGTGAAAATTATTGAAGCTATACTCATGATATCTCAAAAGATGACTGCCTAAATATATTCTGACTGAAGATATCTATTGGTGTGCTAATGTAGAAAGAAAATAGTCCAGGAGGTCTTCTCCAAATTTTGACAATGTTTATCTTATTTCATATATTTGAAAAACTATTTTTAGATTTTCATCAAAGGGTATCTAAGTCAGGGTTTCTATTCCTGCACAAACATCATGACCAACATGCAAGTTGGGGAGGAAAGGGTTTATTGAGCTTACACTTCCATGTTATTGTTTATCACCAAAGGAAGTCAGGACTGAAACTCAAGCAGGTCAGGAATCAGGAGCTGATGCAGAGGCCATGGAGGAATGTTCCTTACTGGCTTGCTTGCTTCTCCTGACTTGCTCAGCTAGCTTTCTTATAGAGCCCAAGACTACCAGCCCACAGATGGTGCCACTCACAAGGGGCCCTCCCCCCTTGATCACTAATTGAGAAAATGCCTTACTGCTGGATCTCATGGAGGCATTTTCTCAACTGAAACTCCTTTCTCTGTGATAACTCTAGCTTGTGTCAAGTTGACACACAAAACTAGCCAGTACAATTGACCCCTTGTCAACTTGACACACAAACACCTCACCAATAATCCTTGACCCTTACCTCCTTATTCTCCGCCAAGATCTAAATAACTTTAAAAGTCCCACAGTCTTTGCAAATTATTTACATATTAAACATCCAATCTCTTAAAATTCAAAGTCTTTTAAAAATTCAAAGTCTTTTAACTGTGGGCTCCACTAAAATACCTTCTTCCTTCAGGAGGAAAAATATACCAGGACACAGTCACAATCAAAAGCAAAATTGAACTCTAACCGTCCAGTGTCTGGGATCCACTCACGATCTTCTGGATTACTCCAAGGGCTTGAGTCACATCTCCAGCTCTGCCCTTTGTAGCACACACCTTGTCTTCTAGGCTCCAGATGCCTGTACTCCACTGCTGCTGCTGTTTTTCGTGGTCATCTTATGATACTGGCATCTCCAAATACTGCTGTCTTCCACTGCAACTAGGTTTACCAACAGCCTTTCATAGGCTCTTTTCATGGTGCCAAGCCTTACCCCCTTTGCATGACCCCTTCAGTCTTGGGCTGTCAATTGCAACTGAGGCTGCACTTTCACCAATGGCCTTTTGTGGCCTCTCTCTCAGTACCAACCTTCAACTACTTTGCATGACCCCTTCAGTCCTGGGCCATTAATTGCAACTGAGGCTGCACCTTCACCAATGGCCTTCTGCAGTCTCTCACAGTGCCCAGGCCTCAGCTGCTATTCACAACTCCTTCTTGCCTTCAAAACCAGTACCACCCGGCTGACTCTTACACATTACTAAGTCCAGTCACAACACAAGGTACAACCCTGGCTATTTCTGAAATGCAGCCTCTGTGCTCTCAGAAAACACTTCTCAGAAGATTTAACCCCAATATTGCTGGTCTCTTCTTAATCACCGCTAATACCTTAGTGCAAGCTAACCAGCATCAATACTCCCAACAATGCAATGGTTTTGCTTTAGTAGTTCTAGTATCTTCATCACAGCTGATTTCTTCAGCCCCAGCTAACCCAAACCACAGAATCTTAAATCAAACTAGCAATGGCCCTGATAAGAGCCTTTAATCTTCCCTCTGAAATTTCACAAGCCAGGCCTCCATCTTCTGCACTGTTCTCAACATTATCTTCCAAGCTCCTACACAACATCCCACAAAGCTCTTAACACTGAATGGATCTTCTAGCCCAAAGTTCCAAAGTCCTT
>CM052715.1:54810111-54881875 GCA_028551405.1 Uromys caudimaculatus
TTCTTTTTTTTTTTTTTTTTTTTTTGGTTTTTTTGAGACAAGGTTTCTCTGTATAGCCTTGGCTGTCCTGGAACTCACTTTGTAGACCAGGCTAGCCTCGAGCTCTGAAATCCGCCTGTCTCTGCCTCCCAAGTGCTGGGATTAAAGGTGTGTGCCACCACTGCCCGGCTTGTTGCTTCTTCTTAAATGGAATTTTGCTACTGTTATGAAGTGTAATGTAAATATCTGATATGCAGGATATTGGATATGGGACCCACAAAAGAGTCAGAATCCATAGGTTGAAAACCACTGATTTAAGATGTAGCGAGAGCTTCAAGTTGAAGGCCTTCAGGTAGAGCCTGAGACATTTAGTGAATCTCTGATTCAAAATAAAATTCCAACAAGGACTGCAGATGCACTTTGATGGTAGAGGTCTTACAGAACAAAGGTGGGCCCGAGGCCGAATATCCCATGTAACAGGAATAAAGAGGAAGTCCCTTCCAATAGTTCTAGGCATCTACCATCTCTTCTGATTCTCAGTTTCTTCTCATAATGACGCTTCCCATATGGAAGCATCATGTTAGAATATGACAAGCTACTTTCTGTGAAAGAATTCATTTTCACCTCTACTAAATTAATCTGAGTAAAGACTGAGCTATGTGGATAAATGCTTTTTAATTTGGATTATAACATATGGTTTTCTAATACATATTTTAAAACTCAGCAAATCTGTTCAACCAGACTGGAGTAATTTCATTTATAGAAAGACTCTTCAAAGAGTAAGTAGTGTATGATGATACACACTCCTTTATCATATGATTAACTTTTCTCATCTCAGAATAAAAGCTTCCTTTAGATAGTTCCCAGACACTGATACATGCATTCATCTAAATATCTGATGAGTTATCTATTGAAAATATCAATGCTAAATGTCTTCTGCATATAAAGCATTGTTGTCGGAAACTGGGGTAAAATCAAGGCAGACTGCTGTAGGAAACTGGGTTATAATCAAGGCAGATCCCTATCCTGGTCTCTTTTTTCATTGTTTAGATTCAATTAGGTATGCGGATTAGCAGTATAGAAGCAATTGCCTAAATACTGGGGTTCAGATACCTGTGTCTTCTAAAGCCTTATGTGCTGAAATCTCATGCTCATTGTAATAGTACTGATGCTGTGGAACCATTAAAAGATAACCCTGCTGGGAGAGAAATAGGTTGTGGGGCTCCATCCCCAGAATGAATTAATGTCACTCAATATCTCTGACTCCATTAATTCTCAGGAGAGCACATTTCTATGAGCAAAGCCACTCCACTGGGTGTGGCTGCTTCAGAACATAGGTTTTTAACCAGAACTTCTCATTTGCTTTTCTCCATTGCATCATGGCACAGCAGGGAAGGAGACCTAAACAGGATGCAGCTTGGACCCTCGAGTCACGATAATCATGAGCCAAATGAACTTAATACACTACTCAGCACAGAGTGTTTTCCTTTAGCAGGGACAAAAGACTAAGTCAGAAAGCAAATGGTGATCAAAATGAATATGTGTCTGACCCAGAGGATAAAGACAGGGCACATAAGGGGATAAGAACCCAGCACAGTGCTATACTAGAGTATATCATACAGGGTCCAATGACTTTGTCCTAGACAGAGCAGGTATCCTCAAAGCAATCACTTCAGCTCTCTGTTTCTCAATTCTGCCTATAAATGTTAATGATAACAGCAGTGCCCAGTTCCTGGGGAAACCTGAAGCATTAACTGAAACAAATTGATGTACAGTATGTGATTCACAAAGAGCGTAGATGTGTAGAAGAGAAAGGACTCTGAAACCTCCCTTAAAATTAGAACAAAAGTTGAACTCCTGGCTCTGCTTTCACCAGTGAATGGTCATGGCAAATACTTCAATTTTTCTCTATATTGATTTCCTTAGTTTGGCACAAATAAAATAACTATGAATACCTCTTTTGATTAACATAAATGGAGCTGAATAACTACTCTGGGGGAACTTGGATAGATATAGCACACTCTATCCAGGTGAGATATTAACTCACTGGAAACAGTGCAGGTTAGAAAAGAAGACATGGGTATTGGCAATTATGTCATCACTGTTTTGCTGAGTCATTTCTATGCATTAAGTACTTCATGAGTCAGTCTGTGAAGAGTAAATTTGTTTTACTGTAAATTTGTATTTTCAGAGGGCTTGGGTAATCCAGACATGCATCCAAGTTCTCAAAGTAGCAGAAATCATCTACAGTTCTGAGCTCTTGGGCACATGGTTACTTTGCGTAGATCACATAAGTACATGGGGTATTACGAACAACTTCTATTGGATGCTTCTGTAGCTGTCTTCCTCAGATTAGAAAATGAATATTAAGTGTGCAGTGCTAGAGAACTGTCATGAAAAAATACATTAGGCAGAAAGAAAGAGAGCTAGAATTATTAAAAGTCATATTTCTCAGGTTGAAATTATGGATACATTTGCAGTATTTAGTAGCTTGTCGAGTGGCAGTCTTATTTTGCTGTAAACCCACAGGCATATCGTTAGTGTCATCTATGAAATATTCACTAATTCAATGGCAGGATTGTAAATTGTTCTGATTCTAGAAGGTGTAGAGCCACCTGTTATTTTGAAAAACAGGACACCATGCATTTAGAGGATGATAAAATTAAGGAAGCTATCATGATATGAATCACAGATGCTAATTTGCTGGCATAAATGTAGAATGATATATTGTACAATCCTGGCAATTATGTCAGAAATCAGTCTACAGTAATTCATTAGAACCATTTCTTCAGCAAAAGTGGAGGGGTCTGACATCTGTAGTGAATATTATGATCTATGCTGTTTTATATTTTGGTTTTTTTTTTATTTTATGAACAGGAGGCAGCCATAAGATAATTTGAATAGCTACTTATTAAAATACTCAGGTTTCCCATTCAGCTACTGTTCGAGAATGTAGATTCATTTTGCAAATTATAGGTCTTAATTTCCTGATGAAGAAGATGGACATGCTTTTAGAGAGATGAGTTAACTCCTTCATGGACCAGTTCACTGGGTACTGGCAAACTAACTGAAGAGTTTTTATGATGCTGAGGTTTTGCCTAAAAGCCAAATATGTGCAAATCAAGCATGTTTTTAAAGTACTATTTTTTCTATTTCTCTAAAACTGAGTTACTATACTCTACATTTTAGTTGTTCCTAGATATATTCTCATACGTCTACTAGACTGTTTCTTCATGAAGGTGTCATCATAGAATCATGTGTTTCACAGTATATCATGAAACAGTTGTGGTAAATATTTCCTAAAGTGGCCTAAGTGACCTCATTTCAACTGAGAAGGGTTGACCATGCAGTAAGGAACACAGCACAAAAGTCCACTTATTACCTGTTGAAACTGTACAATGTGGAGATGACGATGGAATGGTCACTTTGTGGTTAAGTAACCTATAACAAAACTATGGTTTAGGGGATTGAAAGAAAAGTTCCCTATTTTCTTTCTGAAATAAAAATCTATGGTGTAGACAACTGCGGGACTGTTCTCTAAGTCAGAGAACTGGAGGTGAGCTCTGTCGCCAGAAAGTGGTCTGCAAGAAACTAGATGCTCTGACTTACAGCCACGTGGAGCTGATCCTGTCTACACAGGTAAACTAGAAGGTAGATCTTTCCTTGTTAGATGATTATGAGACTTTTATCTTTAATGCTCACCTGGATTTGATCCCAGTGAGGCCATGAAGGACAGAACTCTGTAAAGTTTGGCTCAGACATCTGAGAGTGAAAATATGTATTGCGTGAAAAAATAAAGGTAGTTGTTACACAGCAATGTGCTCCTAATATGATAGACATGCCACGTTGTTCCTAGGGAACAGGAGGCTGTTGAGAGCCTTACTGAGTTGTCTATAGAAGAGCCATTCAGAACTTGGTTATTCAGTAGATGTCATGAATATTATCAACTCCATTCAAATTTGGAGTATATCCTGAGCCATATGAGGAGTTTGTTCATAAGTGAGAATTGGTAAATACTAGTAGCCTGAGAAACTAAATTTTGCTTAAATGCTGAGACTTGAATGATATAATTTATACACGGGTAATTCTGTTCTGAAAACTACACACATTAGAAATACACACTGAGATAAATTCTGGTAGACATATAACACTGAAGTGGCTCTGTCCTCCATCCATAGTATCCTTCTTGGGATTTTCCATCCCATCCTTTCTGCCACCAAACTTCAGGCAGTCTGAGATTTGCTTCTGCTCATCGCAGGTTCAGCTTGTGTTGCTTAGAAATTTGTATTAGCAAGCTGAAGCACATAGACTGGTCTGAAGATTACTTTCCACACTTCACATAATACAGGTATGCTGATTACCTTCTGAACCTGAGAAGGTAGCACAAGAAAAGTTGAATCCATGGGAAGCTTCTCCTTAAGTACTGGCAGATGGTGGTCAACAGGGCAGAGGTTAGCATTTAGTGGCATAGACACAGATCATCTGCCTTTTCTCTAATTAGTAAGCTCCCACCTTATTTATACCAGCAGTTCTAATTAAATTCAGTAAGTCTATACACAGAAATAATTCATAGAAGTAAGGAGGGGCCCTTGTTGGAAAGAAGTGTTTAAGGAGGAGATAAAGAGCAAGCAATAATGACATCTACTAAATTACTAATGTGTATGAAATGGTCAAATAATAAAATAATTAGAATTAAATAACCCCCTCAACTTTTTGGCAACCATCCTGAATATGCTTTTTCTTGTCTGACCTTGGAAGACAAAGTAAGATCTGTTTACTACTTGGATAGGTGAAAGTACTTATTTTATAATAAACACTACTTAGTTTACCACAATGTATTCTGCTCTTTCTCTGCTCAATACACATGCTCTGTTTCATGTTGTAGGAACTTTCATTTACACACACAACCACACACACACAAACACATATATGCCAGATTATTCCCCTTGAAAATTTCTTAAAATTGACAGCAATGCATCTTTCTGTCTAGTGAATCCTATAAATCTGTGTTCCAAATTCCAACATGTCCATTTCACCAAGGTTACATGTGACGAAGACTTATGCTCGTTAGGTACTTGCAGTTTGACCCATGTAAGTGAGAGAGAGAGAGAGAGAGAGACAGAGACAGAGACAGAGACAGAGACAGAGACAGACAGACAGGGAAAGAGATAAAACAAAGCTTAAGGTCAAGCATACATATATATATATATATATGTATGTATGTATACACACACATATGAAATTCAGTACATGCGGCATTGTTTGTATAAATCTACATATAATATGAACATACACAGTTGCTTTTCTTCTTGAAGTAAATCAATTAACTAGTCATGCTTGTAGGTTAAAACCCAATGGGAATGCAGTCATAATGGCTGCATGCATTTATACAGTAAATGGATTTCAGTCATTAACTGACATCATATACTAAAAAAAAAATCAATACGGAAAAAAATAGGCATGCTCACTTTTCTATGTCATCAACACTACAGCGCCACTATGCCTGTGTCTTAGCATTAGGACAACCTGCACTCCAGAGCTATGATGACACCTGTCATAACCAATTAGTTAAATAGAAAACATGGTGTAAAACATGACTTGTAGACTGAGAGCAGTTCTTATACTTACAAATGCTCCCTGGGGAAATGAAGCTTGCTGTTCCTCTCTGCCACTTCTGAGTGACTGAGAACCATTTCTTCCCAAGCAATGAAAGCAATGAAAACAAATAAATGCAAGAGAAAAACTTGATATGACAAGCTCAGTGAAGAAAAATAAGGAGGAGGAGGAGGAGGAGGAGGAGGAGGAGGAGGAGGAGGAGGAGGAGGAGGAGGAGGAGGAGGAGGAGAAGAAGAAGAAGAAGAAGAAGAAGAAGAAGAAGAAGAAGAAGAAGAAGAAGAAGAAGAAGAAGAAGAAGAAGAAGAAGAAATCAAAACTTACATGCAACCCATAAAAATTATAATCCCTGCACCTGCTGATAACATTGTACAGATTTATAATGGAGGTGTCAAAGAAAAAGTGTTGGATGATATTGTCTTCCTTCATAGAACAAACAATCTGTGATTGCCATGCTCATCCTGTGACACAAAAAGCAATAGATAGAATTTGTTTGATAAATCCTGATTTCTCAAGTTCTAATAGTTTCTATTCCTTTCTCATTAGCTTCAGGCTGACAAGTGGCATCATCTTTGAAAGGACATTTTGCTATTCTTTTCTGCCTCATCCCTATTATATTTACCTCTACTAATTGCACCAAGCCTTAGGAATGAAAAGAACAGCATAAGTGTTCATCACTTTCATTCCAATAGCCAAGTTGCAAAGAATAAGGGCATGTCAGGCTAATAGAAAAGCAATTCTATCACAGAAATGAATTCTCAGCAACAAACCACTGAAGAAGACGATGTGGAAACTGTAGTTTTATGATAGATATTTTTCCCAGAAATACTGCCTGCTCACAAGAACCTTTGAATACATTTGACACCTCTGTGAATAAATAAATTCACAGTCAGTTACTAGAAGGAACCATCACTCCATCAAATGCCAAATTATTGTTTCTTCTTCAGTCTTCCTACCCCAAAGCTGAATTCCAAACTTAGTCAATAAAGCATTCCTAGAGACCTTCAGTAGAGACCTGCCCACAAGCAGAGTGACATCCGAAGTCATTCATAAATAATGTACCAGTCAAAATGCTTTTGTGAGCCTCTGTATCTCCAACGACCTGTAAACAAATTTCCTTCATGCTTCAGAACATCATGAGGCACTATTAATGTATTAATATTGAATTGAACAACTGTATGTTGTTTATATACATATAAATTAAAGGTATAATTTGTAGGTATAGATAGTTAAAAGTGTTCTCACATTCCACATATGAAAGTCACTTATTATTCAGCTAAAGCAAGCTTAGGTCATACAAATCTATAATTAAAGTAGCAAAGCCAACATCACATGACTAGAATTAAACACATATCCCGCTGTATTAGGATTGACTTCCCATAAAAATAGCACACTTGTTTTTTTTGTTCATACATATGTGGATGCTCTCACAAACTTGCACCACATTCTGTATCTAAGCAAAAAGGTCATTTGATGTGAAGGCACATGTAACGTGCAGACACTCTTCCAAGGTGTCCTTTTAGATAGGAGGGAGTTTGGCTAAAAGTACGTACTTTCATATATGTCACACATTTACCCCATCTGAATCCTTAACTTTAGTGGCATTCCACAAAAGGAATCTCCAGCTTAAAAACAATGTCAGTGGTCTATCCTCTCAATTATGTTCTTATTCTTTCAATAATCTCCACCAGGACTTTAGAATTGCAATTATGATTGCATCCTTGGTTCTGATCCTTGGCTTTTAATATGAATATAGCATGGGAAAAGTGGTTGCTATTTCAGAATTTGAGAAACTCATTGCTTAGCATTTTAGAACATTGATCAGCACCGTCAGTGTGTCCTAGTCTTCACTGCTTTCACTAAACAGGAACAAAGTGAGGGTGCAATTCATACATGAGGAAATGTTTGGTTATCTGTTTATTTTGCAATTCAGCTGATACACGACATTATAAGGAGTTTCAATGATAAGTATAAAAAGAGATTCTAGAATCTTTTAGAAAGACTCTATTCCCTAGAAAAAAAAATCACACCTGTGTAAGTACCAGGAACTTCCTTCTGATAACAGGAATATGGACAGTCTGCTGACCCTTGTATTGATCCCAATCCAACAGACTCATTGTAGACACTTATAAAAAAGGTTCTTGGCAAAAGACACAAAAAATAGAATTAAAACAGGGCTTGAATTTTTTTACTAAAATTGTCAAGGGACATTGTACTGTTACAGCATCTGTGTTAGATTCCAGCTAAATTAGCCTGCTGGCAGCGCTACTTTAATACGTGACAATTTTCTATCTGCAAAGGTTATAGATCCTTACAAGTTTTCTTTCAGTAGTTTCCTAGGGATGAATAAGACCAATGTGGATGGCTGCATGCTGATACAGGCTCTTCCAAACGTTGTACTTGACATGTCAAGATCAATAAATAGAGTGCAAGAAAATGGTGAATGCCTAGGGGTACCTAAAATTGGGAGAGAAGTATTAGGTGCACATTCCATGGAAAATTACATGGAAGTTCTCTCTCTCTCTCTCTCTCTCTCTCTCTCTCTCTCTCTCTCTCTCTCTCTGTTTCTCTGTCTCTCTTTCTTCCTTTCTGCATGTGTGTCTCTGATTAATTAATTATTTTATTTATTTACATCCCAAACGCTGGCTCCCTCACAGTCTCTCCCAAGAGTTCTTCCCTCACCCCCATCCTTTCACCTCTGATAGTTGCCACCCTGTGGGGCATCAAGTCTCTCCAGGATTAGGTGCATTCTTTCCCACTGAGGACAGACAGTCAGGCCCCCTGCTACATATGTGCCAGGAGCCTGGGACCAGCCTATGTATGCTCTTCAGTTGGTGGTTTAGTCTCTGGGAGCTCCCAGAGGGAGAAAGTACTTTCTTAATAGAACAAGAATATTAATCCTTGGTTGGTCATTGACTGAAAGAATTGCTAGCTGCAATACTTTTCAGTGTTTTAAGATTCTGCTTCATGCAACTTCATGCATAATTCTGCCAAGTCTACAACTGCAATGCCACTATGGCACAAGAAGACTGCTTTCAAAAGTCTTTATCAAGTTTTCATAGACTCATTAAAGACAAGAATGACAATATAGAGAACTTTTCATTTGGAATGCTATAATTAGGAGCTCATTCCTATAACACAGTAGAAGACTTGAGAACTCATTTTTGTACACTCAGAAGACACATCTTGGTGTGACATGCTCAAATCAGAAAGAAGATGGTATAAACATCTGGCTTGTCACTGCTGATCAGCTCCTGTCGCTGCTCTCTTGGCTCCTTGCACCACTACCACCTGCCTGCGCAAACATCAAGAATTTGTTGCTCTTGATAATAAGCTAAATCACATATGACGGCCTAAATGAATAAGATGCCCTTTGGTAGGAGCATGTTTGACACTCACTCTGCTATTTCAGGAACCATCTACCTGAAAAAGAGCAGCAGAAAGGCCAACTGTTATTCCAAATGGAGAAAAGATGTGTTATATATCTTCATATAGGCATCTCGCTAGATGAGCTCTCAGAGTGTGAAAGCTTTTGCAGTGTCCAGGAACAACCTTGAAGCAGTTAGGGAAGTATACTGTGCCCAGTTCTCCCCAAGTCAGGCCTCAATACCACTGGGAGGATAGCTTGAAACTGGCCATGGAGAACTCTGTAACATCTGAAATATTTCATGCAAATCAACCATGTTTTTCTTCAGTATCTTGCTGCTTAGAACTCTCCCTGAAAATTAAGCTTACTGTTAAAATGGAAGAAAACATTGCCTTTTTTCTGGAAATACCTTCAGATTTGGTATTTTGTTATCACTTTGCCAAAGATGACATATTTGTAAATAAAATAAAGACTGTATATTTTCAGTATAAAAATACCTCCAAAACTTGCTATCTAGTATTTAATGATAAAATATGTGAATCAATCTTGGTCTTGGGCAAAAAATAAATGAGGGAACAAGAAAGAAAAAAAGAAGGAAGGAAGGAAATTACTTAGAGAGAATGGTGGAGTGGTGAGTGGCTGACAAGTTTCTTCAGAGGTGACAAAACAGATTATCTATTTTGATTAATGTTGAGATATTTTTGCGGACTATGGCAAATTCTGCCCTTTGTGAGGGCTCTAATCTCTGCCTTCCTGTGATTGTTTTTTCTGTCACTTTTGAGCTAGGGTGGTATTTACTGTCTGCATGACTAGGTTGGCAATGAATGTCTATTCTTCTGTGCTATCCCTTTGTCTGAATATACCTCTACTAGCAGAGCAACCTTTTTGAAGATCATCGGTGTGTTGTTTCTTCTAATTTGCCTTCATAGTGACTAGCCTGAAGGGGTTTTGTAGGTTCTTTATTACATAGCAAAATTCCTCCACCAACAACATACATCAACAGCACCCCTCAGTACACACAAACACACACACACACACACACACACACACACACACACACACACACAGTCAGAGTATCAAAGTGTGATTTTAGGACATCTTTCCTCTGTTATCTACCTCAATGCCAATAATTTGTCAGGTCTTACTCTCTTTCTTACTCCCAATATGCTTAATTTCTAACTTGTCTTTATCTTTGTCAGTAACTTCTTTAGATCTTTCCAAGATGCAGTCTAAAAAAATAAGATATTTTGGCTGACAATCTTTAGACCTTTGAATATTTTCTGTTGCAGTATTTATTAGTAATTTTTCCTCAGTAAATTCTATAATTACGGGTTTTCAAGATGCTTTTTGAGAGAATAAAAAAAAAAAAAAAAACCTGTGGGTGTATTTTTATTGTTTGCAATGAGAGTACAAGGAAATTATGCTGATGCTGCAGTTCATTTACATTTTAAAAGGTGACTGCATCCTTTGTCTGAACTTTTACCCTCAAAACCCTGTGAATAAGAGAGATATAGGTGCCACCTCTGTTCAGTCCTTCTGAAGTCCCTTTGTGTCATTCTCTAAAGCAGGCTTTTAAGCATTCTTCAAAATGACTGGAGTAGACCTGGTTGACTTAGCTCTTCAAAAGCACCACATTTCTTCTTTATCATCAAATAGAACAGTGTCTCCCCCCCTCTCTACTTCAAGCCCCCAGAATAGTGCAATTGGAGCGCCTTGGTAAATTCATGTATGACCAAAAATTAAAACTGTATGAAAATGCATAACAAAGATGTTAAGGACAAAATGTATCTTCATTCAGGTTCAGAACAAAGGTAATGCTTAGGAATAGGAGATGAATACATAGAGGGTGTTGTGGGACAGAATGAAAGCAAAGTCCACGATATGAGACATTGAGGAACAATAAAGACATACCTGCAGGACAGAAGACTGCAGTGAGGCAGGACCCCAAACCTGAGGACTAGCTTGGGTTTGTGGTGTACAAATTTGAATCTCGCTATTCTCATTTTTGTAGTACACATCAAGGTTTTGGTTTTCTATAGTAAAGCAGAGAAGATATATGTACCCTCTAGGGAAATTAAAATTTTCCATAATCTTGAGGATATGAACCACACAGAAGAAGAAAGATCATGAATAAGGAGGGCAGTGAAAAACTGAAGTAAAGTGAATAGTGACTGCCCACACCTCTCTATCCAGTATCTCTGTCTCCTTGGAAACAGAATTGTGTGCAGGGCAAAGGTTCAAAGTATGGCTCTCTGGAAAGCTTTGCTCACCACAGAATAAAGATTAGAAAAAACCCTCTATCTAGGAGGCCACCTGCAAAGTCATGGCTGCCTCCTTATGACCCTCTAGTGAAGCCTTCTTTACCTCTCCCTATGACCAGAGTTTTGTACCAGGTCCTGTTTCATTTTAAAATATGAATGCGTAGCTTAAGATTTCTAAATCCAGCTAGACTAACTGGTTGTCTAGTGCCAAAAGGTCAGCACTGAAAACATAAATCCAAACAATATTATCCAGACCAAGCAGGTTATATTTAGGATATATATATATATATATATATATATATATATATATATATATATATATTCAACAATTAGTTAAAAAAGGCCATGAATTTGTCATTTCAAGAAGGGAGGAAAATGAAGAATAAAATTATGTAATTCTATTCTCAAAAATAAAAGAAAATGAAAAAATCATCACTGTCAAAATAATGTATGCAGCTTATCTTAGGAAGCTATATTTAAAATCTGGTGTATGTTCACAGTTGTGATGAACATGCTTCAGAAAAATTAATTATAATTTTAAAAATTGACAAAATATTATTACATGCCACATGCATAAAATAATGTGGTAGGGCCAGTCAATGGCCCATTTGGATTTATGGAGACACGTGCAGTAAAGACTAAAGTTGTCGATCAATGATAGTGGTTTCAATGATTCTTGACTCTGGCGCTACCTCTAAAAGCATAAGTCCACACACACACACAAAAGAAATATTCTCCCCTTGTAACTATTCGGAAAGTAGTCCCAAAGGTATTGCCATTAACATATTTGCTAAAATTATGCTAGCTAGTTCTGAGACACACATTTTATTTTTGACAATTAAAAATATGCTTATTTAATGTGAATTTCAAAACACCCATAAATGGAACCTGAGATATAGAAAGATCCTCCCATTATACCATTTGCTGGACACCAGCAAGGTAAACCACCAAGTGAAGGCGACTTTCAGGACAGAGTGAGGGAAAAGATGCTGTGTATTGATGAGCAACAAGAGCCAACTGACATTCGGAGCCAAGTTTCCTATTTTGGAAAATGTCACATATCCAAATAAATCCTCCAAAACATGTTACTGAGACTGTTCTCTAAGCCACGTTCCTCTGAAGAGATGCACCTCTACCTGACAGGCTCGGGCTTCTGGGACACTTCCAAGTATTCATCTTTCCTCGTCTGTCAGAAAATTACTTAAATTCAATTATACATGGCACAAAATAGTGGGTATCTAATCAAATAATTCCACAGTAGATGGCATGGTCGTCATGTTAAGCTGTCATTTGTATTTTTCCTCCCAGTGATTTCCTCATGTCAGAATTATGCCTGTCATCTTAAATGTCACAGTGACTTCTTTCTCATTTACACTGTCATTTGACCCTAGCATCTGGAAGATGCCAACATTGAAAGAAAAGTGTGACAACAAAAGCAGAACTTTAAGTGAAGACTCCTCGAAGAGATATTGGTCTGTGTTTTGATTGTTTGTTTGTTGTTTTGTTTTTCTTTTCATTCTCTACTTGTTTAATTTTTTTCCCTTGAAACTATTTAGGTGAGAAAATGACATTAGTGAGCAGCCCGCAATTTGTATTGTTCCAACAACATTGGTGCTTCATTACCTCTGTTTATTGTGCTTACAAAACGCTAAAAGGAAATCACTGTTTCAGTAAGCTGAACATAGCTCTTCCTATAATGGTTTCAGTTAACAGCATACTTTTCTAAGAAAATAAGTAATAAGTCCAAGGTTGGAAAAGTTCCGTCATGCACTGAACACCAGCCTGCGAAGTATATCGGACTTTAACAAAATTATGCCATTGTTGGAATGTTCCTTGGCTTTCTGAAATCCTGTAGGTACAGATAGTGTCTCAGGGTTAATACTAAGGAAATAATCCTAATAACCTCCTGCTTGTGTGGAGTATATTCTTAAAACTATAGTTGCTTTGCTTGGTTCAGACTTTCACCTGTGTCCCAAGCAGTTTTGTCTGGAAGTTCCCATGCCTGTCTCTGCAATTTTCTTCCTACAGGATAACTGACAGAGGGGATCTTATTTTGCTAGCTTCACCTAATAGTTTCTTCTTGGATGCTCAGTAAATTAAGTGATATATGCAAAGTGAATCTTCCTATAATAACATCAACTCCTTGATAGTGAGCTGATGTTATTATATTATTATTATTATTATTATTATATATTATTATGTCTAGTGTCTTACAGTAGTCTCACTAACTGCCGCAAATAAAATCATTGGTTGTCCATCATCCCTCTTTCTCTCTCTCACTCCTCCCCTCCCACCCTCTGCTTGCACCAACCCTTGTGTGTGCACAGGCACACTCATCTTTGAAAACTCCTCAAAGGGTAACTAAGATAATAAAAAGAAAATTGCCTGTGTTGCGTTCGGAGCTATGTTTCCAACTATGTTGATTTGACATAGTTACAGACATACTACTTAATGCCTTGGGGCCCAAAATGTTAAGAGTAAAAACAACTATGGGATCATGTGAACCTACTCTCCTTAAAGATTTGCTGAATACAATAATACAGTCTGAAAAATCCCTGTGGTAAGGCTTCGAGTGGCCAATGGAGAGGGAATTACTGAGAAATAATGAAAATAAATGTAATGCTTGGAGAGGGTGTCTTATGGAAAACTTTCCAAACAGAGAAAACAGCTCAGCTCCTTTGTACCAGAGTACGCACTCAAGTGAGGCTTGCAAAGTTATCAGGAACGGGCATACCTGCCTTTATCGTCACTGGAGGATATGCCTATTCATTTTAAGAGGTGCTAGTTCAAAAAGAGAATAATAAATTTATTTGCAACATCATGAACATTTGGCAGACCAGCAAATTATTATGGTGCTGATATCTTTGAAAGATTTCTTCCCCCAGCGTCATCTTGGATAACTTCTTCTAAAACATTTTTGTGTTTAAAGAATAGGTTAAAATATATTAGTATGGAGAATGAAAAGTAGGTAAAACGTTCAGGGTTTTCTGTGTCTGGAAAAAAACCATTTAAAATGCAAATAGTGATTACTCTGGGGGTTATATCATATTCAGGGACCTGAAAGAAGCATACAAAGAATATGTGAGCCCTGTGCAATGTGAGCAGTCTCATGATTGGTTTCTTGGGTATGACAGTATCTCACTGTCATAAGGAATTCACATAGAACATGACTTCCTGTGCAATCATAAGACTACTCACACAGAATGTGACTTCCTGTGGTATCAAAAGGTTACTCACCCAGAACATGACTTCCTGTGCATTTATAAGACTACTCACACAGAATGTGACTTCCTGTGGTATCATAAGGTTCAAAGATACAAGACATGGTTTCCATTATTTCTCCTTGTTACAGAGTGAACACATTATATATTTGACAACCATACTGACCCTAAAGATTTTCATTGATTGCCACAAACATGACACAGTTTTAAATCAGCTCAGATCGGACTACCATATATAAATTCTTCATTCTTAACTTGAAAATTAATTTCAGAAAATATTAACTATCTACAAATTGTGATTTTAATGTGTTAAGCTAGCTATAAATGGATGGAGTGATTTGGAAAAACTAATTATGGTATTTAGAGGTTTAACACATTTTAAGCCATTCAGTTAAAAGGGTTTTCTGAAAATGAAAAATTTTAAATATGTTTAGCAACACACTCGTGCCTACACTCATCTTATCGCAGCAGCCTCTGCTATGCACTGCCATGATTATAGACTCTGGGAGAATTCTAATTCTCAACCCCTGAAGCATGCTGTGGGAAATGTTTTGCTGTCCTCACATGGCTAATCTCTGTCCCTTGGTTCTTGCACAGCCTTGTTTAGGTTTGCTTCTATTTTTTCCCACACCAGTCATTTAATGTTTAGCACAGCCAGGACACAAAGCGACATGCAGCATTTAAAAGAAAATCTACCAAGTTTAAAGAGAAGAAACCCCAGGAGGAAACAATGTACTCAAAATAGATTTCAAAAGAACCAAAGTGCTATAATGGGAGTGGAATATAACCAATGGGGTAGAGGAAACTGTGATCCAATTTCTATAAAATATTAAAAAATGGTGTATAAGGAAGGCACTCCATGAGCAGAAAGTTTCCATTACCTGTGCATCTGCTGGCAATGTGACTGAGCAGAGAACTGCTCATCTGTCTAGGGCCCGATGTGCCTCACCAAAGACCTCATCAAGTAGAAAGTGAAGACAGGGATGTGCAGAACAGCTGTCCAGGACTCACACCCAAGAAGAAAGAACCAGAGGACAAAGAAGTAAGCCAGCGACTTAGAAACAGGCCACTTCTTGTTTGAGAGCTGTGAGGGAGTAGGGGAGGATGAGGAATGGGAGCGTCAGAGGGAAATGGTGCAATGACCAGAACAATGAGAAGCAGGAGACAGCTGTGCCTGTCTTCAGGGCTTAAGGAGCACAGAACGTCGTGGGTAAGGAGCACTGTGTAATGATATCAACATTATAGCTAAATGATCAGAGGGGTAAGTTAAAGGAGTATTATAGGATAGAGGGATGGCTCAGGAATTAAAAGCATGGGCTGCTTTTGCAGAGGAGCCAAGTTCAGTTCCCAACACTCACTTGGTCTTTTACAACGTCCTGTAACTCCATTGCCAAGATATCTGACACTCCCTGCGGCCTCCGCAGGCACTGCTTAGTAAAATAGAGAATCAGCAGGGTTTGGCTTTGCATAACACTTCTGAAACTCAAGACTTTTTGGGAAATTTATAAGTGAATCTCAGATTATGTTCTCATTCAAGACGTTCTGTGGTTTGCAATTCATTCTGGAGTGTATCCTAGAAGAATCCTAAAGAATCTAGTCTTGCCGGGCAGTGGTGGCGCACGCCTTTAATCCCAGCCCTTGGGAGGCAGAGGCAGGCGGATTTCTGAGTTCGAGGCCAGCCTGGTCTACAGAGTGAGTTCCAGGACAGCCAGGGCTACACAGAGAAACCCTGTCTCGAAAAACCAAAAAAAAAAAAAAAAAAAGAAAAAAAGAATCTAGTCTTTCAGTGTTAGTAAAATTGGGTAATGAGTGAAGTTCCAAGAATCACAAACATTCAGAAAAAGTCAGTAACACAGAGATCAACGTCTCTGTTAAAACTGTCGTTTTCTTCTGTAACATTTGTATGAATCACAAATAAAGGGCTGAGCACACATTGCTCACTTAATATTAACTTATTAAATTGGAATGAAATAATAAAAGATGAAAATTACAAAAACATCTGACCTTACCAAATCTAAGAAAACATTTATATGTACTATAAATAAAATATTCTTGGGAAATAGATTCAGTAATCATAAACTTGAGTTGAGACCACCATGTGTAAAAGTCGAAACCAAAGGCAGACAGAATTTTTCTGGGATTAGAGAGACAGCTTTGTGGTTAAGAGTACTGGCTATTTCTGCAAAAGACCCAGCTTTGAGTTGAAGTCTCCACATGGTATCTTACAACCTTCTATAATTGGTGATTCAAAGGATTTGAGGATTATTCCGGGCTCTTTGGACACCTGATGCACACATAGTGTACACATACTAAATAAAGGTAGCAAGAATTTTCTGATTGTGAAGCTTTGGTTAAAAAGAATAGGAAAAGCCATCACTTGAAGCCATGCATATGAATGCTCACCCGAGGCTAGTCATGGTGATGTCACCTGAGACCAGGCATTGTGATGCCCACCTGAAGCCAGGTATGGTAGTGTTCACCTGAGGCCAGACATGGTATTGCTCTCCTGATGCCAGGCATGGTGATGCTTACCCATAATCCTAATGCTCAGGAGAAAAATATAGGGGGGGGGGTGGGGAGTACAAGTTGGAGGCCAACCTGGTCTTCTTATGTTATCTACTCTCTTCTGAGTTCTTTGTATTATTTTCATATTTTAATGCTGAGATACATCATGATTTTTTTAAGATTGTAGTTTAATTATATTACACTTAAAAATGATAAGTAATGTTAACAAGACATTAAGGCAGAGAAAGAGAGAGGGAAGACAAAATGCAGGACAGGGTAAACTAATGAAGGTAAGGAAGAAAATGCAGATAAAATAACACATAGTCTTTTTATTTTATTTTTTAAAGGAATGAAAAAGCATAAAACCTCTCTGTTCAGTGGCACCTTCATGGTATGGCTGCAGCCTTTAACTAAAGTTCACTCTTAACACATAGCTCACATCATTTTATACACTCTTGATTGGAAAAAATAAATTTGTATTTATAGTTTAAACGACCCCAAAATTACCTTTGGAAAGAACCATTTTTAATAATAATTTTGTTGCTTTGCTTACACCACATTTTCATGCTTAACTAACTCTGCTGCCTCTTTGACTTTTGTATTTCCAAATTTTTGTAGCTGTAGCGTATATGGAGCTAATGAATGGATGGGAGCTGATGGCTTTATGGCAGTTGACTATCCTTAACTTCCTACTCAGATTTCACAGCAATCTACATATTTAATGAGGTGTTAAATATGTAATTCATATTTTTCCTCTATGATAAAATACATTTTCTCTCCTGATTCTTTTCACAAAATATAGCAGAGTAACAATTCCATTAGTCACCATAGTCTTATTTCAGTGTAATTTCTAAATATCCTCACTAATCTTTCTGCATAGTAATAATTGCTCCCAACACAAATCTATTAATTTAAATGTGGATCCTCTTTTTAACATTCTGTGAGTCACATTTTCTATCATGGACATTATTCTTTCTGAATGGCAAGGAGGGAAAATTGGTGTAGATTAGAAACTGTGACTCTACACTGAACCTGTAAAGATGTAAATTTAAAACAAGTATATCATTACCAGACAACATTTTAATAATTATGCAGCAAGATACATAATCACTTGCATCTTTATTCATTAAAACATTCCAATATTCGCTATTCACAATCATTACTGCACTTATTAGCAGAGTAATTTTTCCTTGTCTTTCTTGCTATTCAAATAGCCTTGATTCCACATAGAGATAAGCAAAGGACGGAGTAAAATCCCATTATCTAACTCTCTTATTAGTGTACATAGATCTTCTACTTATTAAATACAAGAAGATTCTTCTATGTAGCAAAGAATGAAGCTAAAACATTTTATTTAACTGACAATGATTTTCTATAACTACCAATTTGATAAAACATTTTTCACAGAAAAAAAAATTACAGTAATTAAAAATAAAATTCTTGGGCTGGTGAATGGCTCAGGTAATGAAAGAGTTTGCAACCAGGATTAATGTCCTGTGTTCTTTCTTGGAAACACAAGGTGGGATGAGATAACTAACTCCTACAAGATTTCCTCTGACTCCCAGTTGTGTCCCAAAGCTCCCTCCATCATTCCAGATAATGAGATAAATGTAATAAAAATCTAAGTAAAAACTTTGCTAGAGTTAGCATTCTAAATTTAAAAATGCAATTTTATATTACAAATACAAATTTTAACATTCTAATTGAATGGAATAGATTACATTTTATATAAGAAGGTTCCAAAAGATCCAGGCACACCTTTTAACAAAATGTGAAAAGGTTTTAAATATTATATTTTTTAGCATAATATTTTATTGACTATTTGAGAAATTTACATAATGCACCTCGATTATGTTCACTTCCCAGTCTTCCTAGGTCTACTCCCAGTCACACTGTTGTGACTTACTCTCCAAGAAAAAGAAAAAAAATACCAAGTCCAATTTATGTTGTCCATATACTCACTGGAGCATGGTCAAACTTCCAGTGGCCATCCATTTAAAGAATACCGAGTCTTCCCCTACCTTCACTCCTGCCAGAAGCCATAAACTGTGAAGAACTACATTTCAGCATCCCTACCACAACATTTAAGAGTTCTCTTCAATGGCTTCTGGTCTGGGCTGTTTTCTTTTTTATTGGTGGTGGGAGGGGTTGTCATAGGAGCCGTCTATGTCTTGCATTCTCAACTGTGAGAGTGTAGCACTGGAACAGAAGCTTTGTTGCCCTTTACAGTCAGTGGAAGCATGGCTCATGAACTTCTACATGGATTCTTGCTACAGCAAGGACCATGGACATCCACATTATCTCTAGTGTTATCACAGACCACAGACCTCAGTATGGTCTCCAGTGACAGTCACACTAAAGACACCATTAAGGCTCTCATCTGCAGTGCAGGCCATGGACTTCAACAAGACCTATTGCAGCAACGTGGTCTATGGACATCATCACAGCTTCAGACACAGACCACCTATATCCACATGGTCTCCAGTAGCAACACCATGTAAATGTCCCTGGTCTGTGCTCCTGCTAGAGACCATCTGAAATACATTTTCTAATGTCTCAATTTGCAGAAACATGAATTATTCCCATAAACTTAATTTGTTAAAGTTTATATGCAGATATTTCTAGGACTTGGAAAAATGGTCATTTTTGAAATATAGCTGAAACTAGGATGCTTATGACTGTAATTTTCTGAAGTTTACAAGTTAAAATTATAGTACAGTGAAGCTAGGAAGTATTTTTTTAGAGCATTATTCAATTTCTAGTGTTCTGATTTTACAACAGATTGTTTGATTCTATATTATTTGGACACAATCTGCATCTTCCTTTTCTCAGTCACACCCTAACTACCCAAACTGTTCAGGATAAAGAAGCTGGTGAAGACTAAAACAAACTTATCCACAATATAAAAAGAAATGTGAAATACTATTTAAGTATCAGCTGAGTAGTTGCAGAACCTTGTTGTGCCATTGAATAAAGGGAAATAGAATTCTACAATACTTTGGTGCTGGTTATGACTGAATGGTACTAGTACATGAAAAATTGAATATGCTCATAACAATTATCATTAATGAGTGAAATTCTTCACTGGAGGTATTGATATGGTTAGAATATAAACAGTGAATATTGAAATAGGTCAGTGGTACAACATTTCCCTAGGAACATAAGTTGCTGTGTATAGAAGTATTTACATCTATCTATAGATGTAATTTGATTACATTAATATTTATTATTTATAATCTATATTTCTTCCTGCTATGTTTAACCTTTTAAGATAAAATCTGATTCAACACATATTATTAAAATAAGTTATATTCCAGTATGCTTTCATGAAAAGTAATCTTTCATTCAATTCTGTAAAATTTGTTGTCTGCTGGGGGCTTTGATGTCCACCAGAGTAGCTCTGTTCTAATTCCAAGGCTTGCTACGTGGGCATGGCCAGATGTGTGGGAATGAAAACCCTGTTCAACTGGCTGCTCTCTATGGGTGAGACAGCTGGGTCAGGACACACGCTGAAGGAGGCTAAGTAAACAGAACCAACATTGTCAGGTCAGGAAATTGATGAGATAGGAGGCAATGGCCAAAATAGAGGTAATATAAGAAGAAGACACAATCTTGGGCTTTATTGAACTTCTTGTACCAAGGGGATAAAAGGTTGAACCAAGGAAAAAGGGTTGTGCCAACCTTACCATGCTTTAGAAAGTGCTCATGACCCATTACATTTTTATTCTGCAAGCAGACTTTGTCTCCAATTTGTGAAAATCTGTGATATAACTCACAGGGTACAGTATAAGTGCACTGCAGTACCTCCCTTGAAATGCTCAAAATAAAAGACCACTAGATATCCTTATTCCCAGTAGATCAAAGAACAGACAACCGATGGATTGTGCCTCACTAGTTCTAAAGAAAGAGAGCTAAAGGGTAAGGCACATTTCACCCAATGTGACCCAAATAGTGACCCATCATGCGTATGCAATGCCAGTACACCTCCATTATATTGTAAGAGGCCAAAAATGCCTCCTCAAGGGCTTTCATGTCAAACATGCTGGATTGTAACTTGGACTCTGTTAAAAATATTCTTGGTTCTACTTCTTCAAGCGAGAATATCGATACTTATTTTGTGGAATTATGGCGAGAGAACACACTTAAATGCCTAGTCCACTGCCTGCCAAGTTGAAATGACTTCACACCTAAGTATCATCCCTGTCAATTCAAGGACCAAGGCACTTCAGAAAATTCAGCCACAATTATGGTGACCATGCACTCAGAACTCTTAATCCCATTTCTGGAAATCTTTCCCAAGACAAATATAAACTTTGGAAACGTAACGGTAATATGCAAAAGGGGATCCCAATGAGTGAAAACAACTGAAAGCCATATTAGTGTGCCAATTTGGAAAAATCTAAGAATAGCATGGACTCAAAATGAAATTTCCTTCTTCATAGTGTCTAATGGTTTACTTCTAAGTTAGAAGACTTATACAAAACATTTTTGCTGAAATGTTATGGATGACGTATTTAAAATATTGACAGTGTGCCTGCTCTTTTCTAAAGTGAAATGAAGGAGTAGTAGAATGGCAGGAATGGAGACTGTGGTTGAGATAATATGAGTGAAGGACAAATTCAAATAAGAAGGTAAAATTCACATTGTACTATAATATCTAATTATACTTAATCTAAAATATGCTTAGTGTGGAAGAAAATATTGCTGATCATGCCACTGATTGTTATTGTTAGACTACTTTTTCGAGTAATTAACAGTAGTCTGTATATAATTGCATCACATTTATAGCAAGTGCAGAAGTCATGTTTGAGATGCTTTAAACTCTTAATCAACAAAATGCTTACGGAAATGTTATTTGACCCATGTAAAAGTGCGAAAAACAATCTCAACTTCAGTACAGTCTGTCAGCCAATCCCAGCTAGCCACCTGTTCCGCATGACCTTTGAGATAGAAAGGACACTACATTTCTCAACAATTAGAGAGAATAAAAAGGAAACAAATTATTTCATGTGATATGTCAACTTGGCACAGCTCATATTAATAATATGAATATTCATATTTTATTGGTTCACAAGCATATGTATTTATTTATCTGATGATACTGGCTGTCTATATTGGGTCCAAAATTACAGAACAGAAGTGATACATCAGTAGCAATGTGGTCTATAAAATTCACCCATTTCCTATCTGGGTAATAAAAGAAATGTAATGTGTGCAGAAGACAAAACCCTAGACTGAAACGTGGCTGGGAATGAATGTTCAAAATTCAAGCCCAAACGCCACTTTATTTTCTAATAGCTATTTGAATACTAATGAAAGATGAGTAAGACATGTTGGAAACATCTACTCAAGTTGAACAATCAAGAAATTCAAACACTAAGCAACAGAAAGACAGGCAGCTAATGAAGATGCTGACAAAAAGAACATAAGGCAGGTGAGAATTGCAGCAATGTAAGGTGAGCTTCATCCTGGACTGCTTTCTGTCCTAATTGCCTGTACTTTAATTTTAAACCAGTTTAGGAAGGCCAATTTTAATTTGAACCAAATGGAACTGCTACTTTTTTAGGTCAAAAGAGCATTGGCAATTAGCATTTGCCTAACGGGCAAGTAAACTTGGGGAAGAAATACTTCAGAGGCAATTTTTACTAATGCAATACAGCCAAAATGGTTCTTTGTTTAGGAATAGATTACAGTATCTCGGATAGGGAAATTTCAAGAAAAGTCTGAAGCTTCCTGTTGTAATAATAATAATAATAATAATAAAATTCAAAGTTTAGGTATTTCAAAGCTCAGCTCAGACATTTCCTTTTGACATTTGAAGGATTTATATTTGCATTTTACTGGATTTTCATTGATTATAACTTCTCATCTGAAAAATAGTTCAATATAAATTTGATTATTTAAAAGTTCTCCTGATGGGATGGTTGAAAACCAATCACTAGAGAAAGAGAAATGTATTTTGCTTGTTCAAAACTAACTTAATATGAGGAATTTGACCTTTAGATCTAAACATAGGAATTAGGGAAATGGGTGAGATAAATGTGTAGTATTTGTAAAAGGTTACCAGTATATATTATGAATCAAGAAAAGGTGAGAAATCTTATGTTGAGATTGGAATATAGCCTTAGATTAGTTTTTGCAAAGACTAAAACAAAAGGACATGATATTAAGCAATGCATAAGATAAACTTCTGTAAATCAGTTTTGATACCAAATCTCAGTACCATAGTCATGATTCAAAAATGTCTGGGAATAAACACAACATCTTATATAAAAATTTAGATAACTGTCTTAGTCAGGGTTTCTATTCCTGCACAAACATCATGACCAAGATGCAAGCTGGGGAGGAAAGTGTTTATTAAGCTTACACTTCCATGCTGCTGTTCATCACAAAAGGAAGTCAGTACTGGAACTCAGGCAGGTCAAGGATCAGGAACTGATGCAGAGGCCGTGGAGGAATACTGCTTACTGGCTTGCTTGCTTCCTGGTTTGCTCAGCCTGTTTTTTTTATAGAACCCAAGACTACCAGCCCACAGATGGTACCACTCACAAGGGGCCTTCCCCCCTTGATCACTAATTGAGAAAAATGCCTTACTGCTGGGTCTCATGGAGGCATTTTCTCAACTGAAACTCCTTTCTCTGTGATAACTCCAGCTTGTGTCAAGTTGACACACAAAACTAGCCAGTACAATTGACCCCTTGTCAACTTGATACACAAACACATCACCATTAAGCCTAGACCCTTACTTTCTTATTTATCCCCAAGATCTAAATAACTTTAAAAGTCCCACAGTCTTTGCAAATTCTTACATATTAACATTTCAGTCCCTTTTAAACATCCAATCTCTTAAAATTCAGTCTTTTAAAAATTCAAAGTCTTTTAACTGTGGGCTCCACAAAAATACCTTCTTCCTTCAGGAGGGCAAATATATCAGAGCACAGTAACAGTCAAAAGCAAAACCAAACTCCAATCGTCCAATGTCTGGGATCTACTCACAATCTTCTGGATTTACTGCAAGGGCTTGAGTCACTTCTCCAGCTCTGCCCTTTGTAGCACAGACCTTGTCGTCTAGGTTCCAGATGCCTGTACTCTGCTTCTTCTGCTGTTCATGGTTCCAAGCCTTGCCTCCTTTGCATGACCCCTTCAGTTCTGGGCTGTCAATGCAACTGAGGCTGCACCATTACCAATGACCTTCTGCGGCCTCTCACAGAGCCCAAACCTCAACTCCTTTGCATGACCCCTTCAGTCCTGGAATTGCAACTGAGGCTGCACCTTCAGCAATGGCCTTCTGTGGCCTCTCACATTGTCCAGGCCTCAGCTGCTCTTCATGTCTCCTTCATGCCTTCAAAACCAGTACCACCTGGGTGACTCTTACACATTAACAAGTCCTGCCACAGCACAAGGTACAACCTTGGCTATCTCTGGAACACAGCCTCTTTGTGCTCTCAGAAAACACTTCCCAGAAGATGTCACCTCAATGATCCTGGTCTCTTCTTAATCACCACTAATTTCTTAGCTCCAGCTAACCAGCATCAATAGTCCCAGCAATGCAATGGTTTTGCTTTAGTAGTTCTGGTATCTTGTTCATCACAGCTGATTTCTTCAGCCCCAGCTAACCAAAACCACAGAATCTTAAATCAAACTAGCAATGACCCTGATAAGAGTCCTTAATCTTCCCTCTGAAATTTCACAAGGCAGGCCTCCATCTTCTGCACTATTCTCAACATTATTTTCAAGGCTCCTACAAAACATTCCACAGAGCAGCCCAATGTTCCAAAGTCCTACCACAGTCCTCCCCAAAACATGGTCAGGTTGTTACAGGAATACCCCACTATGCTGGTACCAATTTGTCTTTGTTCTATTCCTGCACAAACATCATGACCAAGATGCAAGTTGGGAAGGAAAGGGTTTTTTGAGCTTACACTTCCATGCTGCTGTTCATCACAAAAGGAAGTCAGGACTGGAACTCAAGCAGGTCAAGGATCAGGAGCTGATGCAGAGGCCATGGAGGAATGCTGCTTACTGGCTTGCTTGCTTCCTGGCTTGCTCAGCCTGCTTTCTTATAGAGCCCAAGACTACCAGCCCAGAGATGGTACCACTCACAAGGGGCCCTCCCCCCTTGATCACTAATTGAGAAAATGCCTTACAGCTGGGTCTCATGGAGGCATTTTCTCAACTGAAGCTCCTTTCTCTGTGATAACTCCAGCTTGTGTCACATTGACACACAAAATCAGCCAGTACAAGGACACAGAACAGAAATAAATGCACAGAAGAGGCAGAATGTTCACACCAATCCTCATGACACTCCATGCGTTCCCAACATGACTCCACCCTGAAGTTTTACTACTATGTCATTTGAGCATTATTGTTCAAGAGACTCCTTCAGCATAATCATTAGGTTACGGTTGGTTGGCTGCCCTGTACTCTGAGTTCCTTTTCTCTGGAATAAGAGTTTTTCTCTGGTCTATTCCCTACAGACTCACATCATATGTCCCAAAGGTTACTGGTAAATAACTAAATAAAGAAATAAATCTTTTAGTAAAAGCTGTTAGTGCAGAGTAATGTATAGGATGAAAAGTAATCTCCACAAAGAAAAGTTTTTGATTTTCTTATTAAAACATTCTAGTGATGTTTTGTTACATATAAAATAACTTGTTTCAGTTCCAAGTGATATTATTTATGATGCTAAATGTCTAAATAAATATACATATTTAGTGAATAGGAATCCCATAATAGATATTTTAGCATCAAAGAATATTAATCATTTTTATGACCAAAAGTTTTACGTAATTATTTGCATTCCTCTTGTGCCAGGCTACAGAGTGCTGACAGTCTAGGCATGTAACTTTCCTGCCAGCCTATGAGCTCTTTGTAACTTAAATGTTACCCAAGTTGTGATTGACAGAAATTATAATGGCCATACTTTTCACAACTAGCTTAATCCTAACATTGAAATGGCTGAATTAAACCTATGAATGACAGTCAATGGCTCAGTTCTAAAATGGGATTTGAAAGTGTTTTGTAATTGTTTAAGTTCATTCCATATGATTTTATATCCCCTATACTCATAATCTTCCCATCACTAAACACCCCCCACCCACACACCTACCTTACGTCACCTTTTATAAACTTATAAAACATGAAAAATTAATTTTGAGAATACTATAATACAAGAATATGTGAAAATACCACAGACATCTTTATGCAAATGTTTCTCTTCATTTTATTTATTAATTGTTATATTAATGTTTTCTCTGTTAAGATGTAAGGATTTTTAGCTCCTCCTCCCCACATTAGAAATTCATCATGTATTTGTAGCTGTGAGCCAGTTTCCTCTCCCAAGACCAACAGTTAATTACTCATTTGATACCACTCAAACCCATAAATAGGAGTTCCTTTTTCTCTCTTAAAAATTCTATTTTCTTCAAGTCAGTGGCTAAGGAATGAATATCATCAAGTATTTTTTTAAAAAATAGGAAAATGAAAATGTTACTGTTTTCTAGAAAAGAGGCACTTAAGATATAATTTTAGCAGGAGCTTGACTGTCAGGTCAGAGAATGCAAGGGTCCATGAGTTTACATTGACGGCAATGGGCAATTCTTAAAAAGTACAAAAATAGTAATTTCATTTGAACACATTTCTCTCATCAAATGAATAACAATTTCTTCATCAGTACTTTTTTTGGCATAATTTTGTGAATCCAACCATAAATATAATCAAGATAGGGTGGCCAGAAATCTATAGCTCTGGTCTGGTCTTTTATTTGAACTCCTGAGCACTTCTGTATTAAGCCCAGTGTGCCTGATCTGTGTGTAAATAATTGGCCACACCAGTTTGCAAAATCCCCTATTCTGCTGGTTCTCCTGTGGGCCCCTTGGCTTGGTATGTGCTGTACACAACATGAGTGTTTTCTGTAGTTTCTGCTTCACATAGCCACATCCAGACTGTTTTCTCAATGTCACACCAGAGTTAAAATATGCTGAAAGCTAAGCTGGAATAGAAACACCTTTGGAATTTGCTTCACAAACAGACTTACTTTCTGTTTTGATTTTGTTAGCATATGCAAACTCTGGGTCTCTGGAGAGTGCTTTCCACAGTGTGGAAAATTGTCCCTTTCCTTCTGAAAAACATACTTGATAAGCAATGCCCAGATATTTTAAAATAGTTTATATATGACATTAGCTCTTATGATATTAACAACAACAACAAAATAAGAACAACAACAACAACAACAACAACAAATTGTGGATAATAACAATGTGCAGAATTAGAAAGCACAAGTTATTATAAAGTCCATGAACTGGAATCATAAATAATTTTATAGGATGTCATTTAACATGAGTATATTATCTGCAAGCTAAAAGGGTCAGGAGATATAACTATCCAGAGGACTATTTGATTCCTGTGTGCCTTTATAATTTATAATGTCTTTATGTGTATAATTTAAACTATCCAGGGAAGAAAATACTGGTAAGAATTGTTTGAAATTAGAGAAAAGAAAAGCTTCAGAAATCCACTTGCTTAAAAGCAAAACAGAGGGGGTGACTCCAATGCAGTAAAAATATAATCAGAAATATAATATAATCAGTAAAATATAATCAAAAATATAATTTTTATCTCACATTACACATCCTGAGCCATCCTGTTTCTGGCCTCTTTATTTTCTGAGTCTTAGATTTAAGTATTGTGTTTTAGGTGAATTCTTTATGGTCCAGTGTGTGTGTGTGTATGTGTGTGTGTGTGTGTGTGTGTGTGTGTGTATGTGTGTATGTGTGTGTGTGACACACGTGTGTATATATACAGACATCCTTTAGTTATTGCTGCATATATGTATGCTTAGTACATATATGCAGCAATAATAATTAAACAACATTTCATGAATTTGAGAAAATGTCTTAATTTTGAGAGGGAGTTTAGGGGACATAATCGAAGTTGGTAGGAAAGAAGGAAGGATGGGAATGATATAAACAAAGTACCTGTATATAAATAGAGAAACATTAAGTTAGAATCAAACATTGCTGATAAGACTTGGCTGCATACAGTCAGGGTTTAGATCTTATATATCCTAAAAGGTCGTTTACTAGTGGCTTGGTCAGCTGCCTATACTATACTGAGAAGTGGTGGATACATTAAGAGTGAGGGTTCAGGATAAGGAAGTCATTCAAGTAGCTGGCAAACTTCATGTTGTGGCAACAAGTCTTGTACGGTCTTGTTGGCTGCCAGCTATGCCTTAAGTTACATGAGAGACTGTCTCAAAGAATAAAACAGAAAATTGTAGGGCAGGACAACCAAGCATGTTTTATGACTCCAAGGCACGTCACATATGGATGTGTCTAAATGCAAATTATATATATATATATATGTGTGTGTGTGTGTGTGTGTGTGTGTGTGTGTGTGTGTGTGTAACACATACATATTTTTTCATACACACCAAAAATGTTAACATTTTAAAAAAGAAAGCTTTTGATTTAATATACAATCTGTACTGCATCCTATGACCAACTTTGCCCTATCATTAAAAAATTAGCAGAGTCCATGGTATGTAAGTGATATCTCAATAATACTTTTATAAAGTAAAAGAAAAATAAATAAAGAAGAAAAAATCTAAAACCATTTAGAGGAAAGGTGGATCAAGGTAATAGAAATCATTATTTAGAGGTAAGTATAGGAAATTTTCAAAAAAAAAAAGCGAATGAGGGCAAGTATAAAATTTATAAATTGTCATATCCATCATTAAATCACCCTGAAGTCCTCATTGGTATTGGAATTTGGTTAATAAGTGATATCTAGCTATGTAAAACTGAATCTTCTATGTTCTGTAGCTTATTTACTGAGCTGCCTCAGAGTAAAGGATTCTAGCCCATTCAATTTTGATCTCATATAAATATTGCAACAACAATAAAATATACATCAGCTTTTTTAACCTTCTCTTTACATTGTTTTCAAATAGGCAGTCAGGAATGTATTACATGTAAGGTTCAGTTTTAATTTTTAAAATATCTCTTAATGGAATTTTTTTTTATCACTGGAGCCCTGGAAACTCATTTAAAAGAAAATCTCTCATGATGCTGGCCCTGCATATTATTGATTCCATGAATCAGTCATGAGGAAGAATCTCTGTGAAAGAGATGATTTTTTTAGGGGAATTTTAAAGCGTAAGTCAATCTTCTGTGTTCTATTTTGAAATGAAATAGCAAGTCCTATCAGTAATAGGGACAAATTATATGCACAGTGATTATCCTTAGACACCAAGGGATGAAAAAGATTTCTAGAGAACAGAATAAGTCACTGCAGAATAAGTCTTATTCTAACTTCTTTGCCAGTGTTCAATTGGATATGAATGGTATCCATAGGGAATCCAGTCCCTATGGAATCTCTCAAGGGAAGAGAAAGTCATTTACTCCCCAAAGATTTAAAGATGGCCCTCTGAAGTCTCCAGCTCCCCTCTTGCAGCCCCTCTGAAATCTCAAGACTTACAATTTTACTTTTAAATTCATTACACAGTTAAGGTACCCTTGTGTGGTCTCTGTAGGACCCCAAGCATCTTCTATAATGCTGACGGCTTGATGAAAAAGCTACTCTGAACTAACCACTAGAAGAAGTGGGGAATGTAAGACCTGACCCCCTTATGAGGAAAGTTAGACCCCTAGCACACTTGGAGCCAGAAACAGAAATAGGCCCGAAATTGCCTGCTTGATCAAACCCCACCCAGCTACATTCTTTCTCCCAAGAAACGGGTGACCTTGGCCTGGCCCCAGGGCCAGAGGCACAATGTTTCAGGAACTAGAAATGTTTGTGCAACTGACTGGTGACTAACTTAGAACATTCTGTACTTCCCCATAACGCAAATTCCTTCCGTTCCCCACCCCTTTGTGGTTTTTTCCTTTAAATACCCCTGACTTCAGCTGCTCGGGGTCGGACACCTCTGCCCCTGCGTGGGTTATGAGCAGGAGCCCAGTGCACTGGCCCCAAATAAACCTCATGTGATTGCAGCAAAAAAAAACAAAAAACAAAAAACAAAAACAAAGAAAGAAAGAAAAAGCTACTCTGAGTTCAAATTGCAAGGCTGCTACTTAGTATTGGAGTAAACACCAAATTCCTTCATCAGTCTAAACTTTAGTCTTGAATTATGAAAGAAAACCTTTATAACACTATTAGTGTTAGAATTTAATAAAGGGAACAAAAAATAAAAGTCTATTAGTTGAGTAAACATATAAACAGATGCAGACACAGCCAACCATCAGACTGAACTCAGGGACCCCAATGGGAGAGCTAGGGGAAGAACTGAAGGAGCTGAAGGGGGTGGCATTCCCATAGGAAGAATAATATTAACTAATCAGACCACTCAGAGCACCCAGAGACTAAACCACTAAACAAAGAGTATACATGGAGGGATGCATGGCCCCAGATACATATGTAGCAGAGGATGGACTTATCTGACATCAGGTGGAGGTTGGTTCTGTGGAAGCTTGATGTTCCAGCATAGGGAGAGGCTAGAGAAGTGAGATGGGAGTGGGTGGGTGGGTATAGGAGCACTCTCATAGAGGCAAAGGGGAGGAGCGAGAGGGATGGGGATTGTGGAGGGGTAACTGGAAAGGGGGTATCATTTGAAATGTAAACACATAAAATGATTAAAAAGATATAGATTAAAAATGAAAGCAAATAAAATAAATATCATTTGTGAATATTTTAATATTATACCAATAATTTTGCTGTTAAAAAAAAAAAAGAGCTAAAGGAACAAGCAAGTTTGTCCTTCTTCTGCTCGACATGCTCCTTATGTTTTATATTTCAAACATGCCTGTAATTTAACACCTCCTAAATGTGAGACTGGCTTTCATTTATTTACTGAGTATATTTGTTTTCTGTGTGATGGCTTCAGAAAGCTTGTTGGAATCTCTCAATGCAGGTTAAAAGCAGCAGGAAAAGCATTATGAACATCCAATCAAAGCAGCATCCAGGCCACAATGAAAATGGGTGTTTTCTTCTTTTCTCCTTCACACACTCTCATTTCCTGCTAGATCAGTGAGACAATGAGATTTCCAGCGACTGCAACTGCAGATGGCAAAACAGCCAAGCAGGTTGTCTGCAATTCCTGGCATTATCTGAATTTCCATTTTTTTTTTTTGTTTCTTTTCTGATTCATTATCTCTGTAGGTTCTAATGCTTATGCACTTAGGTAATTAATTCCAGCGTGGTTACAGGCTTGCAGAGATCATTTCAAAAATGGGCATAGATTTATTCTGTCAATGTGAGCATGCAGAATTAGAATTGTGGCTCTAACCATCATTAAAAAGTCTTTCTGCCCATTTTAAAATAACTTAAACATGTTTGGAAGTGTGAAAAGATAAACGACCAACCTTAGATTTAATAAAAATCAGAAATGTCAGAGTGGACATTTTTCTTTCAGTTGCTGCAGCTCAGAGGTAGCCATCAGAAGCCAAACCTCAACTTGGAACCTTGAATTGTTGGCTTCCCTATGATTCCACAATCTGGCCGGTTTCTATCTTAATCTCAAACCTAGACCAAAATAGCAAACCTCTTGTTGCCTTTTCCTCATGTGGTAGAAACATGCCCAAGATTGGAAGCCTTTTGGAGGAGGTATGGCCTGGTTACGTTTAACCTTCTATTGACTTCTAAGACAATGAGGCACCTTTCTCTGTATTCATACATCATGGAGAAAGAGAAAATGCCAACTACAGATTTTCTTTCTTTGTCAATATATTTGACTATTGATGATATTGATGAAATAATTAATTCAGCTGACAATCTGGGAGCTTCAGTCATCTCTTTTTATTCTATAATTACATTTTGCTCAAGTAATTCTTTTTTCTAGCTTACAAAAGAGGTAACATGCTAATATCCTTTGTGTTTACGTTTAACATTCTCAAAATTATGAACATACGAGTTAAGGGGAAATGGTTCAAAGTACCATTAAAATAAGAATGAAATATTGCATTTCTTGTTAAGTACACTAACATTTTTAATAAAGTGTAATGAAGTATTCACTATTAGAAAGTATTCTAAACATTCATTGATGGTTTCCTTAAAGTCGTATTGAGAATTAAGTTAACAAACATTTACAAGCCAAGAGTGTTACTTTCTATTGTGAAAACTCTCAGAAGACTTCTCATAGACAAACTCTAGCAAAATCTAAAAGACAAAATTTTAGAAGCATCAGGCCGAACAGGAGGTTTGAAGGTATCATGGTGGACAGATATTACTTATCTAATGCTTGGCGGATGCCCCAAAATATGCTAAGGACTTTTTCTTTACTGCTATCCAAACAGAGCAAAGACACTATAGTTGTACCAAAAGATTACTCAGCTGTGGACATTTGGAGCTACAACTTCTCATTGTAGAGGGCTACCTTGTGCACCTCAGGCTTTAGAAGCAACGTGGCCAATAGGGTCCTTTCGGGTGTGTGGATTGGACTAAGTAGGTTATTAAAATTCAAAAATATATAAGATAGCATGAAGTTTAAAGAGGGATATATTTGGAAACTTGATAGTTGATCATGCACAAGTCAATACTTGCTTATATAACCAATAGAAAAGCAGGTGCCTTTTGTTCAAGTAAGGCGCTGCAATACACTCATTTCAGCATAGTGTTCATAAGACAGAACATAGAATCAATACAGGAATCATAGCCACTCCAGTACCACGAGCACTAAGTAGTGATGCAAGCTAACTAGAGTTACATAGGAATATGGATGCCCAAATAATGCACCTGTACAATCCTACCTGTACGTACCTCAAAAACAGAGCAACAACGCAAAACAAGGTAATGTTTCTATTCCAGTCTCCATAAGTGCATTGGTTTGGTCAAAAATAAATGAGAGATTAGGAAAATCCTAGACAAGTTCCTTAGGGAATATGAGATGCCCTACTTCTTCACCCAAAGGAGTTATATGACAAGACATTAAGTGGCTTCCTGAATAGGTTAGTGGTGGGTGATGGTGGTGGTGGGTGATGATGGTTGTGGTGGTTGCAGTGGGTGATGTTGGTGGTGGTGGTGGTTGTGGTGATGGTGGTGGTTGGTGGTGATGGGGAACTGATGAGGTGAGGGTTCATGATGATACTGGAGGGTGATTGTGGTGGCAGGTGACAGTGAGGCGGTAATGATTGTGAGGGAGTGATAGATGGTGGTGGTGGTGTGCAGTTTGCTCCATAAGTCTTTTATTTCAATTAGAAAAATGAGAAAGAAAAAAGCAAATAAGTAAAAGGCTGCTGCTATGAATTTAAAATATTTAAGTCTAGGAAAAGTTCTGTAAGTTTTACACTTTGATTATAGTAAATGTATTGGTTTTAATGCATGATCCCTCTTGTGATTATCTATTTGAGGATATTGAGGAGGAAAATACAAACAAGAAATAAAACAGAACAGTGAGATTAATATAAACTAGAAACCAGGTGGAAGAGCATAAAATATAGAAAAAAAGCCACAATAAACCCACCTGGTAAAGCACATATTTTGACTGTGAATAAAAGTGAAAAATCAACTCTTGTTATCATGTAAATTATTAATTATGGATCTCTCTCCAATCATGATCACTCACAAGCAGTTACAACTTTAATATTTAAGATACCATGTGTGTGTGTGTGCGTGCATGCAGTTCTCCATGTTTTATGGATAGAAGTGTGAAGTAATTATAGATATAATAAATAATTCCAATTTTTGTATTTAGAACAATAATTTAAATATATATGGCCACACTTAAGTGTTTAATAGTCTCTTTTGAAACTCCAAAAATCTTGAGCCCAATGCAGGGGCTCAGAAGATACTTGAAAGACTGCAGGATTTCTGACTTCTCCTGCATAAATAGACATTCAGTGAAATCACCATGACTACCCTTCAGGATGTTGGCCTGATTCCTACTGTTTCATGAGAAGTATGTTCTTTAATTAGGGCTGTAGGACTTTTATTTTATATTTCTATAAATGTTTAAAATCTGTTGTGAAATCTGTAGTTGTTTATTATTACTTTGAAGCCCAGAGTAATTTTCCCTCAGTCTTACATTATACACATCTGCTAGGCTTTAATAGCCATTAAATCTGAGCCAATACCCTCTGAAGATATGATTCAGACAAGTAAAGTTGTTTTGTAGGATTGTAGGAAATAATGTGTCCGGTTTCTACTATGTATACCCTGCTTTCAAACGCATATGAATAAGTACATCCCATGAGCAAGGAAGAAGTCATGGAAGAAACCAAGACACTCAGTTCCGCACTTTGGAGATGGTGAAATCCAGTAAAAAGTTGTCAGTTCTTAGTTAAGAATGTGGTTTAAGCAGTTATAAGTAAGACACCTTCCTTGAGCCTTAGCCAAACAAATGCACTGGTCAGAAAGCTCAGGAGAAAGAAAGGGGGAACAATCTGAATGGTCAAGACTTTTATTGGCTTTCTCTAAGTGACATCTGAGTTGTGATATAAACACAGAACTGGCCACCTCACATAATAGTGACAAAGTCAAGCAAGCCACAATAAAGATGTTGCCTCTGTTTCGGTTTAGACTCTGATCTAAAATCATGGGGAGGTGTGAAAATTTGAACAAATTGTTAAGAAAAAACTGCCTCATGATGTGCTGTGCTCACAAATATACAGGAGACGACTTTCCAAAGCTGGTCACAGGAGAATGATTCTTCAATACAGACATAGGACAAAGAGGTATGAAAGTACAAGATATCAAAGAGTGATTAGAAAATAATCGGCTTTATATAATTGTATAAAAACAAGCAAACAGAGGCACTGGTAAACACTTCCATTTTTCAGATTGCAGAAAGCTTTTTAGGGGCTAGGTTAAAGGTGGCTCAGGATGATTTGCATGGACTGCTTTAGGTTACCTGTGTTAGGTTTCCAGCACATATGGGGGGCCTTGCAACCACTTTTAACTTCAGCTCTAGAGTATCCAACATCACCTTCTGGCTATCAGAAGTCAAATATATTGTCCACCAAAAATAAAATATTCTTTTAAAAATAGGACAAGGTTTTACAGAAATAGAATATGGTGATGGGTCAAGACCAAACTGGATGACTGACACAAAGTAATTTGCTATGCAATAGGTACCAGTTGTGAAGAACTTGAGGAAGTAGACTGGGAATAAAATCACCATACTTTCAGAAACAATACAATGCATTGATTGAGGATACATGTATTTAAGAGTAAGTTGGTTACCTCCTATGCAATTTGAAATCAGAATAATTATAATAGCTAATAAAAGCTTATTTAATTTGGAATATCTATCTATCTATCTATCTATCTATCTATCTATCTATCTATCTATCTATCTATCTATCTATTTATCTATCTATCTATCTGATCCAAAAGCTAGATGATATTGATGGATCCCTTAAAGTTTATATTCTACACAGTCTCAGAAATCCCAGCTTATTATGTAGGCTCTGGGAAATGAACCAAAGTCCTCATGTTTTGGCACCAAAAAGGTCTTAAACTCTGAAGCATCTCTCAGCATCAAGGCCATAGTAAATTACCTTAATTTATTAGACTATAAGGAAATCTTCATGAAAAGAAGCATATTCTATACAAACAAAGTACATTTTTATAGACAGTAAGTTTTCCTTCTAAGGTGCTCATCTATTATTCCCTAAACCATTAGAAACCTCTTCAAGTATTTGCCTCTATGCCCAGCACAGCTTGTGAACTAACTCCCAGCTCTCACTGATGGAAGTTAACCCTGAATTTCTCTTTCAAATTGTAATACCATTACTGTAGCTGATATGTTTCTTGCTGTTTTTTATATCTCATGAATCTTTTCATGGTGGTATGCATAGAGCCACGGTCAAGACAAAATCATAGAATGAACAAGTGCATATATAAGGGGAAGAAATGAATAAATGAAAAGAAATTTTACTAACTGTGTGCTAAACATGCCTAAGTAAGTAACCCTAGATATTATATGTTTCTCAAAATTCTTTCTGAAGTTTAATTTTCCCCTTGGGTAGCAAAGATAAAATGGAATAATTCAGGCAATTTGCAAAATGTGTTGATCATTGAGGGGCATATTGCAAAAGTCAGTCTTCTGCTTTAAGATGTTAAAGCCCTGAGGAGGTTTCCATGAAAGCCCATGGGTCACGTGCTCCGTAATAATCCTTTCTAAAGACCCTACAGCATCTAAAACTCTAGGACAGGAAATAGGTTAAGGAGCACAGGGGAGTTATTAGTTGGGTCAGCAGATAAGGGATTTGGGTGGTGCCCATATGCATATAATGTTGAACAAGCCCCGAATATAGACACAGTCTGACCTTTAGATTTCAGAGCCCAATAATTAACTTCAGAACTCAGCTAAGCTGGCTGTCTGGCTCACTCACTCACAAGCAGCTTGGCTATTGAGCTACAAATACGCAGTTTGAAATTTTAGGCTGTAGATATTTAATACAATCTAGTATGGAGCAACTCCAGAGCGGCTTTCACAGAATTAGACAATCTAACTTTTGAGTAATCTGAGGAACAAAAATTCACAGATTCACTCACTTGATTTTAAAAAGTTTTAAAAATAATGGCGTTTGTATAAATAGCTTGAGAACATAAGGTCACTTTCAAGGGCATTATGGGATTTTTTAAAATTTATTATGAAGTAGAAAAGCACGCAGTAAACAGTGGTTCTCTGTAGGAACGAAGGTACCTAATTATACCAGTTATACTTTTGTCTGTTTTCAATGTGCACATTAGGGTCTGTCTATATGATGAAGCCCTTGCAGAGTCATGTATCCATTCTGCATCTTCCTGAAGCTTTCGGTGGTAATGAGCTTAGCCTCTATTGATGCAAGGATGCAGGAGTCAAGACTTGGGAGTCTTTCAGCTCTCCTGAGAGATTTACCTTAATGCAGAGCCTGCTTACATCCTGAGCCTGTCATTTCCTCCAAGAGGAAGAGATATGCCCTTTTCGTTCCCAGATCCTGAAGTAATTACAGGCTCAGGTAACAGGTCAGTGAGGACACTTGGCCAAGAGGCGAGAAATCAATGTCAACACATTTGCAAGAACAACCCAGTGGTACTTTCAGTGCTATGTGTCCCAGGGAATCACCAGGACTTTAATGGCACCTGAATGGTGTCTTTGAGTCAAGACTCAGCATTTGATGCCTATCCTGGGAGAATGGCTGGGGAACAAAGGACAGCAAAGGTGTCAGTAAGAAATGACTTCTCCTCCACATTTGCTTGGCTAAGAAGCCATAAGGGAAATCAAATATTTTGAACAAACACTTGTATGTGCTTATTGTTCCCAGGATGCTGGTGTGTGACTAGCATGCCAGAGAACTATATAGGAAAAATCATCCTGGGCACTTTTACAGATGTCATAATCTTTTGTGTTATCATCCCTGTTAAAAGGTCCCAATAAGATCTAAGGATTCAATCCTACTCATGCCTCTCACTCTGTTTCGTATATGTTATGTCTCAGCCCCTAAAGATCCACGCAGTCATATCTTGTAGTAGGCATCTACTCATCCCCTTTGCTTTGTGGCCCAATGTCCTTCCCTGACATGCTAAACACACTATCAAGCACACATAGAAATGTGAATGCCTTCCAAAACCACTCTAGAAAATTGGTATGCTGTATGGTTAGTGTTCAGAATCAACCTCGAATTCTGGTATATTGACACTATGAAGGCATTTCGTTGTCATAACTCTCTAAGTTTATTCCACTAGGATCTTACCAGTAAATCAAAATCATGTTTCTGTTAGGTCAGACAGATAACTACATAAACCAGTATATTTTTTTTGTTTGTTTTTTTTTTTGTTTTTTTCGAGACAGGGTTTCTCTGTGTAGCCCTGGCTGTCCTGGAACTCACTCTGTAGACCAGGCTGGCCTCGAACTCAGAAATCCACCCGTCTCTGCTTCCCGAGTGCTGAGATTAAAGGCATGCGCCACCACTGCCTGGCTCAGTATGTTTCTTTTTTAAAAAGGAAGAAGGACAAAAATCTAAGGGATTGATTGGTGAGTTTCCATTACTGAAGTCTGAATCAGACAAAATATATAAGGTCAGAAGTGTGTCTCCTAGGCAGTGTTTCATATGGGCACAGATGATGCCAGGGATAGAAGGAAGGCAGCCATGTTTCTCACTCACAGTTGACTGTGCCCTTCCACTAAGCAATTTATTGCAGAATTTCCATGGCAACTGAATATCATTGGTATTGGATTTAGATCACTTACTAGACAGAAGATTTGAATTCTCAGAACTTTTCAAGATATGAAAGCAGACACTTGGTATGTGGCCATGAGACGTTTACAGTTTGCCTTTATTTCCCTTCCCATCTACCATCCTCCTTCTCTAGCTCTTCCTATTTCTTTTCCTCCTCCTCTTTCACCACATAAAAACAGGAGAATGGTCATCCAAAGAAGACACAGCGAGGAGGAAAGACAATGGCCAGGAACAGAGAGGTTAGGAGGAAATGAATATGTTAACCCAAAAATTCTACCCTCTAAAACTGTGGAAAAAATTAGTATCTGGATTTCTTTTAAGATTTATTTTTATTTTTTATGTGTGTTTGCATATCTGGTACCTACAGAGCCCAGGAGAGGGTACCGGGTCCATGGTGTCAACCACCATGTGGATACTGGGAACTGAAACTGGGTTTTCTGTTGTTGTTGTTGCTTTGTTTTCTTACCTCACACAATGTCTTTGTATTGTTATAATATGCTTTCTCAACTTGACCTATGTCAGGGTCATCTAAGAACAGGGGCAATCAGATATTAAAACTCTTCTATAAGATTGTCCTATAGGCATTGCCTATGGGGCATTTTCTTGATTAATGACTGATATGGGAGGGTCCAGCCAACTGTGGCTAGCACCACCTCTGGCAGGTAGTTCCATGGGCTGAAAGAAATCAAGCTAAACAAGTTACAGAGAGAAAGGCAGTAAGCAGCATTCCTCCATGGCCTCTACTGGAGTTCCTGTATCCAGATATCAATCCTTAGTTCCTGCTATGACTTACCTCAGTGATAGAGTGTGATCTGACAGTGTTTTCCAAAATACCTTTTCTGTCCCAAGTCACATTTGATTGTAATGTTTTATCACAGCAATAGAAGCCCTAACTGAGACAATCTGTCCTGTCTGTAGAATTTTGTTTTAGCTGACAGGACAAACTAGTACAGCATAATTGAAGCCTTTAAAATTACACCAAAATTATACATACCTTAGTTCAGTCCAGTTTCTATAGTTTATTAGTATTCCTATATCTCACCAAATAAAATTAAAGCTGTTGTATATAAATATTATTTTAATAAGGAAACATGCCATCTATCTATCTATCTATCTATCTATCTATCTATCTATCTATCTATCTATAATATATATATTGTTTTCTTTCCTTAACTCTTATATAATATTTTGCCTAACACATACATATAATTATATGTTGTTTGTATTATAATTGTCTGATATATATATATATATATATATATATATATATATATATATATATATATATATCAAAATATTTTAATAAAAGTGGTTAGAATACATTAAGATTAATATAGAAAACCTTTATGGGAGACAAGAGTTTGTATTCCCTTTAGAGTAGAATATAGGCGGTGTGGCCAGGACATGAGTGACTAGATAGAAGTGGCCATTTTCTTTTGTATATCAACAGTACCCTCTTTACTTCTCCCTTGTGGACACACACAGGATGGAGAAAACAGAACCGAGAAGATGCATACATAGTGTATATTGATCCTCAACTGACTGAACCTGAGATCACATTTATTAGAAAACTCACCATTTCATAACCATAGCAATGGAACAAAATTGTTAGCATTGGGCTTGTTTTACCACTCCTTCATCATCTTTTAGCATCTTTCCTTTTTGGGTCATCCTCATATTCTTCAAAATCCCATTTTGTATTCCATCTTTTCCTCCAAGCGTTCTTCTCTTTATTCAATTTTATATTATTTCAGCTCAAAATATTCATCTAAAAAAACTTTTAAGAAAGTATTTGAAGTAGGGTGTATTATTCTAAATATAAATATATTTTATTTCATAATAAACAGGCAGTATTTTAGCCCTATGGAACATGGGTTTGGATCGTCATCATCATCATCACATGAAAATCCACAAGCTGATAATTAGACAACAGCTTGGGCTTTCTGCCAATACTCTTTTACTCATATTCTCTCTCATTCATGCTCTTGTTCTTGCCCCCCCCCCCACACGTACTCTTCCTCCTGTCCTCAGCCCCTGCTGGCATGTACTTCAATAGAAGTTTAGGGAAATCTCTAGATCTATTATAATTGTGTAAATCCAGTATATGGTAACATCCTTTGCTATGTCTCATTGACCTTCATTGGATATATGTTAGAGACTTTATCTTCTCTATTTCAGTTCTTAATTCTTCCAAGTTTCTCATGGAAACAAGCAAAAAAATAGATGCAACACAACAAATAAGTCTGCTGAAAATGGAAGCCTTCTTTGCAGCCCATACACACATAGGAATGATACTTTGTATTTTCCCTAAATAACTCCTTGAAAGTCACAATTCTGGTCTAACTCGGAAGTATAACCCTGGTTTAGTTCTTCCGTGTATATTTCTGTGTACTCACTAAGACTTGTTGGCTTGAAAAAAATTTATTTGGTACATACTCTGAACCTCTTTTGTTTCAATGGAGATATATATACACTAATCATTAGAAATTGCAAATATGTTAACTTACATGGACGGAAAGACATTATAGATGAGAGTACACCAGTGATCTTAATATTAAAAGTTTGTCCTAAGTCATTCCAGTGAGCGCCTTTTACTCTCTTGTTCCTTTGCGAGGAAGAAGGAGTATTATTGTCAGATAATAGAGAAACATGTATTGAATGGAATATATACAAGGAGTTATGTACTGACCCATTATCCTTCACCTATTTAAACTCACTTCAGACTCATAAGATCCAGAATTTAAAGCAATACCTATGTTGGCTTGTCACAAAGTAATCAAAATATATTATAGCAGTAATTAAAATCAAGTATAGTTGTATTTACTTTTTCTTAGAATATCTAAAAAGATACTATTTTAAAAAATTTCTCTAGCCACTGTCTTAACAAAAACAGATGTATTTGCTGTGACAGACAGTTGAATCTCATGGGAAAACCAATAGTTCATCTGAATGTCTTACTGAAGCCTTGGGAGCAGGGTTCTTTATACTTTGACATGGCTCCTAGTGGTAATTATCTTCTTCAGAGTTTATTTTGTGGTTAACCACATCTCTTTAAATGGTCATCTGCCATAACAAATATAATAAATTTATATTTAAGCTTTTTGGAAAGAATGCAAGGCAGAGTCTTACTAATCAGAGGCAATAGAAGTCTCTGATGTTTTACTTGTAAAACAGATAAATAAGCTTTGTTTAATGCTGTGGCCAGCTAGAATTATGATTCTTATTTCAGAAGTTAAATGCACTCTCCTCAGTTTTAGAAAACGCAGTACAAAACCATAATGCAAGTGATGCTAAGCTTGCATTTAGTGGGGATCTAGAGTAAATTATCTACATTAACAATATTCCATTATCATCACTCTCTTATTTATTACACCTACTTAAATGCACCCAAATGTTTAGTGAATAAGTAAATTACAAGGCTAAAAGGAATATTAAAGCAATCGAAAAATGGACAATTATAAGTCATTTAGTATTTCTTTTAGTCTAATGCAAAACTAATGGGTAATGATGGACTCACTGGAGAAGTGCAGAACACATTTTCTCCAAATAGCCCATGGTCTCTCTGTTGGAACTTTGCATTGTGCCTCTCTGCTGCTTACAGTCTACTAAGATAAAGTAATCCAAAATTATTCTATAGCATTCCACCAAAGTTTCTCTGAAGAATTTACGAGCTTATCTTCAGCTGATGCTCTGGATTTTACTGTAGATTTAGGAACTCCACAAGAAACTGGGTCTTTTAAGAGGCCTGTGATGTGTACTCAAAACTAGAATACAAGAATGTGTATGAATCTTTGAAAAATTGGGGCTAAACGTGAAGAATGCTGAAGCATGGACATTCATGACCTTCTAGGTAAAATTCCTTTACTTTTTTATTCTTTTGTGGAAGCAAAAATGTAAAATCAGAGTGTAGATGTATTGTCACAAGGCTCTTCCTACCAGATAGGAGATGGTGGCATGTCACTTCTGTTTCTATGAATTTAAAATCTAAAACAATCCAAATTTTATTACAAAACTAATCTGCTTTTATCCTGAACCTTAAACGGAGTCCAAGAGTTTAAATACTCTGATCTTAGGCTAACATTCCTGGAGGAAGTTGTAAATATTCCTGAAAAGGACAATAGGTTAACACAGAAATTAGGATTTATGTGATTGGTTTTATTTCTAAACTCTTAAGTTAAGCATTTTCCACAGATTATTCTGTGAATAATAACATTAAACATATAAAAGGTCCTTAATCCCACCACCAACAAATTCTGCTGTTACTTATTCCCTCAGACATGCCCAGTTATTGTTGCCAAGGAAACAGCCAGGAAGCAGGAGTGAGGCAGACTCTTTCATCTGGTGAGAGGATGATGGGAATGGATGAGAGTTGAGAGAGGTCAGGCGCTTGCTGCTGAATACAAATCTGTCATGCCTAATAGATGAACTCTTTAGCTTCTGGGCCGTGCAGGCTACTCCCAGCAGCCAAGGAGAAAATAAAAAAGACACTCAAGCATGAATGCCAATCAGCCCGTGTAGGCAACAGTGATGTATTTACATGTGCCACAGCAGCTGCGCTAGGCTTTGCGAGGAATGAAAAGATAAATTAAATATGTGTCAATAATTATAGGAGGTCAGAATTCAAATCCAGAAGGAATAGTAATAAGATCAGAGGGATGTCATTTGGGTGATCTGGCCCGTTATCATCCCTTATGCTTTTCCGAGGTCAGAGTTCAAAACCTGTCATAGAGTCAAATGCATTGAGCTGAGAAAACTGTAAATCAGTCCTGTGTTGTTTGTTTACCAGGGACAACAATCATTTGCTGTACATTGGGATATATTATACATCTAGTCTCCTTTGATTGGTAGCTGTGTGGTCCAGCATTCATTCAAGCTAATATCAGGGGGCAAACTACCTTCCTTCTAGTGACACCTCAGGGCACATCTATTTCAATCATGCTTGCATGGTCCATAGTTTCGAGCCAACCTCTAGCACCCACAATAATACTTCTAAATATTAGAGTGTAAGAGAATGCAATACCGTTATGCGATGGTATTTAGATCTCTACTTATATAAGGTAGATGACTTCCTCAAAGACAATCTATTCTCTCATCTTCCTTCTTTAGGAATTGGTCACTAAAAATCCAGGCTGAAAACACAGGTAAAAGAAGGATAATTATTTTCATAATAAAAATGTCTCTCAGCATCTTTGTTACATATGCATTTGTGTCAGAAGTTTTAAGTGGTATGGATGACAGGAAAGGGAATAGAGTCCAGCAGCATGAATGTTAGATGCTACCCAGACAGGAAACTGATATGAAAGCTTTAATTTTATTGTGATAACAAGGTAAGATAATGAAAAGAATGATCATATCAATAAAAAATTAATTGGAACAACTTTACAAACTATGTCTATAACATGAAAATGGCTTGACACATCTGAAGATTTTTCATATTGTGTAAATGTAGGGAAATGAAATATTAATTCACTGTGTTATGCTTCAGCAAATATGTGTTAAATAATGTCACAAAATTGAGATGTATTAAATTAAATGTATAAACTATAATTATGTAATATGATTGACTCACTCATTGGGCCCAGAGGTTCTATTAGGTATGAAAAGTTTCTCTCTAAATCAGTATATGTAACGAATATAAACCAAGTTGAATTGTGATTTGATTTATATAAAATGTTTATGAAATGTATTTTGCAAATGTTTTTGACAAAAAGAGAGGCATCGGAGGTGCTTTTGGAACAGGAAATATGTACATAGTCTGTTGATAGAGAAACCTTCACTTATTGTCACAGTAAGAGGCAGCAGCACTATAGCCTTCTTGTTTTCTGATCAGAGAGCAACTGTCTTTTGTTTTGTTCTGTTTTTGTATTTTGGTTTTTCTCCTTTAATGAGATGAGACAGGAGAACAGAGATTGGTAAGGGAAAGAACTGTTTTGAAATACGGTAATTCCAATATTGCCTTGCTTTATAAAAGTAGTGAGATAGTGAGTTATTTGTTCATACACTGGTAAGGATTATCTAGCTTCATTTATTATAAACAATTTACACCTGCATAGTTAGATACCCAAACCTATGCATATTATTAAGCTTTAAAAGTTAGTAAGTATATACATAACTATTTATTGAAGGATAACCATTCTATACTTACAGTAAAAGATACATGGCTCTTAAATTTATTGATTATAAAGGCCAACACAAAATAATGGGAAGTAATCGCTAGAAGTGATGATGACATCAGTGTCTGGAAACTCTAGCTAGCAATGATTTCCATAAAAGATGCTGCTGAAACAGAGTCAACAAAGATGGTGTGAAAAGCAAAGAACTTACTTTGTTTTGCTTAAATCATCATGTTTGTCTCTCCTAATTATGAAGCCCTCGATGACACAGACTGTGTTTTAAAGGATGGGCATTATGACAAATGACTTTGAACAAGACCCTTTCCAGGGCCTTTGGCTAAAAGCCAATATCAGAACAGTTGCATGCTAGAGAAGGCTGTGGGATGCCCACCCTTCTCACATGACCGGGTAGCTTCATGTCTCTACACTGTTAAAAGGGGTTGTATATGTAATCAAATACAAACCATCTCTGCCAGAGACTGCTCTCAGAGAAGCTTGTTAAGTAATGTTTTCTTCACTGTCAATGACACAGGATCCACCCAAGTCAGAAATCTATCATTACAAGACTTTAAGATTTGGTGAATTGGAAGCTTGTTTAGCCAGTGAGTTTTAGTGAAATGTCAGCATTATTTGGTTTTGTTTATTTGTTTGTTTTTGAGAAATAAAATAGTTTTACTTTATTTTTTATTTTATTGAGTATATATTATTTATTACAAATTGTGTTCTGATTAGGGTTTAGGGAAAAAAAGATTTAGCTAGAAGTTGGAAAGGGCAACCAACAGAAGGAAAAATCAGGAAGAGAAGGCACAGAATGAAAGACACACTTGCTCACATACTCATGAGTGCCATAAAAATACTAAGCTGAGCCGGGCAGTGGTGGTGCATGCCTTTAATCCCAGCACTTGGGAGGCAGAGGCAGGTGGATTTCTGAATTCGAGGCCAGCCTGGTCTACAGAGTGAGTTCCAGGACAGCCAGGGCTACACAGAGAAATCCTGTCTTGAAAAACCAAATATATATATATAAGCTGAAAGCTATCCTATATATGCAGAGGACCTGGGGCAGACCTGCTTCAGGCTCTGTGAGCGGCATGGGTTTTTAATACTTACAAAAACATAAGGGTGAAACACGGAATGAATTTCAATATTGCATGTCACCAATGAGTAAGAAATTAAAACTCTCTTTTTTGCAGGAAAAAAAAATTCTATCTATTTTTCTTGTCACCTGCACTAAGAATTTCCATTTATTTAATTTTTCTCTTTTAGGAGTGCTAATTTCCCACAAGAGGGATGACTGATCATGTTCACAGTAGATGGTGTCAGTAAACCAGTCCCAGAGACAGCAGGCCTAAACCAGAGCAGATGTGACCTTCAAAGGCCAGACTTAGGTAATCTCATTCTGTCAGTCAGAATCCAATTCCCAAAATATTCCACAACCCTCAAAATAGTGCCACAAACTTGAGTGCAGAAGACCCTCTCCACGCTCACACGTTCTCTCACAGGTCTTGCCTCAGCAAAAACACCCTGTGACTCTGACTCAACAAAACGTCATGGAAGTCTATATCACATGACACAACCAAAATTTTCCAATTCACTCTTCTTATGAGCAAGTTAATATATTTCCAATGTGGACTGCTCTGCTAATTAGATCTGCAATTTTTTATATAAAAACTCAAATGATGCTAAAGACCTATAAAACCCATGCAACATTTATATGTATTTCATATATTGATAAAGATGAGATAATTTAAAGAATATACTTTAAAGTCCCTACTGAACTCTGTTACAATGGACCAATGTATCATCCTTTGACAAGGGCAGATTTTAGATGAAGAATTATTCTGAGATTGTAAATTACCATTTCTTAGCATTGGCGCTCCTCTGTCTATGTTGCCTTAGAGACTGGAGTGATTGGGAAAAAGTACACATTTCAAGAAACTAAACTCTGTATATCAACCATCCCAACACCACATTCATCCAAGGCTTCCCATATCACAAGGAATAATAGCAATTTGAAGAGACTGTTGAATTGAATTCCAGAGGAAGACGTTACAATTTACAACCCTTGCTACTCATTCTTAGAGTGATCTGCTTACGCACTGTCACATGTATCCTATTGCCAATTACAATCAGATGTCTCTTGGCCATGAGAGAAAGAGAAAGAGGCCGTGTGGACAAACGGATTTTTTATATTCCCCTTCACACTTGTAAGGATTCCTTTCTTCAAAAATTAACTCTCTATAATTCAGGCAAAACAATGAATATGCTCAAAAGTTTCTTAAATAAGGGTGAGAGAAAGGGGAGGCTGTTAGAATAAAGATACTGGTAGATGTCTGTTCATCCATATCATTAATATAAGACATTGATTGACAGGGCCACCCAGTGTAAAATGTTCCCCTTCACAGGTAGCTGAAGCTTTTAAATCATCCATTGAATCACACACTATAAACAGGCTTTATGGCATTAAAAACATCAGTAGTTAGCTTTCTTTTATGTTTCTGGCCATGCATGTAGTGTATGTCAGTGCATACACATGGATAGGGCACAGCTGTGTTCCTCTAAGGCTCGTCCCCTATTTTTTTGAGATAAGGTCACTTACTGGACTCGGAGCTTACATTTTTAACCTAGACAGGCTGGCCAGTAAGCTGAGAGATCCGCCCATCTCTGATACTCAGCAAGGAGCTTACAGATGCATGAACGTTTCCATAGATTCTGGGATTTTAAAATAGTCTTTTATGCTACATCGTAGGCACTTTACTCATGGTCCTCTATCCAACCATTCACATTTTAAAGGGTAACTTGTTCACTGTATCAAACTGTATTCACAAAGAGAGAGACGTCACCCAAGACATAGTACTCAGATATTTATTTCCTGAAGCAAACATACTGTAAAATCACTTTGTGAACTCATTGCATAAATCCATACTAAACTATTTAGTCTATGTTTAACACTAGGCCAGGATAGTCAAGGTAAGTTAAATGGATTTTATTTCTAGGTTGCCAAAGTTAATCCTTCCAGTTCTGGTTTATTTCTCAGTGCCTGCTCTAGACAGAGGGGGAGGCAGAGAAACAAGAAAGAGCTGTGACCATTCTTACCTTCAGACATTTAAAGCTAATCAAATCAATATGTTCCAGCCCACCACTGATAGCACTCACAGCTATTTTATGTTAATGTGCAATCCTTTAACTTGCTATTCTATGATGGTAGTACAATGAGGCCATTCCTCAAAGGGGAGTAAAATGTGTCCAGCAGAAAGGAATCATTTCATCAGTAGGAGAATGACCCACTTATATACTATCAAGGAACTAGACATGCATAATACAGCCCTGTCACAATCTCCCTTAAGCTTTTCATTACCACCAGTAAAGCCAATAAGATACAGCATTCCCGGGCAGAATCAAAAGCTTCTTTTCAATTCAAATGCGAACTTCTAAGCATGCCTTTGTGTTGTTCTTTGAGTCCCTCTTCCTCTACAGAAGCAGAGTTGTCACTCAGTCCAATCCATATCTATTCCCATTGTGGATATTGCAAAATAGTCTATGTTCATTTTTCCTTTTTCACGCTATCAAATATACACAGAAACACATTTTATTTTTTTCAGCATCTTAATTTTTCTTCTTTTCACTGCCATATTTTCAATCACACATTTTTACCATCCTTTAAATATTTACCTCAATTGAATTATCTCTTAGTATATGATAATTTACACCCAAGCTTATCAGTTACCTAGGAAATGAATTACTTGTGTTTCTAAAGGCTTCTCATGAATTGCTGAAATCCTGCCATTGCCAGAACTTCTGAAGATGTTGGAAATGTAAAAGATCGCCTATAAAGTAGTGGACTGAAGACATTCTTGGTATTCTTCATTTCTTATCTTTTACTTTTCATACCAATCAACTACTCAAGAATCTAACATCTGTAGAGATACCTAATATATCTAGGAATGCATAGTAATAGAAAATATCTATTTTATAGGCATTCTACCTACATCTGCTTATTTGAGTCTCTCTCTCTCTCTCTCTCTCTCTCTCTCTCTCTCTCTCTCTCTCTCTCTCTCTCTCTGAAGGGAAGATGGCTTTACAATACCTGGCATAAACTATTGAAAGCACACTTTCCTAACTGCTTTCACAATTTCTAGTTTTATTTCCTGTGACTACCAATGCATCTAGCAATGACATACCTTTAACAAGAGTTGAAAAGGGGGAGCAGCTACAGACACACTGAAGTGGACTGGATCTGGAGGAAGTTCAGGAGACTTCAATTCTAACAAAGAGCTCTAGATAACTTATGTTTTCTGAGAACGGGAAATATTGTCACTCCCAAAGAAGAGCATGCCAATTGGCAATTCAATACCAAATAATTAGTAGTGAAAAAAAAGTCCATATAGGTAACACTATATAAACTGAGCAGGGTATAGTTCTGTATTTGAATATATGAATATATACATATACACACATATGTGTTTATGTGTAATATATATATATATGTGTGTGTGTGTGTAGAAATACATATATATTATATATCATAAATATCAGAATATATATGTAACAATAATTTATGAATATAAGAGCCCATGAGTTTAAAAGAGAGCAAGGTTGTATATTAAGGGTGTGGATGGAGGAAAGGAAATGGGGAAAAATACAATGTTTTTAACATCTCAAAAAATAAAAGAAATAATTTTAAAAGTAAAAATCAAGTAAGCTTTAAAAGAAACACCTAGAGATACGCCTATCATTCCCATTCAACCCATCAAGGTCCTATGTAATATAGACAAAGCTCTAGTTTCTATCCATCTTCCAAAGGCATGTAGGGTCCAGTTCCTCCATTCTCCCGAGCCTTCAAGAATATCATTTTCTAAACAAGCACTTCCAATCCTGCTCTGTCCCTATACTGCCTGTGTAATGTTCTTTCCCTAAACCATTCGATCCCACCTTGACAGCATAGATATCAATTCCCCCAATTTGTACCCCTAACTCTCAGAAAAAGCTGCTCATGACCCTTTGTGAGCTTCCTCCATTGTATAAGCCTTCTACTTGTACTTTTGATGTTTTAAAATAAAAATGCTTATCACACTAGAGAAATCCAAAGGCAATTTCTTCTAGAATAATGTTTCACATGCAGAGAATCTGGTCACTTAGTATGCAGTTGCTTTGGTTTTGTTGCTTTTGATAGAGAAAAGCAAAAATTTATTTACCGCTCTCTGTGTGTGAATTCCTTAAGAGACATCTGTTCCTAGCTAGACAAACATGTTTAAAAAAAATCTATGCAATCTGATCAGAATTGGGTTCATAGGCTCATGTCAGATAGTGAGAAGTCTCAAGTGGCACAGAAAAGCAACTGTCTGTGTCAGAAACTGGACATAGAGTTCATGAGATCCAGAGGCTTATGTCTAGGCAACCAATTGTTATCAAGGCCTCTTTCCATTTATGAAACAAGGAAGACAAGAGAGGAATATAATCTAAGATACATGGTAGTGGTATTTGTCTCTTTGTTCTTGCAAATAAAGTGCCATTTTTGTTAGGAGAAAATCACATAAAAACTCATCGCTCCCTGATCCATAGTGTCTGTTACCCTTTGCCAGCTTTCTATGCACACACCCCGCTGACATTTTTTTTTTAATAAAAAGAACACCCCACATGATTAGAATGTGCATCATTATTTAACAGGAAACTTGTCTTGAAATACTATCAATTAATAGAGGACAAAGTTTCTATCTGACTTCATTTATAATGAAATATGTTGTATTTCAACATGGGCCATTGTAAATTTCAAGTGAACCTTCTAATATTTTACAACATATGTCACTTTGACCATCCTATAAATGGAAAAATATTTTGGCAATATTTTCAGTGAAAGGTGTGGACATCCATGTACTCGTGATAAATATTATTCAATAAAATGTAGCAAAGAGAGCTATGTATGTCATATACTAGCCACTTAGGCTTATTAGTTAATTACTATGATTGCTTTTATGGGACAGCATAAAAGGTTAAAAATGCCAATCTCATATATTTAGAAGAAAAGCAATTGTCTATTTTTTTTCAATGTCATTTTGTTACTGCCAGTTATACACTTAAACTAAACGAAATAAGACTGTAGGTAAAAAATGTTTTAGTACAACAAGAGGCTTTTCATTTTCTGTGATACATAGCATTACTATCCTTCTAAGATTTAGTTAGAATAAAAAAAATACCATCACAATCAACATGGACTCTGTTAGACTTTAAGGATAATTAGTTAAAATAATTAAACTTTCCTTAAAAAGAATCTGCCATTTCTAATCCGCATTCCAGCTCCTAGCTTATACCTCCCCTAAGTGTTTGAAAACTATTGAGTAATTAACAAACATCAGAAGTTCCCTATGCATTAATTAGAATCATTAATTAATACTGTTTGCCTCAAGTTCAATAACTGTTAAACCAACTGTTCATGGATGGTAAGGTGCTGTAGGTTCGAACTCTTTCACTAAAGACATGAAAACATCTAAATCTCTCCATATGGGACAGTAACAATAAACCAAGTGTGACTCAACCAAAGTCCAGTGCTAGGAACCAGAGCTCATCTTTCAGTTAACTTTCCATCATCTGTAAACTCTAGAACAGTGGATCTCAATCTTTCTAAGGTTGCAACCTTTTATTACACATTCTATATCTGTTCTGACAACTCTTACGCTTTACCCATTGATCTGATCAGACTCATATGTGGACAAGTTTATACGTCAGATAGATTCCTTCAAAGTTATATGGCCTTGGGCATTCCGTTCACTTGTCAGTGAAAGACTTTCCTCATCCACAAAGTTTGACTTTTCCTGTATTATATTACAGAGATGAATCAGGCACTATATTACTAAGAAGCTGGGATTTAATATAGTACCTAGCACTTGGCAAACTGGTTGTACAATTCCTATAGTCATTTGGTATTATGGATGGTATCTGCCTTCTTTCAATCTGTAAAATTAAGAGAGTTATAGATTCTAGACCATATTATCTTAATGGTGAACAGAATGTTTTTAAAGTTGTAGCAACAAGTCTTTGACATAAGCTCATTCTTCAAAATATTATTTTGGCTTGTGCTTTCTGTTTCCTTTGTGTTGAGCTCTTACCTAGGTTGAACAGATTATAACTGTTGAAAGATGTTTTCCCATATACTAATATACCGCATGTTTTTAAATTATTCTTCAGATTAAAATATTCAAATAAAAATGCTTACGTCCTAAGGCATTTTAAGTGATTGAAGGAGTAGACAATATTTTGAGTAGTTTGGGAGCCAAATCCCTTGCATGTTGTAGTTTTTCTTGCTGCTTGTCTGATATTATCGCCAATTACATAGTTTAATTTAAAAGAAAGGTCACATAGTTTTTTGGTTGAAATAACACTGTGGATTTCCATTTCCATTTGACTTGTAAGTTAGGATCTATTTTATAAAAAGGTATATTCTACTAAAATATTCTAAAACTTATATAGGAAACATCTATTTTGCTATGTATTTATATCTCAATATTGTAATTTCCATCGCACTTATGACCCTATTGTATCACAAGCAGGGAAAGTATCAAAGATGAGTGGCTCTCAGAACATTCTAAATAATTGTATTTTCCATCATATTCTATTATAATTCAACAATCCTGTCATCAAGCGCTAGTAAGACCCTGGAGCAGTGAATAACCACAAACTTAGCTAAATGTGGTTCATTTTATGTTGTCTGTGCCAGAAGTCATATCTTTATCTACAACAGATTACATAACCTCCAGTGAAACATTTTTAACCACAGTGATGAGCTTTTTCAGCCTTACAAGAAAGGATAATCAAACATTCTCATTTACTAGAATAGAAAGGCACTATTCATTTACAGTCATGCCCCTGGGCTCTGCTAACTCTCCTGTTCTGTTTTGACATAGTCCAAAGGGACCTGGTCAATCCACTTAGTACGAATCTACTTTACTTGTCCATTATACTGATAACATCATTTTAGTTAGATCAACTGAGCAAGAAATGACAACTCCTTGGGATGCTCTGGTGAAACACATATGCCTAGAGAGTAGGAGATAAAATCAGTAAAGATGGTATGGCCTAATACCAGTAAAGAGTTTATTGGTAAAATGTTTTGAGAAATTTCATCACACATGTTCTATAAGTGAGGAGAAATTTTGTATATTATTCTTCCATATATACTAACAGAATTTGTGATTTTTAGGTAACACATGCCTTTGCAATAATTTACCTGGTAATTTAAAGTTTCCTTCTTTTGTAGAAACAGGTATTTTGAACACTCTGGACTATGTTGTTAGAATCCCTGATATTTGACCACATTGCCTTGTCGATTCTATAGCACTTATAATATAGGAAAAAAGAATTGGTGTAGAGATTAGGGCAAGCCACAATAATAAGCAACTCTCTCTCTCTCTCTCTCTCTCTCTCTCTCTCTCTCTCTCTCTCTCTCTCATTCACACACACATAAGGGGAAAGACACACATGTACACACACAGAAACACACACACACATATAGATAAAGCTATATACAAACATACACACACACAGAGGTATAGACACATACACAGAGGGTAAGACACACACATACACACAAAGGAGGCAGCACACATACACACAGATGCTGTGGTTTAGCTGATTTGTTAAAGATTGAGGAGTGATGTAAAGATCAGGAACACAAAATCTTAGGGGAAGAGGCCTGTTGATGAGCTTCAGGAATTCATTACCAGTTGGAACTATTTTTGAAGTTCAGGTCCAACTAGATTGCATCCTTCACAGAAATTGTATCAATCAAGTGATCATATACTGAAAGCAATCCATCAGGCTGAAGACTCACTCAATATATAAAAGTAGTACATTTGAGGAAGCCAATTGTAGATAATATTTTACAATTATTAGTGTAATTGTAACAGTGGTAGTCACTACCACTACAGTGTAGTAAATTCTCCAACTCAGTGACCAATATCTGGTGTCATGAAATCAGCAGCTATAATAAGTAGACACAAGAGACTGAGATTGTTGTGGGCCTAGTCAACATCATTCCCCTTGACCCATTTCAGGTGTCTATTTCTAGTTTCTGCAACTTAGTATGGACTCTACAGATTTAGAAACTCTCACTCTCAGAGGACAACTATAAGTCCTTGAAGGTGTTTGGTCACTTCAGGCAAGCCAAAATACAACCCTACAGAGAATAATAACTTAAGTCCCTTGGGTAAGGAAGTAGAAGTAGGGGCAAGTATGAAGGGCACTAGAGCCACCAGCTACAGAGTTCCTTTAATGATCTAGTCATCAATTTAATGATGAGATGACTTCTACGTATCTATGAACTGTGAAGTAAAAGACTATATTTTTCAACCAGACAATATACAGATGTCAATGTTAAGTCTAAAATGGGCCACATAAAATGGAGGTACTGGTAATAGTATCATAAGTAGAAGGACTCTGATCCAGCAAACAGAAAGGCTGTCATTTGGTAAAGAGAAACCAAAATTCAGCATTTCCCAGTAAATCTTCTAAAACAGGTTTCTGTTTAATTCCCTGTTCCCTAAAAGGCAAGGGCATCCAGTTCCTGCTCAATCCAGCAAGTATGCATCAGCACAAAGGCCCCATCCTCTGGACTGCCATAAAAAAAAATCACTTGATATTCCAACATTTTGCATCTCTCTGGTATCCCAACTACAATGAGAAATAGCATTACATTTTGTTTGTTTTGTTTTTTAATTTTTTATTGGTTATTTTATTTATTTACATTTCAAATGTTATCCCCTTCCTGGTTTCCCCTCCAAAAACCCCTTATCCAGTCCCCTCTGCTCTTCTATGAACATGCTCCCCCAATTCCCCCACTCTCACCTCACTGCCCTAACATCCCCCCACACAGGAGCATTGAGCCTTCACAGGACCAGGGCCCCCCCCCCTCCCAAAGATACCAGATAAGGCCATCCTCTGCTACATATGCAGCTGGAGCCATGGCTCCGGCCATGTGTATTCTTTGGTTGGTGGTTTAGTCCCTGGGAACTCTGGGGGGTCTGGTTAGTTGATATTGTTGTTCTTCCTTTGGGGTGCAAACCCATTCATCTCCTTCAGTCCTTCTCCTAACTCCTCCATTGAGATCCCTGTCCTCATTCTGATGGTTGTCTGAAAGCATCTGCTTCTGTTAGGCCTGACCTCCGGTTGAGGGATGGGGTCACCTACCCATCCAAAACATTAACCAAGAATGACTCATGACTAAAGGAAACACAGGGACAAAAAGTGGAGCAGAGACTTAAGGAAAGGCCATCCAGAAACTGCCTCACCTGGGAATCCATCCCATATGCAGCCACCAAACCCAGAAACTATTGCTGATGCCAAGAAGTGCTTGCTGACAGGAGCCTGATAAAGCTGTCTCCTGAGAGGCTCCGGCAGAGATGTAGCCTTGCATTTTGATCTCCAATAAACCTTTGTTTCCATGGAGGGATTCAATTCAGTGTTTTCATTGTGCTTTTGGTTATATATGTAGAAATGGTAGTTGGTGTTAAGGCTCTTCAAGAGCAGTGCCTACTTGAGATGAGTTAGAGTTAGTTTTAAGGAATATAGCTCATCTTAATCTTTACTTTTGATGCAGGTAATACTCTATCCAGTACCTTAGCATAGCAATCATAAAAGTCATACTATTAACTGTTAACAAAAAACCCATAATACACACAACTCTCTGTTTATTATATACACACTTACATACAGAAACAATTTTTTGATAAATTTTCTCCTCTGTTCTGACTGTGCTCCCTTTTAGAGCCAAAGACTATCTAATAAAAATTCCAAGATAAGGTATGAGAAACACTCTTTTGAATTGTTGGTTAGTGTTGCCCAAGAGAATCCAAAACCCACAGTCTATTGTTACTGCCCTTTATTGCACCCAGACATGGAAGTCCCCACTGCTGAATACATAAGGCTCAGAGGTCTTTGTGGTAGAAATTTAACCAAATGCCCTCTCCCCAAGGACTAGCTTTCATGATCCCAGAAGTTGCTATGCATGCTTCAAAGGAGGGAAGCAACCAAAAGTCTTACACATCTATTACACTTATGAATCGTAACAATAACCATCATGGCACAAGTACCCTAAGGGTTGAATAGTGGCACACATAATTTAACTCGAACTAACAGCTCTCCATTGGGCAGAAGTTCCACCCAACAAGAGAGAAATCATGTCTGGTACTGGCATCCAAGCCAGGTCTAGTAAAGTCATGGATCTTCAAGAATCTACATGGATCTGCATGGATCTACAACCACTACTTTGTTAACCAGCAGAAACCCTAAATATTTTAAAATAGTTGTCCTTATACCCACAGATAAGTCTATCCTTCACTCTTCCTCAAGGACACTTAAACTCTCTCCATCATGGCTCCCTAAACATGAGTTTAACAAGTAATACAATAGACATGTTAATGTAGATGACAACTACAGGTAACTAAGGAATGCTGAGAGCAAGAGAAATAGTCTTCCTCAGGAGAGAGCACATCATATGGTTAACTAGTATCAAATGGTCAGCACTGGAAACATACATATAAGTAACATTATATAGACTGAGAAAGCTATAGGTATGTATTAATGAAAATATGTGTGTGTGCGTGTGTGTGTGTGCACGTGCCCACATGTGCATGTGTACAAGCAATTAATTATGTGAAAAAGACACTATGATTTGAAAAGGAGTGAGAGTTTTATGAGAAGGTTTGGAGGGAACAAAGAGAAGGAATAAATGATGTGGTTCTATTATAATCTTAAAAACATAAAATAAATAATTTAAAATAAATAAAAATATACTGATACATGCAGCTATCAAATCATATCTATAATTATACATTCTAATTATTGTTTAAGATATTTTTGTTGTGTGTGTTATATGTTGATGTAACTATTTAAAATGAGTGATTATTTAATAAGTAAGAGGTAAAAATACAATATACACAAAAACATTTGGATTCTATGGAAGAATCAACATTTTCTCTTACTCTCCCATATTTAGCATTTTAAGAACCCACAGATTATAGCATTGCCTGGCGTGTTTACCACCAGAATATGATGTGATCAATATTTATGAGTCTCTCCCATTTTCCTTGTTGTATGGTTTACAGTTATTGCTGATCTCAATGCACTGCCATCATTTCAGAATTCATTTCTAATGTCAAAGACTGCCATACAGCCATATCCACTTGATTAGCACAGTACTGGCTCCTTGTTTTAAGCACACGCAGGATGAAGGACAAGGTGAATGACAAGCCTTTATTTGTTGAGAAGTCTCTGCCTACATTGAATTGGATGGCAGACTTATTAAAATGATATGGCAAACTATCCTGAAAATCTTTCCACTAGTAATCATTTATTTTTCTTTAAAATAGCATTGTTAACTGAATAAAATATCTAAGGTATAAGTGGGCTTATACCTTATGTACTTGGAAGGTAGAAGATGGTGAAATCAAGCTTTGACTTTATCCACCCCAATAAGTACCCATTATTTTGTGCAATCAACAAAAATATGAATTCCACATTCAACATTTGTATAGAAATTTATGTCCTACAATTTCCTTTAAAACAGATTTATAGTCTAGATCATTTTGTAAGTATTTGGGTCTGCAAGAGAGTGCTTGTGTCTGGGTATATGTATATCTGCATATATGTGTTTAGGGCACAGCAGAGGACAGTTTCAGTGTAGTTTCCAGGTACCTTCCTCTTTTGTTTAAGACTGGATTTCTGACTGACCTGGAACTTTGGCTGATATGCCAGGCTAGCAGTCAGGTCAGGAATCAACTTGTTTCTGCCATCATCCTGACACCATCATTGGGATACTGAATGTCCATTACTGCATACATGTTTCTGTTGGTTTGTTTATGTGCATGTTCATTTTGTGTGGCTTCTGGGCATCCAAACTTTGGTCTTCATGTTTCTGGGGAAAGTGCTTTACCAAACGAGCAATCTCCTCATTCCCCACTTTACCTCTTTGGGTCAATTCCTTATTATAATTTATAATTGAGAATTTGGAGACTTGGAAAACTTTGGTATTACACCTAGGATGTATAGGCCTTTTCAGAATGTTTTCAATGATGTATAAGGAAGCCAGGAGGGAGCAACAGTGTCAACTGGCCTTACCCCCCCCCCCCCTCCTGGAGGCTGGACCACCAACCAAAGAATACACATCGAGGGACCCATGGTTCAGACCACATTTGTGGCAGAGGAGGGCCTTGTTGGCCATCAGGGGGAGGAGAGGCCCCAGTAAAGGGGAATGTCAAGGTGGGAATATGGGAGTGGATGGTGGGAGGGTGGGAAGTGGAATTCCCTCATAGAGGTGGGGGAGGGGGAGTGGATAGGTGGTTTCCAAAGAGGAGACCTAGAAAGGGGTAAACATTGGAAATGTAAATAAAGTATCCAAAAAAAAAAAAAAAAAAGAAATGTAAATAAATAAAATATTCAATAGAAACTAAAAAAAAGTATGAAAATAAAAAAAAGAAAAATAAAGTAGAGATGACTATGCACAAATCTCCCATTTTCAATGACTTGTACAGGGTAAATGACCAAATTGTGCCAAATCCATATATCATTTTGGACAATAGTTAACTTGAGTGTCCACATTTCTAACAGAAACTGGAGACTTAAATCGTGGTGAACACAAATTTAATCTTATCTTTATTTTTAGCATGGCAAGCAAAACATAGCATTTTAGTTATTTGAATTTATGGCATATACGATGAAGTTAATACTTTCAGTTAGTAGCTGTTTTGAAAAATCGGTTCTGTATCTTCTTAGCTAGAATTAATTTCAACTATTTATGAAATATAAGTCTGCAGGAATGCTGAGCTCTATGGTATCACTACAATAGGAACTTATTTCATAATGCTATGTTGGACTTTTAGTTATTTTAACTCAATGAAAGAACTCAGAAGAGGGGCATTGCCATTTTAACTAGCAGTTTATTTTGCATGAGAAAACTGTCTGGTTACACGCATGTGAGCTGGTCTTCTAGCTTTCTAACCTACTCTGTCAATTCATGGTCCTGAGTTCCTGAAACAATTTGATCATCTGTTAACTACAACGAAGCATTTACACTGCAGAGTCTTTACACAGGTTAAAAGACAGAGATTCAACTTAATTTGCCACCAGCAGCTACTATGATGGAGAATGTATGTTTTAGCTTTTGTTACAGGCTCTCTAACATAGCTGTGTAGGTGTGCTTAAACTGAAAGAAAAAAAAAATGCATTCTAACAGTCCCTGGAGTATCGTGACTAATTGAACACCTTTTTGATGCTCTGTAAAATGCCTGTGAATTCATGAGGTGAATCCAACCTTGAGAAACGTACACCATCATGGCTCACGGTTGGCATGCAGCTACATCAGCATTCACATAGATGTGGCACCTGTCTGTGTGGATCCATAAACTGTGTTTCACCTTGATTCATAACCATTCACAAAAGAAAATACCACAGGTTTCTGATTTTATGTGTTGGTGTTCATGACCCAAAATATTTTTTGATAATTCCAGGTTATATGATATACTACCTTGATAAAGTAGTGAAAATGTATTATCATTTGTAATAGGTAACCTTTTCCAGGGGAAGAGATGTAATTGTTAAAAGATCTCATTTTTCTTAATGCCGAGCAATTTATTTCCTACACTACAGTGAAAGTCTATCTTGGAATTTACATTGGAGAGAGAAAAAATAAATCATGCATTAGAAAACATGCAATATTAGCATGTGACTCCCACACTATATTTTTCTTGTTTGTTCAATTTGAATAGTTTGTTCAATACATTCAAAATTTTTAAAATGTGCTCTCTTTGTGTTCATAGGGATTCCTCCCGGAGCATTTTTGTATGTCGTAGAACCTAAGGAGGACATCTTTTCCTCCCATGAACATTTTATTCTTTTCATGTATAATTCCATTAAATACATCTCAGATGACATAAGTATATTATTCGTGATAAGTATATTATTAGTCACACAATCCTCACTTTGTAACTTGAAAACTACTTCTACTGACCTACTGAGGGTCCTGTGAAGAGAATATATACACCCCAGAAGCTAAAGCCATAACTAATAAATAGAAGGAAGTAAAACATTTATCATTTGTCCCTCTGTCTTCCCTCCTTCCTCCTTTTTCTAGTTCCAAATAACTGTTAACATTTCCAAAAATATCTGAATATGGAGTTCTTAATTTAATATTCATCTCACTCCAGTTTAGTAGATATGGATTCAGGGGTCAGCTGAATAATCACTTCACCATGATCAGCAACACAAAGAAGAGCCTACGTAATGTTTACCTATGTGCAGCTCTGGCCATTGAAAATTCTAAAAGGTGAAATGTTTTATTTTTATGACACTGAATATATCCAAGGCCGGGTTATTTGCTAAGTAGCGTTATTGGTTCTATTTTCGATTTCACTTGGAGAAAGGCTTCTTATAAATACCCTTTACAGCATTCCCGCCCCACTCTCAAAATTAATTGAAAGAAACAGAAACAAAAGAAACATATCTCTGTCAACAGTTCTGAGAAGAGACTATTTAGGCACTTAAAGTGTTGTAAATCCACTAAACTGCTTTAATTTATATATGCCACTGTTTAAACGATGCAGCTATGTATTCCTGGTATTCACTAAACTCTTAAATATGTAGGATTCATCCTTTGTCCATAGAAATACATATGATAGGTCTAAATCCTGCAGTCTGCCCCATAAGCATGTGCCGGGATTACCCAAGCACCTTTATTAATGGAGTCTCCTATACTAGAGTGATTTTTAAAATGCTACCGACTGGACCTTGATCTGGTGAAAATCACACATATATTTCATCTTTTACAATACACATGGTTTAAACATTTTCCCCAAATTTGTTTTCTATAAAGAATAACATATCATTAACTGAATTTTATTTAAGAAGATTATATTACTGCAATACTGAGACTAATTATTCAAGGGGGTAAAAAAGAAGAACATCAGATAACTATATATAAGAGACTGGGAAACTTCTTGAGGCTTATGCAAATGGACACTGGGTGGAACAGGTGACTGTCTTCATTTTGAGAAGAAACAGATTGCTATGGTTGCCAAGAGTAACTCCGAGCCACGAGTCTATGGATACTCAAAAGCTGAAAAGCTGTGTTATGCAGGGCCACACTGTGCCTCAAAATGTATGTTGACCATTTATTGTTTACATTTAAATAGAGAGGGTTATGTTCTTCACACCATGGTCAACCTCACTGCTTAATTTATATTTATAACTGGCCTCCCCGCCATCTGTGCACATAACCCACTCTACATCTCTGAGGAATTAGAGTGTCGTTATTTGAGGACCAGATTCAGTGGCCAGGAATGAAGTAATCCATCACTTATGTGGGGAACATAAGAGATTCATAGGAATACCCTTTCATGTTTTGGGATTTCTTTCTTCATTTCCTACCATTTCTTCTGAATTCAATGGCAACTGTAAAAGATGATGCCCCAAAGGGTCACTGACAAACTCTACAAGTAGATCATGAAAATTGTTATAAGCTGACTTTAGTGAAAAAACAAATACTATTACTAGTATTTGTCCCAGGCTCCTTTACAGACTCTTATACCTAAATGAATCAGAATCTATGGGGATTATAAAACAACACCAACACCAACAGAAAAACTTTCTGTTATATGTACAATTTAATGTTCACAATACATTTATTGTGGGAACAGAACTATGGAGAATTCAAAGACAAGAACTGTTTTTCTCACAGTATCGATTTTTATGTACATTGCATCAGATATGTATTATGTTATTTAAATTTCAGGTCAATTAAGTTAAACTATATTTTAAATTACTTATTTATTTTTATTTTATTTGTGTTTTCACTGAATGGATGTCAGTTTGAGGGCATCAGATACTCTGGAATAGGAGTTCCACATAGTTTTGAGCTACCGTGTTAGAGCTGGGAATTAAACCTGGGTCCTCTGAAAGAGCAGCCAGAGCTCTTATCCACTTAGCCACCTGTGCAGCCCCAGCTTAAAGTATTTTTAAAAGACTTAAACTTGGATATTTGAAAAAAATAGATCAAACAAATCAATCCCATAAAATATATATGTATATAACAAGTAAGCACAGATACATTCATACAAGCACTCACACTCTAACTTTAGCCAAAATACTAAATAGTAAAGTTACTGTTTATCTCCAGATAGATAAATAGCTTTGTCAAAACCATCATCATCATCATCATCATCACCACCACCATCATGATCATCATCATGATCATCATCATCAATACGCTGTACGCTTAGTGTCATCTGTGCCTTTAGTCCATTAAGTCTTTTTCTTATCTCTGCTTAGAGCTTCTTTTAGGGTCAGGGAGAGAATTAAGAACTTGGAGTGATGGAACAAATCTGTTTTGCTCAATATATACTCTTCAAATTCTACCATCATGGAAAATATGCATGTATCTACTTCAAACGCAGTTCTTTATGTTTTTCAGAGATCTCCTGTGTAGGCAGGCATCCTATTACTAAATATTGCCCTCTGCCTTAGCTCCTGGCTTAGCTGTGTCTCTGTCTATCGTTTGGAAGACAGGACTCATTCATTGGACAGGACTTAGCAAGAAAACTTTAGCCTTGCTTTACCCTTGTTTCATTCAAGTGTACAAATGAGTCTCTTCCCAGTGTTAACTCATTATACTCATCCCTGCACTGTGAACTGCACAAGAATGATTTGATCTGGGACACTTTCCCTTTCTCATGCTTAGCATTGTTCCTCAACAGTGCACAGAGGGGGGGGGGGAGACAGAGACAGAGAGAGACAGAGCGAGACTGAGAGACAGAGACAGAGCGAGACTGAGAGACAGAGACAGAGACAGAGGGAGACAGAGACAGAGACAGAGAGACTAAGAGAGAGAGAGACAGAGAGAAATTGAGAAGGAGAGAGGGAGAGAGAGAGAGAGAGTCCTACTCCCCAAAGGTATTTCTTGGCATTTCTATTACTGGACCATCTGAAGAAAGAAAAATTCAAAGAAAATATAAAATTAGACATACTTCCTAACTTCAACCAACCTTCTAGCTCTGTGGGAAGCTACTAGAGAAGTCCCTGAGCATCTGTGCTCAGTTCTGGCGACTTACTCAGATGCAAGAATGTTTTAAAAGTTCATATATCTATCTGCCTTACATATACTGGTGTGTATATTCACACAAATATAAACTTACATAATTTCTTTCTTTCTTTTTTTGTTTTTGTTTTTGTTTTTTGTTTTGTTTTGTTTTGGTTTTTTGAGACAGGGTTTCTCTGTGTAGCCCTGGCTGTCCTGGAACTCACTCTGTAGACCAGGCTGGCCTCGAACTCAGAAATCTGCCTGCCTCTGCCTCCCAAGTGCTGGGATTAAAGGCGTGTGCCACCACTGCCCGGCACATAATTTCTTTTTATATTGACATGGGATATTGGAACAAAAGTCAGTCACATAATTGACAGACAATAATAATTTATTGGTGGCTTTCTGAAACCATGGATAGTAATATTCATAAGATTCTGATTTCCTTTGGTACACACGACAGGTGGCAGAATAAGATAGACAGATCTCATAGAAAATTCCTTAGAAGGGATATATTAGAAACACACACGTGTATACCTTGATTATATAAATAATTTCACCCTCACTTTGAGCCATATGGAAACTCTGTGGATGTTACAAACAAGCCTCACACAACTGCAACTCTGGGTCTCATAGCTCCCATGTCTTACCAGGCTTGGGGACGATCAGCTGGGCACTACTTTGGGAATTGCCAGCCTCATTTTCAGCCACACATTGATAAAAGCCTTCATCTGACTTCACCACCCCAAGGATCCGTAAGTTGCTTCCTCCCTAGGGGAGAAAAAAGGAAAAGCAGTTGAGATTATATTGTAAAAGGGGGAAAGACCTCAATGTAACAAAATAGACACAGAACAGAGAAGTTAAGAAAAGTCATGAGTCTCTCTAGTCAATATGCTCTATGCTTTCTGAAAAATATTTCACATCCCTCATTTTATTACTGAATTTCTTGGGCAGGATTCTGCATAAGCCTGTAAAAAAAGTATACTCATATAACAAGACATCTTCCTGTATATTTAAGTGCTAAACTTAAAGTTTTCTTTATCAAGAATGCAAGAAATCCAGATCAATATCTTAAAAACATTGTGTTCCTTCACCTCATGAAGGAAGGTGGATTTAGGAGATAAAATAGACAAATAAACAAGGAAGGTATGAAGAAAAACTCCTCCTCCTGGCAAATTTTGAAGAGAAAACTACTCAGGTTAAATTATTTCTGGAAGTATTTGCCCAACATAGTGTCTGTGGATCCTTTAAAATAGCAATTTCTTTGGCATAATCTTCAGGGTGCTAGAAGTCGAGCCTATCATAGATTTTTATGCCCATTTTGGTTTTGTGCAGAGTGGAAAAATTTTACCTTCAGCAATCCATTGTGGAAACCCAAAGTTAACTCCTTTTGTGTATAATTTAAACCACAATCTGTTTCAAGGATGGATGATAAAATGATCTGGAGATAGTATTTAATTATACAAACTCAGTTTATCTTCAATATTAGTGCAAGAATTAGTTCAGTAAGTGAGACATGCTAAATCACTTCCCCTAAAGTCATTAAGAGATAAATATTACCTCACAGGGAATTCGTAATTGTTTTTAGTGTCTTGTAGTCAATTTTCAACTGATGTAAAATTCTTAGATAAAGCTGGCTCACTTCTAATTAACAATTCTCCTCTAAGTTTCTGTCTGAGCTCAGCATTACATGTGTGAAGCACAATGGCTCTCAGATTTCTGAAACTACTCAGGAAATATTTTTAAGCACATTTTGATGTGAATAGGGCATATACCATACATTTTCTTCCACCTAAAGAAAAGAAGCATTTGAATAGCTCAGCTGTAATGAGTCATGCTGTGAGAAAGATTATTCAAACTGTAGGGGAAAAAATAAATGTTGCATTTTATCATGGGTCCTTAAGGGCACTCAACAATTTCCTTTTCATGCAAGTAGCATATATTTTAGGCGCATGCACCACTTTTCAAGCTGCCCAATGGCAGGTCATTTTTTAATTCAGTGGTAGTGAAAGAGCATCGCATTTAAAATAATGGATTGGTGTGGCATTCAAAAGTTAAGTGGTGCTCTCTCTTACTCTTACCCAACCAATTAAACAAATGAAAGTAAAAGCAAAAATGGAAAACAGAGACAGCAATGATAAAGGTGTGGTGTACAGATTTATTCTTTAGAAGTATAGTGTGACAAAATGCATACAACTAGAAGACTATGGAAATTACTCAGAGCTGTCTGATTGTGGAAGAGTCATTTAGCAACAAGGACACACAATGCCATAGGGGAATACTGCGGTGGTCTCTCTGGATGACTATGCTCTAGTTCCAACTGCCTGGGAGACTTGGCTCTGTTATGGCTTTTCTTTGATAGGGTCATATTTGTCTGAAATACAAAAGCTCTTAGGGCCATCTTCTTTAGTCACACAGTTCTTCTCATAGTTAAAAAAATGGAATTTTTAGTTCTTGTATGCCCATATGCCTGAAATCAGAACTTTTGAGATTAGCCTACATCTAACAGAGAGTTTTCATAATGGCAAATGTTCAAGTGGCAAATGTTTCTTCTAGTGATGGAGAAACCCATAATCCTATGGTCTCCCACAAGGATACTGAATGTGAACTAGAATTTTACGGAGTTGTAAGGAGTATGGCTCACAGTATGTTTTTTGTTTCTAACATGGGAAGCAGAGTTACAAAACAATAGAGAATGTGTAGCTTCTCAGGTAGAGCCAAGACCACAGTTAAAACTTCTGTCATCACTTCTCCATAGGGTTATCAGGGTTCGCCTGGGGAAACAGGGAAGCAGTACTGGAGATGTCTGCAGTAGGTCAATCATAAGAACAACAAGCATATCTTACTGAATAGCATCACTGATGGTAGAAGCTGAACATATAAACTAATCCTAGATCCTTGCATTCTGCAATCAAGTTTTCAAACTCTAACCCATGAAATGATAGTGAGAATAATTTGTCTTAAACTCTTTATTTGCCTTCTCTTCTCCCCTGACTTCTCCACCCTCTCTTTCTCCTCCTCCTCATTTTCTTCCTTTCTTATTTCATTCCTTGAATGTCCTTCCTTCCCTCCTTTTTTCCTTCTTTCTTTCTCTCCATTTTGTAAACATAAAACATGCCATATTAGCTGTCTGGAATTACAAATGATTTGCTTTTCTAAAACAATTGTTATATCAGAAACTGCTATGTTTGGGACCCACTCACAATCTCTGGATCCTCCAAAGAACTTGGGCCACTTCTCCAGATTCCATTTTCCAAGCGAGAGAAATTAGTGGAAAATAGCAAATAATGACTGGGATTGCAAAACTGATATGAAAAGAATATAATTACCACTATCTGAAAATAATCACTAGGAATCACCACATCTCCATTCTTCATCCAATTCACAGTGGGCACAGGCTTCCCCGAAACTGTACATTCAAACTCAATATCCATGCTTTCATAGGCATAGAGGTTGGAAGGGTGATTTAAAAACCATGGTGGAACTGCAAAGACAGAAAACAGGAGATGAGTGGGCACACGGTTGTATGTGCTGAGGTCTCACTGAAATGAAAACAATGATCTGTAATTTGTGCCACTTACCAACTCTTAGCTTATTAAACAAGAATTAGTGGAGGATATAGTTCCCCAAACCCTAATGCAAGTCACAATGTTTTACCACAGAAAAGAAATAAAATATTTCTGAGAAAAATACATGCAATTAATATTTTGAAGACCAACGTGTTTGTATTCATTTGTTCTATGAACTGAAAAGTAGATAATGCTTAGTAAACTGTATCTTAGGAAAAAAACAGTTAAGTTTACATGTACAACACAATTCAGATAATGAGATCAGAAAGATCTGTAACACTAATTTTTATTGCGATTTAGTTATAGAGGTTTTCTAGTAAAAAAAATGTTGTAATGATCTTATTAACACATTTATATTGTTTTAGCAACTATCTACTATACTATATAATTACACTATATAAGATTATTTTCTGATTATGTTATGTCATCAATTAATTTCTTTTAACTTGTTAATTACCATAATAATAGTTGTTACATAATGGGAATTTGTTTTTGAAAGAAAACTACAATATAATACATCTTAGCTAATGACACTAGCTCAGTTCCTCAAAACCAGGAGGTAAAGTACTAGGTATAATTTACCCCAGCAATGTGGAGATTAAAGGTGAAATATGCCTTGACTATTCATGTAGTCTGAGAAGAAACATAAAAAATTCAGTGAAGTACCAGCCATAAGCTTGGTTTACGTAGAAGGCATGCATCTTTAGTATCCATTTTCCAACCATTTTTTAATCACGTTCAGTGTGCAACGAGTGATCGTTTCTATACATGTGAGTAACTACACATCATCCTTCTTCAAACCAGGATTACCAAGCTTTCCCAAGACAACACAGTAAGTATTCATGTTGTCTTTGTTTCTCACCACGAACTATGACAACAGGCAGAGACATTATAAGCATCGTAGTTTCTTCGTTATTTCTTCCATCTTTTTTTATTCTCAGTCTTTCTTAGAGTCTTGAATTGTAGCTAAACATTTGAACCTCCAGGACTAAACTCCTTTAATTTCTTTAATCCTTCATTGGGGCAATTGATTTAGATGACTAGACTCGGAATCATGAATATTCATGCTCTAAAGTCATGAAAAAAAAAGCCTCAGAGCGTTCTAAACACTGTATACAGGGCTAAATTATGTATTTAATATTGATAATATTATTAGCATGATGATGATTTTTTTCTGATTCCTTTGCCAAGTTCACTGACAATGTACCAAAAGACATCTGAAATATTTATTGAGTGCCTCTGTGGACATATATATGAGCTGAATCTTTACAACTCTGTCCTCAGTTTTACACAGATTTGCATCCAGTAATTATTTACTAGGCAACAGGCAGTATTTCTTGGGAAAAGACAAAGTAGAATTTATTAGTCCACTCTCTTTATATTTAGCAATTTCATCATAGTTCTCTGAGGCATGATGTATTATAATTATTTTAAAACGAAAAAAATGTCATACTACAAGGCATTTACATAACTTTCTTCAAAATTATACTCCTTGTAAATTAAGAACCTGGCAGTCTGCTGCCCGGCCCACATTCTTTACTGCTTTGCTGTAACTTCCTCTTTTGATACCTAACATTCTGGTGGAACAGTAACTCAGAGATGTTTCTAGGGTCTTAGAGAAGATAGAAGCATGCTCTGAGAGCTATTTTAGAAATGCTAGCAACTGTCTACATACTTCAAACCATTAGGCCTATTTGTCCTATGGATGGGAAAGTCCTTAAGTCTGCTCAATCAAACTGCTCCCTTGCATCAAATTTGGAAATATATGAGTGCTTTGGAGGCTTGCAATACTGGACACATTCACTAGTGTATCTTCAAGGTAATGACCTGCAGTGAAACAAATATTTCAATAATATGAGTGTTTATATGCATAGAGTATGTGCCAGAGTGGGAGAAGATGAAGGAAGGAAGAAATGGTGTGAAATGGAACAGAAAAACAACCTAAACTTTAGGAGTAGGAACAGGAAGGGTCAAGGGTTCAGGAAAGGAGGAAAGGCATCCAGAATATCTAGAATCGCAGCAAAAGGATCCAATTTTCACCAATCCCAGGGATGGAGCCTGAATGGCCTGGGTTTTAATCTTACTCTGTATATTCAGTAAAGCTACCTCGGATTTTATCCTCACTTATAATGTAGAGAGAAGAATTGAGACTAGTGACAGATGATGTAGGTAAACAACACACATTTGAAAGGAAAACAATAGCAGAGCCTAAAAGAATGCACAGCCTATGTATTATTTTATTGTCCATAATTTATACAAATATATACATAAACACGGACACTGTGTGAGTGTTTGCATGGACATAGGTAACTTCATGATATTTAAAAATGTATGTTATTTTCTTGTTTTCTATTCTAGGTGTCAAAATGATATACTTCATATAGTAGAGCTTCTGATAAACAAATTATATTTAACTGATTTCTATTTGCAAAGTAGCTACATTCCAAATCACTCTGTTCTTTAATCTGCTAGATAGGAATCATTTTTCAATTTATTGTCTTTCATTGGGATAGATAACATAGAGTGGATTACACAGTCAATTCTGAAACCATCTCACTTTATTGATGATTAAAATTAAGGGGATAATTGCATTTACTAATATAATATGGGAAGCATCATGGGTTGCCACAATAATTATTACCACTTACATATATATATATATATATATATATATATATATATATATGTATGTATGTATTATGGCCAGCTTTCTGAATTTTCATTAGAACTTATGCTTTCAGCATTACACTTTACACTGTTTTTACTGAGCAATTTACATACATTTTTTATAACTGGTTAATTAATATCTATATTAGATATTTGGTGCACTGAAATAGTTGTCTAAAGTACATTGAGATTTTAAACATGATAAAAACACATTGTGTATCCAAACTGGCCCCAGGTCTGTATTTCCTGCCATGTCTTATGAGAATGTTTGTCATCAGCATATTATGATCAAGATAAGTACTAATAAAGTCTTTTCACACCACATATTTAGTACAGTGTTTCATTTTCATAATAGAATATACATTTGTTTTTCATTTTAAGAACTCAATAAAGTTCACATTTTCTTACTATACTATGGGTATACTGGTTTAAGGTACAGACTAGTAGAATTTTGAACAATGTTATACAAACCTTAAAAAATTCTGAGTTAAAGGTGGATAATGAAACAAAGAGTAACATGAGGTGGAAATGATATAACATGGCCATTTTATATAGAAACATAGGATATGTGTTATATTAGAATAACCTTCTGAAAAAGAATACATTTATGGCCCGCATAAATTCAAATATTTGAATGCTTAAGGAGTGGCATTAGAATGTGTGGCCTTGTTATATTAGGTGTGACCTTGTTGGTGGAATTGTGTCAGAGAGGGTGGGGTTTGAGGTTTCAAATGTTCAATCTAGCCCCCCCTTCTCTTGCTGCCTCATAGTCCAGATGTTGAACTCTCGGGTCCTTCTCCTTCTATTCCTTCTGTTAGAGGCACCTTGCATCCCAGTTGTATGTGGGGTTTTGTCTTTTTTCTCCTTCACTTACTATTCTAGCACTGTGTCCAATATTTGTTAAGAAGTGCTAGCTAAGTCATCTTTCATATGTGTATGTATCTGCCAGCCAGATGAAAGTTCTTGAGTGCAAAGTCCTGAGCATATGACTGGTTTTCAGTCTTCTTGTATTTATAGCTCTGCCTTTCACTCTATGAAAGCAATAATTCTAGGACTTAAAACTATTTACCTGCAGCCATTGCTTAAAAAGGAAGAAAAATTAAGTACCATGATATTTCAAACATATCAAATATGAATAATATAATGATAGTTTCCAACAAGATATTGATTTTAATTATATTTGACTTCTTTGGATAAAATGAGACTCATGACTAGAAATATTCCTATTTGTAACAAAGTTTTGATTTTCTAGAGTATTTATGCCTTTGTAGTACATTAAATATTCTGGAAAATATTATAGCCAAGAAAATGCTGATCCAAATCAACTGTCAATGAACAGGATACAGAAAAATATAAAAATTCTTGAATAAGATTTTTATCTTTAATGAAGATCAATATATATGATATATTCCTTCAGTGCCTACCAGCATAAATAGGGCAGCATAGGTAAAACTTACTTTTAGGTATGTTTTCTCTAAATGTAGTTGATTTCCTTTATAAAACCTGTGTGGTGTTCACACACTTACATTCATACAATGAAGCTGCTTTTGTTACTTGAGGTCCAAAGTCCTCAATGGTAACCAATCTAGTGGCATGGATTTCATCAATGCCATGATTATCCCGAATATATATTTAGTGTCTTCTTTTGCTCCCTGATCTCCACTCATGGCCTCAGCCTTTTAATATTTAAATAAGTTATTGTTTTCCCTTTATTAATGTTTTAAATAAAACAAATCATATAACTCTTCTCATTTTTTTGGTTTGTAAAAAAACATTATTTTCAAGCATACTTCATTATATGAAATTAATGTTTTCAGCGTTATTTAGAGTTGAATAGATTTTATACATTTTAAAGATTTCTTAGAGCTCTTTGAAGTGACAAAGAACTTCTTTTTAAGAAATATTTTAATTTTTAAAAATGTAATTAACATATAATTACATTTTCCTTTATTCCCCAATGTCTTCCAGGTCCACTCACCCACCCCACCCCACCACCTAACTTTCTTTCAAATTATGGCCTCTTCAACAATGCCTTTCTGTAATTCTGGTGGTGTAAATGAACAGAAGGCAGTACAAATCACTCCAGAGAATGCCTAACATGAATCATAAAATACAGATCTTGTTAGAAAAAAAAAAATCTACATGACCTTTAGCAACCATTATTTCTCCCTAAGAATAATGACCATTTGGTATTGGATAACCAATTGGTTGGTGTGCTCTTCCTCAGGGCAGGCTATTCCTCCTCCTTTCAGCACTTGGTCTTTACTTCATCCAAAAATTATCTAAAAGTAACATTATACAGGCTAAGGAGGTTGTATTTAAGAATATGCATATGCATATATATATATATATATATATATATATATATATATATATATATATATGATTATATTATGCATATAATTACTATTAATGTAAGAACAGGCCATGAATTTGAAAGAGATCAAAGAAGGATAAATGGGAGTGTTTGAAGAAGGAAAGATAATGGGGAGAATGATATCATTGTATTATAATTCTTTAAACAGACATAATAAACTATGAATATGCAAAATAAAATAAAATACAAAAGGATAAAAATGTAAAATCCACTGAGTCTTTAGAGGGGGCCCTTTGGACTTTACTTACTCATTTATTTTCAGAAAAAGGTCAGTAGTTCCTTCTTGAAATGGAAGCATCTGAAGAGACTAACCACACAATGGTTGAATGCCCCCCACTGTGTCTGCAGTGTAGAAAGAATTCTCCATGCCCAAAGCAACAGCTAAAAAGCAAACCACCTGCTACAAATGTGAGCTTAGCCGTACTGTAGAGTAGGAAAGAAAAAATACACCTAAACAGAATTCTGTCCCCCGGGCCAAATGTTGCTAAAAGACTATCCAATTCAGCAATAAGACATTGCTCTCTCATTTTCCAAATTCGTCTTGTTTTGTTTAACTCTGTGCCGATTTTTGCTGTCCAAGAAATTTTTGTTCAAGGAACTTAATTTTAAATGTATTTCTTCTTTTATTGACTTAGTAACAAGCGTCCACAGGAATACTTCCACCTAGGCCTGTCTTGTGTGATGACACATTTGAAATCTGTTTAACATTTCTCTCTAATGTTGTTCATTATCACTTCTATACCAGTCTCCTGCTGTAGGGCCAGTTGTTGACCCTGCATCTCATTCTTTTTTTTTTTTTTTTTTTTTTTTCATATTTTTTTTTTTTATTTATTTATTTTTGGATATTTTATTTACATTTCCGATGATTCCCCTTTTCTTTAG
>CM052715.1:54882375-54927629 GCA_028551405.1 Uromys caudimaculatus
GGTATATACCCAGGAGAGGTATAGCTGGGTCCTCAGGTAGTATTATGTCCATTTTTCTGAGGGTCCGCCATACTGATTTCCAGAGTGGTTGTACCAACTTGCAATCCCACCAACAATGGAGGAGTGTTCCTCTTTCTCCACATCCTCGCCAGCATCTGCTGTCACCTGAGTTTTTGATCTTAGCCATTCTGACTGGTGTCTTTACTTGTGTCTCTCACATACCTAGCTATACTCTAACAAGACCATCTAGGTTAGGATAAGTCCCACACTTAAATGGTAGGAATATAATGTGTTGGGTATAAAACCATTTGATTTTTTTATTGCAATTCATCTTAATTAGAGTTTTTGTAATACTTTTTAAGCAGTTTTCATTCTGTATTTTCTTCTCTATTTTTGTTATTCAAGAAGATCTTTTAGTATATTCCCACAGCAGGGATGTATGTATGTATGTATGTATGTATGTATGTATGTATGTACGTATGTATGTATGTATATACATATATATGAATTATATATTCATATTATTAATAAAAGTATGTGTAACCTACATTATATGGTCCTAAAATTTGCTAGTGTACACTGCTTTTTTATACATATTTAAGCTAAGCAGAATATATATTATTTTCTGGCTATAGATAACCATAAGCTGAGAAAGAAACAGCATCTATGAAATAAGGAATTGTTTTTCTTCTAACATCAATACAAATTATGACAGCTGAATACTAGAAGCATCAGTACACAAGCTTAACTGCTATTGTTGCCAAAGTCCGTATTTTAATCAGTACCGGGAAGTGAAAGTCCAGATCTTTTGACTTTCATTTCTACTTCCCATTAGCAATAGTTACTGTGAACACAATCTATGAAGAAAATCTTTCTTTTATATAGCATAGCTTCTCTATGTGGAGAAGAACAACATCTGATCCTCAACCTTTACTTCAAAGGCCTTCATACATACTAGGAAATGATTTCACATCTTTCCACACAATTTTCTTTATCGAGACAAATAATCCTAGTCAGTGCCTTTCCCCATTGCAGGCTTTCTCCTTAATCAGGGTTGCTTTTCTCTAAGTCCTGACTGAACTTTTCATTTCTCTTTTCAATTGTGAGAGCTAAAAGTAAATTGGAAGTGTGATTCCATTAGGCTCAAGCCTATGATAAAAATAATAGGAGCCCTGCCCCAAAGCCCTAGTTCTATACGCACAGTGATGTCGAAACCACCCCTTGGTTAACACAAAGGGATGAAAATTAATTCACTAGTGCAGATACTGCAATCACCAACAACTGTGTTTACAGATATGTATGTAAATACACACATATAAATATAGTAGTACATAGAAAATTGATAAACATTTTCATCTTCTGAATGTTTACTTGCACGGTGAAGTAAATGAAAAAACATACACATACATGCACACACAGACACACAGACATAGACACACACACACACACACACACACACACACACACACACACACACACACACAGACATATTAGAAATATCTGTATAACCAAAAATAGAAAAGAACTAGAACAAATTATAGTTACTAATACTGCAAACGTAAATTAGATATCAATTGTTTTCCCTTAATCAGTTATAATACCATCTGTCCTTTTGGTATTTGAAAGTAAAAGTGTAGAGAGTTTAGATATTTGATGACAATTTCATGGGTGAGAGCTACATTTGACTATTTTACACTGAACATTGAAGAGGTAGATAAATCTAACAGAATTTTGCCAACTTATTGTCATATGAGGAAATCCTTCAGTACACTCAACTGAGTTGATAGATTCAGTTGCAATACTGAACCAACTTCCCTGACCAATAACAGACAGTATGCTGCAATAATTGTCTACTCACCAGCAACCTTTCAATTTATACCTTTAAGCATGAGCTCATATAAAATCTATAGATAGCCTACATTTTCCCTTTTCTCATTGAGAAAATGCCATGGTTATTAAAAAAGTATAAGGCACTCTTAAGTTACTAGTTGTTCTAGTTTTGTTTGTTTGTTTGTTTGTTTTGTTTTTGTTTTTCGAGACAGGGTTTCTCTGTGCAGCCCTGGCTGTCCTGGAACTCATTCTGTAGAACAGGCTGGCCTCGAACTCAGAAATCCACCTGCCTCTGCCTCCCAAGTGCTGGGATTAAAGGCGTGCCCGGCTTGTTCTAGTATTTTGTTGTTTCAGTTTCTGCAATAATAAAACAATGACAAACATAACTTGGGAAAAGGCATGTTTTAGCTTTCTGGATCAACCATCATTGAGGAGAGCCAAGACACCAACCTGGAGGCATGAACTCTGATGCCATAACTGAAGCATTTATCACAGAGGAGCCCTACCAACTGGTTTGCTTCCCTTGGCTTGCTCAGCTACCATTCTTATACATCCTAGTCCCACCTAGGAACGCCACAGTGGACTATGTCCTCCCACACCAGTCCGCAATCAATAATGTGCTCACAGGTATAACTGCAGTCCAGTCTTATGGAGCCAACTCTTAAATCTAGGTTCCTGTTTTGGAAGTATATATGTTTGTGTTGTGTGACAAAATCATCTAGCACAGAAATATAGAGTTAATTGTCTGCAACTTCATCTCTAAAAATAGAAGTAGGAAATAGAACCAACCAGCCTATTGAATGTTCTGTAAGAGTCTCATGCAGCTTTCTCTGAACCCATTGTCCAATACACATTCGTTATTTACACGTGTCTGAAAACCTGAAGCTTTGTGCCTCAAAGCTTAAACTATCTGAGGAAGGTTGGTAGTTAAGTTTCAAGGTAACACTTAATATACAGGAGCAAATACAATGTTTATATAGAGCTACTTAGATGATAAAATTTTCAGATATGATATATATATATGTATATATATATATATATATATGGAAGAAGGGAAGGATACAATGTAATCAATAAATAAAGTACACACCACAGAATAGAAAGGCATTTTTCAAGTTGCTTCACACAATGGAGTCACTTAATATGTAAAGAGATTAAATGAAAATAGAGGTCAAAAATTAGATCGCAAAGCGAGAGGCCAAAATGAAATGGGAGATAGCCAAAAGAAAAAGCCCAACATCATCATTACAAAACCAATGTATAAATCACAAGGCATAAAACCAACAACAGATGCAGCAGAAAATCAAATTACCAAGAGACAGGAGACGTGAAATATTCACACCAAATGTCAGTGGAAAAGACAAAGCAAAGAAATAGTGAAGGCCAAAGCTGTGCTGAGGCAGACAAGCTAAGACGAGGCTTCTTTAATACAACTGGCACTCACGATAGCTTGAATGCAGAGATGGAGCATCAGATAACTTTGGGAAATGTCCCTCAGAAAGAAATGTGGATTTGCAAATTGAAATACTGCTCCATGTTTCTGGGAAATTGAATATATAATTAGACATGGCAAGATATGAGGTAGATCTAATTTAAACTATTGAACCTGAAAGGTATAGAATTACTTGAACGTCCAGGAATAAAACACCAGCACATGGAAAAAGGCAAGCCTGAATTCCCAGGCGGTAGTCTTCACTGTCAATAAGCAACGGAACAATGTTATTCTAACGTACAAGACTTGATTATTTATTTATAAAGCCACATTCTCAGTGATAAAAGTGATGACAGAATACAGCACCTTTTACATGGTTAAACAACAAAGAAATCCAGGCAATTAGGAGTACCATCAAACCAGAGAGCTCTCCACAGTGCAGAACAATGGTTGACTTGCAACATGTTTACAGAGTGAAATGATAAAAATCAAAATGGAAATAACGAGTGTGGAAGAGAATGACATCACTATACACTTAAATACAGTGAAACTAATACTTTCCCCAAAGCCTGCAATTGGGGAAATGATTGTGCATATAATGATGATTTCTGCTATAGGCAGCCTTTCTTTCTCAGCATGGAGCTCAGTCATGTTTCTGAACCCTGAACTTGAAAAGACTACTATCCAGAGGATATTGCTGTAAATGTCTTTTCAGTCCTTCACTCAGAGGTTTGTCAAATTACACAGAAGGAGATGTAAAAGCTAAGATTTAGGGAATTAAATTCATATGATTTTTTTTTTTCAAAAACAGTAGGAGTGATTTTATGAAATAAGTTTGTATGTCTGTGTAATTGTGTGTGTTGGTGTGTGTGAGTGTGTATTTGTGTGTGTTGGTATGGTTTGTGGGAGTTGGTGTGTAAGTACGGGTATCTATGTGTGTCTCGACTTGTGTTTGCACGTGGAATCAGAAGGTTTAGGAAAATCTTAACCTTAGTAAATATATTGCAAATCTTGTCTCTGAAAACAACAGAGAGGAGGAAGAAAGAAAGAGTCAAAGAGAGACAGAGACGAAAACAGAGACAGAGTCTTGGGCAAGGAAACATGCTAAGGCATTTGAATATAAATGCACTTTCATTATTTATATTTGTTTCTATATTTCCAAAATCCTGTGAGTACCTAACAGTGCAGCACCTAGAGGATGTGCTCTGACCATCACCCTCTCAACTTTCCAATATCTTCATGACTAAAATGGTTGTATCGATTGTTATTGACGTTACATATACTAAGCCTCTTCATAAATTTAATGCTGCACCAGAGCATTCTCTGTTGCTAAGACAACGTGAACTATTCTTAAGTTTTGTTTCTAGATTTAGAATGTTTTGAGGCCACCTACATGCAAGTGTTTATAGATGTCCGAATGCTGTTCAGGATGAACAATTTATACAGCTTCAATTTAGAAAAGAAGAACAAGGAAAATAAAACTTCCATCTTACTTTTTAGGCTGCCAGTAAAATAATATTTGAGGAGCATTAATGTATTGCTTAGCACAATAAATACCAGCACAAGCATCTCGTAAAACTCACTGAGAGTCATTCAAAGGCAGGTCAAGGATAATTATTTCATCTTCTTACTGAGAACACTCCTCTTAAATCAACAAATACAAGGGACTTACCATTAAGATATTAAAGAATAACTCCAGCACCTATTTATTGTAACTTGGATACTTGTATCTGCCTCTTGTTTAGTATTGTGAGTCCCAAGTGTGTATTGTACATGTACACAATCACTTGGGCATCATAGGACGAGGTCAGGTGTGTATCCTTCATTCCACCTTGTTTGTCTCTTTGTCTTTTTGACATTGCATATGCCATGCTTCTGAAGGCTTTGGGCTTCTGAAAATTCTTGTGTCTTCACACCCATCACCCTATCAAGGTACTGGGACTGTAGCCTCTGGAGCGAGCTAAGCATCTGACTTTTTGCACTGATCGAGGCTTTTCTTCATGATACCGTCCCCATTCCTCTATGCCTTTTTAATTTTTAAGGTTTGGTTTCTAGAAATCCTAACTATCTTAACTCAAATTAGACCACATTGCATAATATTTGACTGGTTTTTTTGGTTTGGTTTGGTTTGGTTTGGTTTTTTTTTTTTTTTTTTGGTTTTTTGTTTTGTTTTGTTTTTTTGAGACAGGGTTTCTCTGTATAGCCTTGGCTGTCCTAGAACTCACTCTGTAGACCAGGCTGACCTCGAACTCAGAAATCCGCCTGCCTCTGCCTCCCGAGTGCTGGGATTAAAGGCATGTGCCACTGCTGCCCGGCCTATTTGACTGTTTTTAAAGTGAAAATTTCAAAAATTGAAAGAAGTATGTATATTGTGAAATGTTATAAAAATCTTACCAAACTGACAATCCATTTCTAAACAATAAAAGATTTTGTTCACAATAAATTAAATTACATTTAAAAAATTTGCACAAGGTATTTAAATCATAGAGGAATAATAAATAGCATGTGTATGATTCACAGTAGTAATGTAAATTAAATTTAGATTCCATAAGGCATATATTCTATTGTGATGTATTAGCTTGAAATTAAAGTTTAATAGATTAGGAAAATAAAAATACATTTTTTTGAAAATATAAAATTCTAGAATATGTATAAAATTAGGTTGCAAAAAACTAATTTTATTGGCTACTAAGAATTCCACTGTATTCATCATAAAAAATTAAATATGTCACTTGCAGAAAAATGGATGTGATTGATTACTAGGAAATTGATGATTTCCTATTAAGTTAAATGTATTATATTAATAGAAATATCTATGTGTGTGCAAACACACAGATGCAAGTGTATGGCATAGGGGGTTATTTTGGAAATGGCAGGGGGAGGGGAATGGAGGAAAGGCAGGATTACTAAGTGGTAATGAAGTATTGGCAAAGGAGTGTATATGTTGAGCTTTCTTATCCCAGGGCGGTTTAGAGGAATTAAAGAGGTCATTTACCATCTATTTTGATTTTGCTGTTACAGGCAGGGATTAGTTGCTGACCTACCTAGAAAAAGTCAACATGTGGGAATAGAAAAAGACTTCTTGACTCACCCAAAGCATCACTTCTGGCTGTTTCTTTGGCTTTACATTTCATCCTGAAATCCTCTAGTATTCAAAACATCATCAGAAATTGATGAAGGAATTCTTTTAGGGAAATATGGTTTATGGTTTCTTATATTTTATATTAAGCTTATATACTTTCTGATCCCAAGTAATTACATAATTGCATTAATTATATAGCTCATTATTTCAAAGAAAGCTGATTGGAATGCTTATACTACCATTGATTCTGATTTTAAAAAAATATGCTTTTCATAGAACTTGTAAAATTTTCTGGGTGTGTATTCACACTTGCTCTTCATATTTGCTTCATATATATTTTTCTATTTACATTTAATTCATGTTCTCATACCAAACATAGCAGGCATATAAATCAACACAAGACTACACCTTGCGAATAATCATTCATGCATACATACACCTTTGCGAATCAATAACCTATAAGCATGCATATGCCTTTGAATGATCTTCGGTACATTTACATGCCTTTAAGAAAAATGTAACCCAAAATATCAACATCTGTTCTTATGTACATATTTTAAATCTTATTCAGTTGTTTACATCGTAAATAGAAAATAACTCCACCAAGCTACATGTCAGGTTAATATTATATTAGAAAGAGTTATATTTTTTTTTTGCTTGTTTGATTTTTCTTTTAAAATAAACCTGAAAACCAAATGGAGCACAAATGTAAGCTGTAAAGGCTTAAAGAGAGAACTGTGAATAATTATTCATTACCTTATATTCTAAAGGACTAACTGTTGAAAAAATGCTGACTTGATTGACTAAGTGGAGTCTGTAAACTGCTCAGAGATTTAATCCTTCTCTTGCATTTTATGGATGAAGGAGCTAATAGTAAATGACTTCTATGGCATCACACACCTCATAAACACCAGAAGCAACATTGAAACTATGCTGTCTAAATTCCAAACAATGACTTTTCTCTGTTATCTAACCACATTGAAAAATATCAAGAAACCACATTTTCTGTATCAATTCTTCCATCGTGCAACATCTGGGTTGTTTCCAGCTTCTGGCTATCACAAACAAGGCCACTATGAACATAGTGGAACAACTGCCCCTGTGGCATGGTGGGGCACCTTTTGGGTATATTCCCTAGAGTGGTATTGCTGGGACTTCAGGTGGATCTATTTCCAATTTTCTGAGGAATGTCCAGATTGATTTCCAGAGTGGTTGTACCAGTTTACAAACCCACAAAGGAATACTACTCAGCTATTAGGAATGAGGACATCCTGAGTTTTGCAGATAAATGGATGGAACTGGAAAATATCATCCTAGGTGAGGTAGCTCAGACCCAAAAGGACATGCATGGTATGTACTCACTAATAAGTGGATATTAGCCAAAAAGAAAAAAGGAAAAAGAAAAAGAAAAAGAAAAAGAAAAAGAAAAAGAAAAGAAAGAAAGAAAGAAAGAAAGAAAGAAAGAAAGAAAGAAAGAAAGAAAGAAAGAAAGAAAGGAGGAAGGGAGGGAGGGAGGAAGGAAGGAAGGAAGGAAGAAAGAAAGAAAGAAAGAAAGAAAGAAAGAAAGAAAGAAAGAAAGAAAGAAAGAAAGAAAGAAAGAAAGAAAGAACAGAATACTCAAGATACAGACCACAGAACTCCAAAAGGTCAAAAAGCTAAAGGACCCAAGTTAGGACAACTCAGTCCCACTTGGATAGTAGAAGAAAACAATCACAAGAGGGTAGGGAGGGACATGGAAGGGAAAGGAGATTTAGGGGGGAGGAGAACATAATGCGATATTGGGTGGGGGGCAGAGGGACCAATCATGACTGCTTTCCAAAAGACCCAACAAGCAGTTGAAAGAGTCAGATGCAGACATTTGCACCCAACCAATGGACAGAAGTTGCTGATCGTTGTGGTTGAATTAGGAAAAAGCTGGAAGAAGCTGAGGAGGAGGGCGACCCTGTAGGAGGACCAGCAGGCTCAATTAACATGGATACCCAATATCTCTCAAACACTGGCTCACCAAATAGGCAGCATACACCAGCTGATATGAGGCCCCCAACACATATACAGCAGAAGACTGCCGGGTCTGGGTTTAGTCAGAGAAGATACAATTAACCTTCAAGAGACTGGCAGCCCCAGGGAGTTTAGAGTCTGGTGGGGTGGGGGGTGGGGTAGGGACATCCTCATAGAGACAGAGGGATGGGCAGGAGGTATGGGATGTGAAACATCTGGAGGGGGTATAAAACTTGGAGTATAAATAAATAAATAAATAAATAAATAAATAAATAAATAAATAAATAAATACCAAGTAAGGTAAAAATATTTTAATGTTCTCAGTCAATTTGGGTTTTCAAACAAAGTAGACCTTCCTTTTTATTTTTGTCTATCTAAAATATATACTATATTATTGCTGCTCTACATGGTAAACAAGCATGAAAGTCAATAGCATTTTCCAAAATGTCTCCATTTTTATATTTTAACGTGTTTCTCTCTACCTAATACATTGTAGCCCTGAAACAACTGTCCACTGTGTTTTATCCCCAAACTCAACATTACTACACTGATCTGTTAATATATACTTTGTTAATGTGCAGGGGCAAAAGTACTCAGGTTTCCTAAGAATGTGGATTGTGCATTCTGTATGGAGAAATTATACCATCATACAACAGATTAACTTGTCTTTTTTTTTGAAAATGTCTCTCATGCAAACAACAGAAAAAGATGCCTAGTAGTAACAGATCAAGACTATAAAAATATTGCTTTTGATTGTAACTGCAGACTCAGCAAAATGGAAAAACACAGTCTGCCTACCAAGTAAGAAGTGTGTGTTGTTTTTGCATGTATGCTTATTTCTGGATAATTCCCTCTCAGCATTTGTCTTCAACTACTAACATCTGGTCACATACCTCTAATTTTTTCCTATGTAGGCTTTATGTCACTTGTACTTAAATCTAAGTTACAATACAGATGCAGGGCTAGCAAAACTTTCCATCCAATATCTCCCTGCAGCATAGGACTATTTACACATGATTGATTGTCTTGACAAATGCTTTTTTGTTTTGTTTTACTTTGTTTTTCCATTTTTGGTTTGTTTTGAGCACAGGGCCTTGCCTGGTGTCCCTGAAATCTTTTACTATGTTGATGAAAATTGATAAAAAAAAAATAATTTTGTTAGCAGAATTTTGGAGGACTGATATTAACTCTATTATATTACCAATTTTAAAAAGTTCATGTCAGTGGTTTATTGCAAATGCATGTCAAGTTTGAAGAAATCTTTATAATCTAAGGCAGTGAAGGATACCATTGTATCCAAGATGAAAGGAATGCTTGGAACAAATTATCTCCCAGATGCTCACGCAAAGTTTTCAAACTGAGCTACTGAGTTCTAGTACTGATTGCACCTGAGACACAGAGTGCTTCCTTCTGTGCTGCAGTCTGGCCTCTCAGGTTTGCTTTCTCTACTCATAAGTACAGACTAGAGAAGTGGCTATTAATATACATAACACATTCAACAGTGCCTTCATTTGTGATTTAGAAAGCCCACGTAACATCCAGTTTGGCTGTAACTCACAATGTGCGTGGACATCATGTGAGTCAGCTTTGCAAACCATAAATACGTTTCTCTTCAAAGACAAAAGTATTGAAGACAGAAGCGATTGAGTGTGGTGCCCAATAAAGCTATGTATAAAAGTAGAGATTGCACGATTCCTTTATGACTCATGGTAGTTTAGTGCAATGCCATTTTCCTCAAAATAAAATCCCATAAATAAGAAAAAAAAACAAATTTTGTATTGCAATTAAAAGTTTCCCTACAAAATCAACCACTTTGGAATAGACCAATACTTCAAGAAAGTATTTTCATCTACGCATTTAATTTTGTGTGTGTGTGTGTGTGTGTGTGTGTGTGTGTGTATGTGTGTGTATGTGTGTGTGTGTGTAAGTATATATGTGCAGTATGCATGCCATGGTATGACTTGGAGTTAGTCTTCTACTACTGTAGATCCCAGGGATTGAACTCATGTCATCAGTCTTGGTTGCAAGTGCTTTTACCATTGAGCCATCTCCCTTGTTAGGTGCATCTTCTTCAAAAGCAAACACTATTGCAGAAATCATAGTACATTTGGATGACATATAGTTTGATCCACTTAGCAAAAAAATAATTGGAACTAAAATTTTTTTTCAACTTCTCTTTTTACGAAGACAACACAATTGCATTTCATAAAAATAGTTAGAAATAAAAATAAACTGCTCTTGTTCCTTATGACAAAACTTTTAATGATGTAAAAAGAGTCTTAAATAAGTTATTTTGTGTATTATTTCTAGAAATATAACTGATAAAAATATTAAATTGGGATAGATATTAATGAACATAAAATTACTTACATTAATTATTTGTAATGATAAAACACTAGACAGTATAACAAAGGACAAACACCCAAAGATTTTCAGATATTTTTATTCTATTCATTTCTCCTATTTAGAGAACAGATTCAATTTTTTCAAAGTGCTGTAGGTGTGAAAACTAAGACAAATTATGCAAATGCTTATAGTGAATAAAAATTATCAATTATATAATAATGACTGTTATTTAAATTAATTAGGATGAATACATTAATACTCAGTAAGGATTTACTATTATCCCATTAAATAAATGGATAGTAGTAGTGTGCCAGCTATGCAGTGTTAATTTAGGTTAATTCTAGTTTTTTCATAATTACTGTAATCTCTTCTATAAAAAAAGATGCTTTGGGCAATGTGCTTACATATTTTGAAGACTACTTTTAGCTTTGAGTCTGTTATTCAAACTGCATATTGACTTTGTATGGAATAACCATCATTATATATTTCTTAGTGTATTGACATAATTTTTGCACCACTTTGGTCAGATCATCTCCAGATAGTGAAAATCACTCTTCAGATCAGATAAAAGCCTTGACCAACATTTGCTCTTGTCCTTGTGGACCCAATAGAGAACAACATTAGTTTTGTTCTGGGACTTTACATTTTCTTCAGGGAAACAGGACACAAGAATATTCATAGATAGGGATGTGCAGATTAAAGTGTTTGAAGAATTGAAAGAGGTGTAGGATGATGAGAAATAGTATGAGGGGCAAGACCATTTGAGGAAAGGGCGGGGCAAGCTTGGCTACAAATATCCAAGATATACTAAAGGTGTCATCATAGTTTAAGTGAAGGGAAGAACACACATGAACTCAGAGAGGCTGTTTGAAGATCCTGTGCATCTACTTTCTAGGTGTGAAAACAACGAAAACCATTTGGGCACAATATACAATACAGATATAGATTGATCAGAATCTCCTTCCCCCTGTGGCTGAGGGACAGAAAACAACAGAACAAATGTGATAAATTCTAGAAAAGCATGTAGAAGCTTTGAGCACACAAAGGATGAAAGGCATTTGTGCACAGCAGAGGTTCTAGATCTTCACTATATTTCGAAGTTGCAGTCGATGGGAATTACAGTTAAACTGGAATTGTGTTGTAAGGTGAGAGAAGTATTGAGCTAGTTTCGTCTTTCCACTTGTCTGTTTGGCCTAAGAAATTGAAATGATGCCTTTGTACCAAAATATGGAGAAGCTTTCCATAGATGCATTACACTGGGATGCTTTGAGGGGAAATGAAAACTTTGAACATAATCATGTGAGCACATGTCTACTAGATAACTGAAAATATGGCCATGTGATGTGGCATGGTGGGCAAAGGTTTTGTTGAGGGAAACATGAGGAACAGACCAAAGAGTCTCACACACACACACACACACACACACACACACACACACACACACACACACACACACACACACATGCAGCATGGCAGTGCACATCTGTAACCTCAGGACTAGGGGGCAGTAGGAAATAGGCAAATCCCAGGAGCTAGCTGGGTAGTCAGTCTAGGCAAATTGAAAGGCTGTCTCCATTGCCTGTCTTTGGGCCTCAGTCCTCTGACTTGGATACATTAACTAGGCTCAATAGAAGATGCACCTAGTCCTACTGCAACTTGATCTACCAAAGAGGATTGAGATCCATGGGAGATCTCTCCTTCTCTGAGGATAAAGGGATGGGGGGATGGAGTTAGGGCAGAGAGATAGAGGGACTGGGAGGAGAGGAGGTAGAGGAAGCTGTGATGGGGAGGGAAGTAGATAAATAATAAAGATGAAGAGACACTAAAACATAAGGAAGTAGTAATAAAGGAAGATATCCAGTGCCAGCCTTGCCCATATGCCCATTCATATGCAGGTATACACATCTAAATGAATAAAGAGGAGAAAGACCACCCAATGCAACTGTGTGGTTCATTGATCCTGATAAATTGATCAGAGTGTGGAAACACACATAATAGTAAAGAGAAGACAGACATGAGGATAATGAGCCTATCCTTACCCACGTTCTACCCTCAGGGCCTGCAGCATTGCAGGATGAGAAACAGCTGGAGATACCTTGGGTTATACCTTGCCATCTCAGTTTTTGTTTCATACTCTTCCTGAAGCCCTAGCTACCCACAAGATTCTATTTTTATAATGTATTATGCTCTCCATTGACTTAAGCCAAACAGGGAGTATCCAGACCTAACTTCCCTGGTGATTCAACTCTTTATAACTCCAGTATGTAAGAGATCTTTAACAGTGAGTTCTCAGTTCTGTCAGCCCCTGTGAACGCTCAGGCCTGTCATCATATTTTTAAGATTTCATGTAGGTTGCAGAGAAAGTCAGAGCTGCAGGGTACTTTCTTAAAGACTCACTATTTCCATCTCAACTGCTAGTCTGTCTAGAACATCAAGATATATATATATATATATATATATATATATATATATATATATATTTCATTTTATTATTAGCATTCTTCCTTGGCAGTCAACTTCTATGTTTGAAATATTGCCCAGAAAAAGAACCCAGTATCTATCCCAAAGTCTGTATACCCTGAAGCTCTCTCAGCAGTCCATGAGAACAAGATCTTTTCCTTTAACGCATGAGTGCCTTTGTACTGACCTACGTTTTCATAGAACTATAAAGCTATTGAATGTAAACAATTGAGATTTCCATACTTCTATCAGTATAACATCTGAGTGTGGGTAATTACTCCTCAGATTCACAAGACACCTACAAAGATTTCTGAACACCTACGTTTAAAAACAAAACAAAACAAAACCAAAGACATTGTGGCTACAAATTAAACTTTTCTTCAAAACAGATGCTATGAATTCAAAATGTTTGTCAAAACAAATATACTCCATATATCATGAGAGAAAATGTGGATCAACAAACTCCTATATCAATATGTGGAGTAATTATTTGCCAGAAAATTATCTTTTCATAAGTGTAAATCTGTATTTTCTTTTTAAAATTTCAATGCAAACATAAAAAGCAAAAGCAAACTGCACTGTTTCTGCTTCTCCAACTCTTTATCTCCTTCCCTCTGTTTCTGCTTCTCTCTTTATCTTCTTCCCTCTATTCTTTCTTCTTCACACTATCTTCTTTCACAGTTCACTAGAGACTTTTTCTCTCCTTTTTGTAGACTTTGAATTCTTGTAGAGTAACTCAAGGATGAAAATGCCTCGTATATCCATTCTCTGTGATGACATTTTCTTTGAACATAAACAACAGGGAAGCAGATAGCTGAGCTCCAGAGCACAATATAAAAATTACACAAAAATGACACTGTCTGCTAGTCAGGTTGTATGGTATTACATTCTTATGTCTTTAGTGTAGTTCAACCAAGATCATTTAATTAGGTGTTTGGAGGGTATTTATCAGAAAATGAAAATTAACTAAAATGTCTATATGCACAGTTAAAGACTCAGCAACATATTGATTTTAATAACAATAGAAGAATATATGTTCTCTGATACATATGTCAAAAATTTTAGAATGCTTTCTAGGCTAATAAGTTGAAGATATTTTAACATATTACATATTTCAAATAATTTAAAAATAACTCCAACATGATATGTTCAGTATAATGCTTTTGCAAGACCTGACTTTATGTGCATTTTTGGATATTCTAACATGAAAATCATTACAACATAGTAATCTTTGATTGTTTGTTTTCTCAAATCAAGCTTCATTGTTATTATATTTTAAAGGTGCTAAATGATTTGAGCCTGTTGATATATCTCATTTTCAAGATTCTTTCCTAAAGATCAGTTTTAGTTCATATTATCTTCCACTTTTATAATACCAGAAAATTAGAGTCTCATCTTTCTAACTTCAAATATATGCATGTTTAAAAGTATCTAACTTTAAAAATATTACTCAAAGAGAACACATATAAGTTTTAGTACAAAACTAGAGGAGAATACCTCTTGACTGCAAAAACAACAAGATTATAATGTATCTACAATAGCAACTAATTATTTAAGTGCTAAAAAAAAATCACATGTCAAAAAATATCCATGGTATAACTAACAAATTATGTAGACAGTTTTGGGGTATGAACGCCACTGCTCAAAAATGAAGATTAAAAACCCTGGGTACCCACCATTTGTTCATTATATTTTTGAAAATGCATTTCAGGAGAGTTGCTTTTGACAGTTCCTAAAGATGTGATGGGACATTGCTAACATTGTTCCCTGTCCTATAGTATTTAGCCCACAAAAATGGACCTTGTATTTTATGTCAAGAATATTTTTCCTTTGAATTGGAATATGATATATAATGCATTAACAATCCATAGCTATTGTTCTACTTTTACTCAATTGTAGATATCATATTTCAAGCTCAAGGAATTAGAGTACTTATCAGGAACAGTGCTAATCCTGACAGAATATCAAAAAGGAAATTAAAACAAGATAGCTCTCTTTTGTACCAAATAAGAACTATTCAGATGCCCACGAATTCTACTCTTTATTAAGTGTCTATTATGTGTAAAAACTTCTTTGTATTAAGTACATTAGTGCCGCCTGAAAATATGTTGTGATATTAATGAAGACCAATAATTCCTGGGTTTTTATATCCCTCTTATTTTAACAAGATTGCCCAAAGAATTTTGGACTTTGTTTTATTTAAGGTGGAATGGCTGCACAGTAATTGGCAGAAAGCAAACTATTGAGGAAGACAAAGCCATTCTTGTATCATGTTTATGATTTTAGAATCAAGTTCTGGAAAAGATATTCCAAGGTAGCTGAGGAATTCAAGAAAGACCTAAGGTGGTGGCATGGCTGAATATAAGAGAAGTTAAGATTCGTCAATATCAGAGATGATGTCCTTTCTGCCTTGGGAAAGGCAGAATCTGTGTTGTGGATATCCACATGAACTAGATTGGTGGACCACAAACACTCTGATTCCAGGCTCATCAAACTAAGTATAAGGCAGTGCACAGCCCCTTTGTTAGGACAGATGATGGTTAAGACTATAAAACAATTGTGGGTTCACTAGAAAATTGATAAAACTAAAAAATCATTACACTAAACAAAATAATCAAAGATTTAACAGATAATATATTCTTTCCCTCATATAAAGTTCTTGGCCACTAACTGTTAAATACAAATATCTTGGGAGTTGTCAATTCAGGAAAAGCCTGGATGTTACAAAGATAACTTTCCAGTAGGAAGAAAATCAAATGTGCATGAAATTTATATATTAAAACCCATTCTTTTCCAAAAATGTAATAATAATAAAAACAAATATTAATGGTATGTTTATCAAAAACAAATGTGTCTTCTCCATTAGCTCTGCATCACCCCACCCACTGCTCAGTAGTGGTAGGCAATCATTAGGAAGAAGGAAGCCTAATGAAAAGGCTGCATAACTTTTCTACTAAACTTCACTTTTAAGGTCAATTTAAGAAAAATATAGACATATACAGTTTTGGTACTTCTAAGTTATCTAGCTACAAAAATCATGAGGAAGGCAGAGCATAGAAACTGGCTTTAAGAAATTGATTGCGTATTGACATATTAAGGTACATAATTTCAATGGAGTACATAAAAGCAGTCATTTCCAAGGTACATGAGGCTCATGAAGAAAGTATGAGTGATTTTTTTCCAATAATTCTTTCTATTCTAACTGTATCTGTTGAAGGACTTCAAAGAGTGGCTTTTAGATTAGAAAAATATAGTAATTGTCAGTCAGAAGATCCATCACCTTAACAACAGCTGATTGTCTATAATACCAATACAAACTTACTGAGTTATTTTTGTCCAATGTAGAATCATTATCATCCCTATACATTTATATGTGCTTCCTTTCTAAACCAAGTACTATTTTTTTCCAATATTTATAAGTAGCCAAGAGACAGTCTTTGAGAATTATTATGGTTATCTTTGAGTTTCAACTGGATGAGATTTAGATTCACCACAGGGACAAACATCTGAACATACCTGTGATGTAATTTCTAGGTTGAGTTGATTATTGTACGAAGACTCTATCCTAAATGTGGATAGTAATATCAATGAGCTAAACATGTAAAAGCAAAGTGATCACCAGCATGCACTGCTCTCTGCTTCCTGATTGTATCTCCCTCCCATACACCAGCCAGCAGGCCTTCCCCAACTCTAAGCCACAACAAATCCATGTTTCCTGCAATTGCTTTTTTCAGGCATTTTGTCATAGCAACTGAACCACAATGCAGACACTTTAGTTAATTTGGTAATCAGCTGATTCTAAAAAGCAAAGAAGCTTATATTTCCATCTCTTACAACTAGAGGTCAAAAAAGAAGGGGGAGGGCATCTGACATACTGTCCCAGAAAAATATCCAATTCCCAATGCTTTATGATGTCTGATCATAAGCTTGTATAAGGAAAATGACTTTTTAAATTCACTTTACAGTATACTAATTTCTTAATTTTTATATCATTGCGGCATCATTGCTGCTATAGAAGTTATATAGTATGTTAGATAGATTAGTCAATATATTTAAACAACATAAATGTGGTTTTAAACACTGAGACTTTTGTATGTGTTGGGAATGTCTAAATTAAAGTAAAATGAGAAATTAATTTTGAATAATTAAAAAATGACTAATAGGCTTAGAGGTTTTGAAACTCTAAGTTAGCCTGATTTGAGATGATCATATAATTCTAAATTTCAGAAACTGCCTCATATGATTGATAAGAACATATTAATATTGTTTCCTATAAAAGCCTTAGAATATTATGCATGCATAATTTTATGGGACTAGAAATCCATTTACGTGATTTTTTTTCTACTTATAAGCGATAAGCGGGGATAGGTAAGGCCATTGCCTTTTGTTATAGGGTCATCATTATTAGCTATTGAAATATGTGGATGAGGCACTTACTGCAAGATTCATCTTAATAAAAGCAATGTAAATCCTAAAGGTGAAAAACCAAAACACAAAATAAAAACATTGTGCTATGGCTAATGGTTCCTAAGGCACATTCTGATCTGGGTAAGAGCACTTCCAATTACCGCTTATAGCGTTATTTGTCTGAGCTGAACTCACTTGTGTGGGCAGCATGAGCAATGTATTTTCTATGAGGTTATTAACTTGGACACACAGCATATTTTAGACTGGCTACCTGGGCCTTCTGAAAATTATATATTTGCTTTGACATTAGTATGAAAATGCCTTTACTGTCCCTTAATATTTCTTTATCAGTGCTACCTGTAATCGACTTCCAAGCTTTCATATTTCTTTTACTGATGCTAAAGATCTTTCTTCTGAAATCTGAAAGTGTCTTACTGATACAAATCCATATTTGCCTACTTGAAAATACTGCTGTCCTTGGTGAGATTCCCAGCAATCACCACTTGAATTATGAGTCAAAGCTATATACAAGCACTGCGCTATTAGTAAGTCAAATAAATTGGAGACTCTCAAGAAAGAAAGAGAGAGAGAAAGAGCAGAAAAAAAAATACTAAGAGAAGAGAAAAAAGAGAATATGAAAAAGAATATCCAATGGGTAACATCTGAAAAGGCAACAATACCAATATATTTCAGTGTAACTGTACAATAGATGCGGTCCTTTCTAATGGACCTGAAGACCTAAGAGAGATATCTATGACTCTCTAGTTGCTGGACATTTGCATGTGGATAGGCAAATACAATTCGACCCGTGTAGCCCAGGGGTCTTGCTTGTCCTCTGGATGCTGCTTCTTCCTCCATCAATCCTCAACCTCCCAACTTCAAATTATGCACATTTTTCTGTGATAAATTGAAACAATATTTTCAGTGACAATGGGAAATATTTGATTAATGGTTTTCAGATTGCACCACATTTGCACAGTTTTGTTAGAATGCCGCGATGGAATTTGTCAGGAATTATTTTAAGTGGTGCATGTTTAAAGTAATGTAGAAGAGAGTAGTGCGGATATGAAGAATGATCATACATCATACATAGTCCCTAATGGTCATATTCTACAATGATTGAATCACACACTACAATTACTTAATTTAGACCACATCCTGGAATTGCTTGCTCAATAAGCATATCCTGTATAATTCTAAAATACTGTTGGCTGATTCAAAAAATATCGCATAATACCAACAGAGGCTACTCATAACAAGCATGGTGAAACGCCTGTACCAACCCATGGATTTACAGTGGAAGTACATAAGAACAATCATCCAAAATATTAACTCATTTCTCCTCTGTTATCCCTTGTTTCTTTCTGAATTTATCTAGCTAGTAAGGGAAATATTTTTTACTTCCAAAATGTACTGTTTCAGAGGAAATGATAATGCCTTTGAAATCAAAAGGCTGGCCACTCAAGGGAATCTGGGAAATTAAACAAAGGCAAATCTTGAGTAGAAGTCTTACCCTGGGTTGACCCCTAGGTAACGATTCTTCTAAGTTTTGGAGAAAAGAGAGCAAGAGTGATGGGGTTTCTTAGATCTCTGGCTTTCTGTTCTGAGGAGACTGCTCAGGGATGAACAGTCATGAAGGCTGAAGAGGTCATTAGAGTAAAAGTATAATACAGAGCCTGCTTACACGGGCCTCAACTAGTAACTAGTTGTCCTAGGACGTAATACTAGAAAGACAATTATAACCTGGTTTCCTATACTTGGTCATAAAAACCTATACATGAGAAGATGGGGAGGATCATTTATCTTTATGAATTCATAGAAAATATAAATTTTTAAGTCCATGAATTTTCCTAAATATAGCTTTGCCATATTTGATGAATCCTTACTACCTTAAAATTTGAATGTATAAATAATAATAATATGAATACTTTATGAATCTAGTCTTTAGTTCATAGAGGAATTCTTAGTTTCCAGATAAGCTAGATTTTAATAGCTTATGATAAAATTAAGTTGTACACTGTTTTGTTTTCCATTGCTGGATCCCTTCACAGTTATACTAAATATCAAAAGTTCTGTAAACCAGGAGAGTGAAAATAAACTTCCTGGTTCATCAGATTTTGACTTCTTTCTCTGTATCTTGGTCACCAAGACAACTCGGCCATCTTAGAATATTTAGTTGCATCAATATTTCATCTTTACTTCTGCTTTAGTTCATTAATATTTTGTTTGTTTGTTTTATATGACCGTCTTGTTAAATAACAATCTGGTATCTTTTTCCAAACCATAGTGTAAGACATATTTATTCATTTGAAGGTTGAGAAACTCTACTTATGAGAATAATATATGACAGCCTATACTGATAATCACAACCTAATATAAAATCATCATCAGGAAGAGAGAGAGAGAGAGAGAGAGAGAGAGAGAGAGAGAGAGAGAGAGAGTATTTCCTCTTACCTGAGGATTATTTTTCTTCTTTTCTTTTACTTCTTATGTTAAAGATTATGTCATTTAACAATACACCAAAACAATAATTAATTCTCTGGCATTTAATCACTTTATTTTCTTAAATTTCGACATGGACTTGTTGGATTTTGGAATATATAACATGTACTAATTTTGCCTTTTTTATCACAGAATTCCCTCCATTCTGGAAATTGTAAGAAGAGTGAGGCAGGATATAAGAGCCACGATGAGGATTACTTCAGAGTCCTGCATACTGTGCTTTTATCTCTCACTAGCTGGTTAGATAGCCTTCTTTATTTCTAAATAGTCTAAGTATTTGATATTAGTGGATATGTTTCACAGACTGTAGATATAGTGTACAACAGAATGCACCAACCCTTTATCATAGTGGTTACCACACCATAGGCCAGCTACTGTTAGTATCTTTTGGGTTGTTTTTATGGTATCATCAGTTTTTATATATTCAACCATTAAATTGATGTGTAAAAGTCCCTAGTTGCTTTGATGGGCCTTCCTTTAACATATTTATCCAAAGGAAGGTAGAGTACAATTAACTAAATTGGTAGAAAAGAATAGCTTATCCTAAAATACCACATCTTTCCTTCTTCCTAAATATTCCTGGAGACAGTGATCTTCCAGGAAGTTATTTGTGCCCTAGTTACCAAATGTTCTCCTAAGCCAATGCTTTATGTTTTCAGCACCTACTTGTCAGTTGCTACATCTCTCATATTTACCAGCTTAGAGTAGATATAGACACAAAGAAACAAACAGTATGCTTTTGAGTATTCTAACAAAGAAAAAGAAACTTGTACTAAATTGAAGACACTTTAACTCCAATATGAGCAAATTATGCAACCTAGATAAATACTGTAAACAAAATGTGTATGTAAAGTGTATAGAAAAAGTATTATCTACTTAGTTATGAGTGGATAATAAGCAGGAATAGTACCAATTGAATGTTTCTCAGTCTAGAGGGCAGGTTCCTTGAGTAAAGAAGATATAGGAAGCCTACTGATTGGCAAACATGATAGTAAACCAGGCTCTCCATTTTTCAGATATATACATAAATATCTATCTATCTATCTATCTATCTATCTATCTATCTATAGATATAGATATAGATATAGATATAGATATAGATATAGATATAGATATAGATATAGATATGGATATAGATATATGCTTTCTGATCTGTCACAGAAGTTTCTGATTAACTTTTTGCTCAAATTATCTGCATACAATATAATACATTTACACTATAACTCTTGTGAGATAGGATTCATATAGTCTACTATAAAATCACCACTGGGTCCCCAAAACATTGTAACTATTTAGACACATCCTCTTCTGTCTCTGGTAATTTCAATAAATCATTTTCATTTTATTTCCTAAGAGGAATACGATTAGGCCCCAAAACCAACATTGAATCTAACACAGTGGCAGTGGGTACCAAGATACCTGATGCCGACCAATGCACAGTTCCTTCAGACGCGAACTTAATAGTGAAACTCTAATTTATATGACATCATAAACAAATGAGACCGACAGACTCCCATGAAATGCTGCACCAAAACACTAAAGAATACGTTTTTTTCCCCTCAGGAACCATGAGTCTTTCAAAATCTGCCACATATTGGACATAAAGCACGCCTCAACAAATATATGAAAAATCAAAATAACATTCTGCATTTTATCTGAACACAGAGGAATTAAAGTGACACAGATAACAGGAACAATATAAACTAACAAAAGTATACAAACTCTTTGAAACAATCAAAATTGGAACAAAAGAGAAATCAAGAATCAAATTTGAAAGATAATTATGGTATATTATTAGATGGTAATAACATTTGGTATGGTGAAAACACACCACACCAAAACTCATGGCATAAGGAAGTCAGTCCTGAGGGAATGCTTATTGTCCCCTCCCTAAAGACTAGCTTTGACAGTAGCAAAAGGTACCATACGTGGTTTTAAGGGAGGGAGGCTACCAAAAGTCCTATGCAGCTGTGTCCTATGAATCACGTCAGCAGACACTATGGCACTGTAACTCTAAGGTGCAGTTCTGGTACATATACTTTTGTACTAACTAACTGGTGTGTAATTAGACTTAACACCTACTTAACAACAGGGAAATCCTGTATGGCATTAAATATCTAGCTACCTCCTCTTTGCTAGTGAGATAACAGTTACTGGAGTAGAATATACAACTACTTATTTAATAAACAAGATAATCTCTAACAAGAGTCTCCAAACATTTGTGCTTATACTCACAGTTAAGTGTAGTCTTCACCCCTCATCAAAAAACTTCTTTTTGTAACATACAAAGACAACAACAAAACAAAATGTAGAGTTGTGGAGCTCCGTATGAATGGATACATCTAAAAAAAAAAATCTCTCCTATGCCTAGGGTTCAAGAAACATTGTGAAAATGTGGCAGAGAGATTGTAAGAACCAGAAGATCAAGAATTTTTCCCTAAGACTGTGGCTTCTGGTAATGTCAGAAGCTATGCTCACAAAGTCTTAGCAACAGAACTGACCAAATGTGTGCCGAACAAGATTAGCACCAGGAAACAAACATGTTTCTTTCCTAGAAAAGAACAACTAATTGCTTGTTTACTGTCAAACAATCTGGTCTGTAAACATACATACAGGTAGCAATACAGGTAGCATTACACAAACAGAACAGGATATATTTAATTATACACACACACACACACACACACACACACATTTATGCATTCGATAAATTTTGTAAAAATATAGGTAATGAATTTGAATTAAAGTGGAGAGCAGCAGTGGAAGGTTTAAGAGGAAAGAGAAGGGAGAAATGTCATAATTAAATTATAATCTCAAATTTTTAAGAGATCATATATTAATATCTTAATTACAAACACAAAGGCCATAGATCATAAGAACAAACAACACCTGAAAACAGTAAGTGTACAGAGATAATAAAAATCAGCCCTGAAATTAATGAAACAGAAATGAAAACAACTATAAAGAATCAGAGAAACAGTTCTTTCTTTGAAAAGATGAACAAGTTTGGCAAACCATTAGCAACATCAACCAAAAAACTGATAGAAAACTCAATAAAATCATAGATGAAAAAGGAATATTAAAAGAGACAATTTATATTTTATAAAATTTTATACTTTTATATTTTTAAAGGATATTCTGAGAATAATAATTTAAACATATATAATTTACAAAACTAGATATCATGAATGAAATAGATGAGTTTCAGATACATAAGATCTACCAAAATTAAATGACAATGAAATAAATAATTTTGATTGGTCCATAATATCTAATTAGACAGATGCATCAAATTAAGAAGGCCCAAGGCCACATGAATATAGTGCCAGATTCTATCAGTCCTTCAAAAACAGTGGACAGCAATAATCCTCAAATTACCTTGTAAAAAAGAAGAAAAAAGAACACTTCCAAAATTTTTCTCCAATGTCGTTATTAACATGATGGAAAACTATAGTTTCAGGAAAAAATAAATGAAAAGGGGAAATGAAGTAAATAAATAAGTGAAGAAAGAAACAAAGAAAGAAAGAGAGAAAGAAAGAAAGTTGTAGAATCATTTGTCTAATGAGCATAGACACAAAAATTCTCAATAGAACATTGCAGTAGGGACCCCAGTGGAGGAGTTAGAGAAAGGACTGAAGGAGCTGAAGGGGTTTGCAACCCCATAGGAAGAACAACAATATCAACCATCCACACACCCCAGAGCTCCCAGGGACTAAACCACTAACCAAAGAGTACACATGGAGAGACCCATGTCTCCAGATGCATACGCGGCAGAGGGTTGCGTAATCTGGCATCAATGGGAGGGGAGGCTCTTGGACCTGTGGTCCTCCATACCACAGCATGGGGGAATGCTAGGGCAGTGAGGTGGGAGTGAGTGGGTGATTGGGTGGGTGTGGGAGCCACACAAGTAGAGGGGGATGGGATAGGAGGAGGGGAAACCAGGAAGGGGGGATAACATATGAAATAGAAACAAATAAAATAAGCAATAAAACAAAAAAGAACATTGCACTAAAAAAGACATTGCTTACTACAGTGAAATGAAAACTTTCTGGAGTTACTTTTTTCCTCTGAAATTTGCCATTAAATTGATAGCTAAGATGACTGCATTCTTAGAAGGGAAGGACATAAAGAAGAATAAGGAAAGTACTTCTCTCATACTCTGAAAAATAACAGGAAATGGTGGGGATGACTTAGATGAAGGAAAAGAAAGCCGTGATTTTTATAGGGCTTAAAATACCATGGCTGGTACTCACTGAACACACATAGTCCCAGGGACTCATCAATCTGACAAAATTTTTCTTGGTATTAGTGGAACATTTCATTTTCTGAGATTCTGTCTATAAGAAATAATCTATCCACAGATCTATAAGCATGAAGATAATGAAGTCATCTCCATCCTGTACTTAGTTTTACTTTCTTTTGCAAAACACGTATTTTCCCTATAAACGATAGTTGAGCATTGTGTGCTAAATATAAATTCTTTACTTATGTAATAAAATACTTTTGCCTATTGTTCTATACCTTAGTTTTAAGTTATTTTATCGTGGTTTTAGTTTCTGCCTACTAACTCAAAAAAACATTGCATATTTGGCAGTAGGATAGTATAATATTTCTCATCATAATCATGTGTCATAACTTTGCTATAAAGTGGTCATACTATAAGGAGCATAACATTTTTCTGTCTGTAGTCCGTGTCGCAGCATGCCTTCCTTTACATATACACTAAACAGAGAGAGATCAACATAGGAATATTGAACTATTTGATCATTTTGGCTGATCTATGACCATTTGTTTTCTTATTACTTATATCTCTGTGTCATTAGAATGTTACATCCATTAGCCCACTATCCCCAACCTTCTCCAAAGGATTGCAAAGTAGTTTGTTGTTGTTCTAGAGTTTCTACAGAATTGCCTGTTTATCTAGGTTATTGATATTATTCATCATGAAATGGAGTGTTTTGTAAATGGCGTCTCTGCTAAGACTCTCATCGCTCTCAGAAAATGCTCATATGCCATTTCTTTGTCTTCCCCAAAACTGTAACTAGATTTGAGGTTAAGTGTGCATTTCATGTATGGAAGCTCATTGCTATTATTTTTTCCTTGTAAAACAGAGACATCTTAAAGAATCACCTTTTATGGATCTTAAAATTAATGATTTTATAGATTATTTCTGTAAATGAAGTCTTAAAGTGGGAAAATATACATATGGCCATTTAATTCTTCCTATGGCAATGTGGGTAAAGACATGAGGTATAAGTATGAAGAATGGTTAATTAATATGCTGAACTACAGAAAATCTTTAGTGCTTATAACTATAAAATATTAACTAACTTTGTATCTATTAAGGCTCAGAAACTCTAATCCCTTTATCCATTGCTCATAAAAATTTAACGTTTATTAATACATACACTGGCAATGCATTGCAGGTTTAGATTGGCTTTGTAATTAGTGTCTGGCTATTACTCCAAAGTTGATCAAAGAAGTTGAGAAAAGTTGTTGTGAAATCATCTCTGGTTTACTTGCAAGAACCATTGGGTCTCCTTTGCTCACACAACCAACCATTCCCCTTCCCTTGCAAGACATCAGAAGAAATCCCTGCTCACCTTTTGATGAGCTCCGGCTTGAGAGAGTTTGTCCTGGATGAAGGTATGTAAAAACATTTGAGAGCTATCAGGAGTTACTCAGAGATGCTTGTTAATACTTTACAGTTTATGCTCCCAGGATGAGTTTCTGGTATTTTATAATGGGCATGCTCTTTAGAGTTTGAAATGGGAAAATGAAATACAGGATAGTAATATGCTCTAAATAAGATTGTGCCCTCAGAAAGAAACATAGACACTTTCTCCATTATAAGGATATTCTTCTTGTCCTTTTCTTTTTATAAAATTGTTCCCATTAATTAATTTATTTGTTCACTTTACTTCCTGATTGCAGTCCCCCATCCTCCAAGTTTCCACCTCACACAGCCCCTCTACCACACCCTCCTTCCTTAGGTGTTATTCACTCTGCAGTATTACCAATTTTGTGTGAACGCTTTTCTGAGAAAAATAAGCCTATATTCTTTGTCAAATTTGAACATCATAAATTATACTCTGAGAGTTTAGCCTTAGAATCTCTCCTCTCTATCCTACATGTGGTCACCAAAAATTGGCTTGCTTCTCTATCCTGTTATGGTTTCTTTATATTCCCTATAACAGTCAAAACATTCTTCAAAATTAATTCATCTCAACCACATTATTTTATAACATATCATAGATATTTTCATCTGAGCTATAATTCATATGCAATGTACACATATTGTAGGATGAATTTGAAGAATAACCTATAGAAAAAAGTTCTAGTAACCGATGACACAATAGCATCTGTGACACTTGCACAAATATTGCAAGGGTTGAGCCACCCATGCGCTATTCTGGTAGACAAACCATAGCGAGGACCCACACATCTGTAGCTCACACATAGCTCAACTTTTCAGACAGAAGTTACTATTCTAAAACTGTATGTTATTACTACAAGCAACTATGTTCCTATTTTAAGTATCAGCAAAGATAGAAAAATTATTATGTTCACTCAGCTATAAAATGCCGAGGCACATTGTAAATAGTTTGCTTAGTTCCAGATGTCAGATCTTTAACTTTGATTGCACAGTGCCAAATCCTAGAAAGCATAAGTAGGATTTTAGGAGGGAAAAGGTTTGGTTTTTTCCTAATGACCGGATAGTAAATAGTATCTGGTTACAAAACCACAGTGAGTCAGGCCTCTCATCCTTAGGCTCCACATAATTAGATTAAGCCAAACATAGAATTATTCAAAGTGAAAAATTACGTTTTGATTTGTGCAGATGGCTTTTCTTATATTTCCTCAATTTGTTGCATAATGATTTATACAATGTTTATACTGAATTTCATATCATAAGCACTGTAGTGATGCTTTAAAGCATACAGAAGGACTGGAATAGGTCATATGCAAATACTGTGCAGTTTTACATAAGGGACATAGGTTTTGTTGTATTTTAGAATCAATGAGGCCAGTGATGAACTGGAATAATTAAAAAATAAATCCTTCTGAGGTAACTCAGTCACAAAAGAATGAACATGGTATGTACTCACTGATAAGTGGATATTAGCCCAAAAGTTCGGAATATCCAAGTTTTACTTTACAGTAACAGCTGGACTAAGAGTGAGGTCCCAGATGGGGGAGTTGGAGAAGGGACTGAAGAAGCTGAGAGAGTCTGCAGCCCCATGGAAGGAGCAACAGTGTCAACTGGCCTGCCCCTCCCCATCCTCCTGGAGGCTAGACCACCAACCAAAGAATACACATCGAGGGACCCATGGTTCAGACCACATATGTGGCAGAGGAGGGCCTTGTTGGCCATCAGGGGGAGGAGAGGGCCCAGTAAACGGGAATGTCAAGGTGGGAATACAGGAGTGGGTGGGTGGGTGGGTGAGAGGTGGAATTCCCTCATAGAGGTGGGGGTGGAGGAGGGGATAGGTGGTCTCCAAAGAGGAGACCTAGAAAGGGGGAAACATTGGAAATGTAAATAAAGTATCAAAAAAAAATCCTTCTAGGAACCCATGGGATGGCAGTATTCTTAAAAACAAATAAACAAACAAAACCCTAAAAAACAAAATATAAAACAAACAAGCAAAAACCTGCAACAATTTTTTCCTGAATGATATTCTGTGGGTTTTTGAATGACTTATTTTCACACTAGCAAATACTACTCTAATGTTCTATACTTATTAATAGGATGAACTACCTAATATAAAATCAAAACAAGAACTCAAAACACATGAAAATTAGTTGGACTTTTCAAGATCTGGGACCGTGCAGTGGAGCTGTGTAAACGTATGAAAATCTAATTTTCCAACGTGACTAGACTCATGCTGTTAGTGAATCGCTATGTAATAACACCTTCATTCTCTCCATGGTGTGAGCCTTCAGAGTAAGGGCAATGAACGTGAAGTCAGTAAGTGATACACACTACCAATTCTTGAATGCAATGGAATGCTCACTTGGTAAATTTTTTATTGCTTTTTTGTCATCTTCACAAGGTTCATTATCAAATTTGAACTTCACTTTTTAAGCTGTTCAGCAAATAGCCCTTATTAATATCCTTCCCTTCACAATAGCTTTGATAAGTTGCTATGTCCTGCATCAAAAAAAATCTACACTTTAATAGTATATTGTGTTATTTTTACCCAGTTCAGTATAAAAACAATTTTCAAATGAATTTAGAATTCCTTTCTCCCCTACATCTTTTCATGGTCTGAGTATTTAGATATTCATATCTGCTTGTAGGGAAAGCCTGCAAAGATTTAATGAGCGTTCCCTTTGTTCCTGGCATCATTTTAGATACTTTTTAATTATTGAAAACCTTTCAGTTTTCAGAAGTCTCAAGAGAGCAATGATATTATTTCCCACAATTTAGTGATGAGGAACATGAGACCGAGAGGAATAACCTTCTCACGTCCACACAATGGATAAGCAACACATCTGGGATCTAGGCCAGAGCTTGCATGTTTAGGGTCTGTGTTATTAAAGCTCTGCACAATAAGAACAAACAATTTTAGGTAAAGCATTCATAAAACCTCTCAGGAACTTATGTTCATGCAGAAAACTTCCCAATTAGTTGAATTTATTTTCCTGAGAAGTTGTTTTTGAAGTGATGCATTATAATAAATAAAGAGAAAGTCTGAACCAAACAAGTGTTTAGGTAAATCCATACAATAAAATAAAAATCTATGTACCTATAAAACTATACAGTATGGTTCATATTAAGATAGGCTAAAAACAGCTTAGAATAGCTTCCTAAATATTTTAATTGCAGCCAAGATACCCAAACCAGCTTTGCAAGTTTCATCACAGAGTGATATTCTTAAAGTCCAGATAAGATGGAGTGCAAGCAGCACCAAACTGCTCCTTATCCAAAAAGCACTAATTAAGGTTTTCTAGAATCCTGTAGCATTCATCAACTATCCACGTTTATTTTCCTTATCAGAGCAGCCTACGCCTAGCATTAACAGTGGAGTGCTTTATTGCTATTACAGAAACACCTGCAGGAGCATAGTTTGATTAAAGCCATCAATTGACTGTCCAAATTAAATAGCCATTTAAGGTCAGTATTAGGAAACCCTCAGATACGTAACTTCACAACCTCCAGTCCTCTCCATGGAAACCGCTCCTCCAAAGCATATGCATGAAGATTTATTTAGAGAAGAAATCTGTTCATTTCCTTCTCTCAGGTGATACTAGGAAGGGCTGTCACAGTTTGGTCTGTACTGTCTGTCAACTTCACTTGTCTTCTTAGCGCACAGGACACAGAACAGAACAAGATATAATAACGGTCATTAGCAAGCATCTCAGACAATCTCTGCACAAGTGTTCGCTCATAGCTCATTCATTTCAATTGCTTTATAGAAAGACCTCCCAATTTATGCTCTCCATTACTGTTTTCAGCTTTGGAAGACCATACAATTTTCAAAGGTGAGGCAGAACATTTCATGTGTCAAGATAGAAAGTAAATGGGCTGATCATTTCCTTGAGGTCCCTCCAGGGACAACCCCCACCTAGGATACAGCCTGCTATGTGCTCTGCAGGCTGAACTTCATGAAACAAATCGACAGATTCTCCTCCTATCCCAGGCTTTCAGTGGGTCCCACAGTAGAAGGCACCAACAGGAAACAAATATTTAGAATATAAATGGAGACAAATACAAACATTTAGAATTTGTATCCTGGCTTCTGAGCTGCAGCTGGTTGATTATCATCTGTGCAAAGACCCTCTTACCCTGTGATCTACAGCATCCTTCTTGATATCCCACTGGTCTAGAGATGCCATGGGACTACTACAGGCATTATTTTTACCAGAGGTTTAGTAGAGGTCTGTTCCCTGACCTTTGTTACATTTTTAAAAGATGCCACTTTGTTACAGTCCATGAAATATCTAAGAAAACTGAAACTCTGACATACCCACATACTCTACTTATTTACCTCATGCCTCTATATGTGGAAAATTATTGGCCTGAAAAGCAATGTAAAACAAAGATACAACTAGATGCAATTAAACTATGTGTTTACTGTTTACTCTTTGCCTCAATGGAGAGTGGCAGATGTTCACCCAAAGATAATTAGACTGCTTAAGCATTTACAAAGAAGTTTAAGATGTAGTAAGGACTGTGGAACACACCACATTGGTTTAGAATAGCATATACCTTTCCTCTCTTTGACAATTCTTCCGCAGCTCAGTTTTAATGAAAACTCAGTTTGGGTATTTGAATGAAAAATGTCTCCATAGCTTCAGGTACGTGAGCACTTCGTCCCTTGGTGGTGATATTTGGAGAAACTGTAGAATCTTTAGCTATTGGTGCTTTGATGGATGAATTTTGACATAGAGAGGCATTCTTCCACTTTGCTGTCTAGGTTTTCTGTGTGGTCGGAGGTGTACATCCAAGTATTTTTGTGACTATGCCAATATAGGTTTTAAGAGTAGTAATGAAATATTTTAGGGACATCACAAAATTATCTATATTATTATATTGTTAGTCATACTAATGCTACAAAGTACCATTATTGAAACTTTAATAAGGTTTTAATATTATAATATTATAAGTTAATAAAATAACTGAATATGCAAATATGAATGCTTTAAACTGAGTTAATAGTTATTCCATGGCCCAATACAGGTCAAATGTACTGTTTCGGGCACAAACTTTCCTACTAAGTTGTTACTGTTTTTACTTGAAGAGCTTGCATAAGAACATAAATCTCTAAGGCTGCCTAGATGGCACAGTGGGTAAGGGTACTTGTCTCCACATCTGATCACTTAAAATCCATGCCCAAGATCAAAAATTAAACAGGAGATAACGAAGTCTTTCAAGCTGTCTTCAGATCTTCTCAGATGTACACATATACACACACAAAGGGGCGCACACACACACACACACACACACACACACTCTAAATAAATAAATGCAATTTAAAACAATTAAACATGACTTTTCCTGCTTCTCTTTAAAAAGTTTGTGACATATAATCTGTATCCCAGTCAGGCAAGTTGAGCTGGAGGTAGGTAATAAATATACATGTCCTTTTTACTCCTTTATGATGTCTCTCATTCTCTTTTCTTATCATTCTTACTTTCTTGGGGTTCATTAATAGGTGATCATAATTGCTTTGTTTTGTGATTCCCTAATATCTGAATTACTGGTGAAGAAACCTTCATGAACAGTGAAGTTGTGCATATTTTAGTCATTTAAGCCCGTGCTAAGCTTCTTAACCAACCATGTATAATATATGAAAATGAAATTGAGTATGACTGTAATTCAATAATCCTATTTTGGAAAATGATTGCCCAACTCAATTTGAGCCATAAACCTTAGATTGTCGATCCCTACCTCAAAAACTCAGTGACTCTATAATATGTCACTACATAGAATACATTATATTATAATATAAGGAGAAGTAGATAGCATTAGCCAGAAGAAGGCTATTGAAAGTCACCCTCTACACCATATAGATCCCTGGGCACAGAGAGATTGCGTATATCAAAACTAAAGGTATAACAACAGCTGCTGTTTCAGCAAGTTTCAAACACAGAAAAAAAAAAAATGGGTCCTGGTAATCTTCATCTCTTCTCCATTTTGATAGTGTAAAATTTTCTGCCACATAAATAATTCCACAAATCTTATGATTAAGTTGAAAAAAAAAAAAAGACAGATGAAAGCATCATATTTTTACATCCAGTGACAAGTGGAAGTGACTGTGAGACACTTATAATCAATATCAGAGCCATAGGTTGCTGACATGACATTGAACTCTGAATGCCTGGCAAATAAGGAGCCAGCTACTGGAACCCTGTAGAGAAAACAATACACTGGTAACAAAGGGGACCAAGGATTGGGTATAAAAATCAAAGCATGTCAGGGGAATGGCTCAGCCGTTAAAGGCTTGAGCTGGATTATGTCACACTCATCTCTCTGTATTTCTGTCTAGCTAAGGGTTGGCTTCATGGTTGAATATGGTAATTTAGTAGGATCTTTCAATCTCTTGGGTATTCTTAACCAGTTTTGGAAGACCTTATAGTTACAACAGCCAAAGAATATCAACCAAAATTGTGTATTCAACACGGGAATGTTGAGTGCTTTTCACACTGTTGCAACCTCAATCCTAGACACAGGAAACTTATGACAGGAAGAAAGAGTGTGAAATACTAGATCCATGATTATCCCTTTAAATTTTATTTTAAAGGATTAACTAAATAAGTACATGTACATTTATCTGTGTTGGGCATTATCCACTGCTTTTTATAAATTCTCTCTGATTATTGGGTGTGGTAAAAAGCAGTTCAACATTGGCAAATGTGTCCCCATAAGTACTAACTTAGGAATTTACCTGTGTGGTAAAGTAATGCAAAATTTTTACCATTAAATATATGTATATCTCAATGGTTTTAAATTAAAAATCACCCACCTAACTGGAGATGAAATGATTGAATATAATTTCCTTTAAGATAAATGTCAACAGAATAAAGCTTCTTGATTCAAATATGCAACTTTTGAATGAGTAATAATATATTATTTTAACTTTTATTATCAAATTTTTTTCTAGGTCCAAATACTAAGGAGCAAGAATATAGAATGTCTTAAGGAAATAAATATGTTTTTCTCATTCTTCTATAATCGTACACAACTGTGAAAATGTTTGAGATTACAGCGATTTTCTAGCTGGCATTCCTCCAGTCTCAAAAGACAAAGTGTTTTAACCTTTATTGTGGAATTAAAGCAAGAGAACATTTAGGTTCTTACTATTGATTTAGCCCCATACTAGCGAGTCATGGCTTTTAATATGGTATGTAGCATTTTTATATTCAATATTTCTTACAGAAAATATAATATAAACTTACAAAATAGATTTTCCCAATTTTATTCTCACTTAAAAACGGGCTATAATTTTTTAATTGGTGAAATGGTTAAACTGAATTGTTTTCTTTAATGTTTTAGCCAAAGCAAGGGCAAAAATTTCAAATATATATTTGTAACTCTCATATCTCATTGGTCCTTGCATTTGCATATGCTATCTCACTCTTAGATTAGAGAAGCTTCACTGGCATTGGTAATAAAGGTTATGTGTCTTTTTGGCTGAATAGTTCAACACACTTAATGTAAACCTAGAATGTAATTACAATTATACTTTTTGCTTTTCAATTCATCTTATATATTTTTTTGTTTAATGGAACTGCAAAAGATGGAAAAGGTAAATGAAAATATAAATAATTTTTTCAGAGACAAGTATATGCTACAACATGAATTTTAAAATCTAATTTATTTATTTCCATTAGTTATCTGTCAACTGAAATTAAATACAGAAACATACTTAATTTCTCCATTGTCAAAAATAGTTCTCATATATTTTCAGGCATTTTGGTAAAAATACACATGTCAATAATGTCAGGAATTTGAAGGAATTTATCAATGGCAACAACAGCTTCTTTAGTTAATCACAATCAATTATCTTTCATTTGTGACTCACTGTAGTTGCTCAAGTGCATTTGTTTATACTTGCAGTAATTTTGCAAATAGCAATTCTAGGGTATAGTGCACATGTGAAGCATGAATCTCTGTGATCCCTCATTTCTCATGCACACTTGCACTTTTCTTTTTATAAATACATTGTAATCACAATGCTATATTTATTTATAGAATTCCCTATGTTGCACACTTAAATGCCCCCCATTATCACAATACTATAACATAATATATATCTAAAACAACTAACAACTAAAGACAAGCAATTCAAAATTGATTTATGTTATAAAAATATCACTCAACTTGCCAGAGAAGATCTGAAATTGCAATCATATTTTAGAGAACATAAGATTAATGATGTTTGTTCCTTTTAAATGTCAGTGAATTCAGAATCACAGGGAAGACTCTGTTTAGCTTGTTTCAAGATTGTCAGCAGCTAGCATGATCAAAAAAATTTCAGTTACTTTAGATTTGGAATTTTCTAAATGTAATTTTATTAATGAAGTAAAACTAGTTAGTAATAAACTTTACAAAAATGCTCATCAGCAATTATTATCCCGGAAAGATTGTCACTAGGGAAATATCTAGAGATAGTATGAACCCCAATGCAATGGTTGGCTGTTCCTCCACCCATTTACCCCTTTAGAATGCCAATTTTCCTCTTGCCTAACTTTAGATGCATGTCTATCATTGGCTCATGGCTTATAATCCTTCCTTCAGAAGCTGAGAGTGGGCTCTCATCAAGCATGCTACCCTAAAGCTCTTTATATCCATGTTCTTATCTTCTTTGTGTGAACATACAGACTTATTCTAGTTTAAGTAAACACATGTAAAAGAGCATAAACATTTACCCATATTTTCCAAATAATTTTTTCAAATGTATGATTGAGAAAATTTAATAGTTAGCTGACTCATAAGCAAGGGATCCTTCTTTTTCACTACAACAGACCAAACATGTATTTCCTCATAACAGGATAGCCATTTAGACCAAGTGACTTCCACATGCAGAATACAACACACACACACACACACACACACACACACACACACACACACACACACACACACACTCACAGAGCACCATGTTAAGGACAGTTCCTGTGATATTAGTGACCTTGAACCTTGAAGTTGATAGTTCAGTGCCTTCATAAGGTTTAACACCAGCAGCTACTTCTTTAGAGCACAAATATATAGAAATCATTCACGAGAGGTGCAGCTCTGTCTGGCTTGTGTAATACCACAACTATGATTCTTGCATTCTGGATCACTGATACTTCCCCCAGTTTTCAAATACAGAAACGGATCAGAGGTATATGAAAACATGTTATCCTCCCCATTTAAACTTTTCTTTTGGTTCTTCTATAGAATTAGCAGAGTCTTAGAACCTTGATGGAATGTGTACTAAATGGTAAACATAATTCCTAAGGGAGCCACAGCTAAGCTAGATGGAGAGGAGGCAAAGTAAAGACAGATTCAAATCTTTTAAGAGTATCTTTTAAAATTTCATACAAGCAATGTACATGTCACAGTATGTATTCACTTATAAGTGAATTTTAGCTCAGAAACTATTCAGACTTCAGCTATATTCATCAATATGCAAGGTGGTGAAACAAAGGGGTTATATAGATAAAAAGTAGAGATTTTAATCCAGTTCCCTTTTAGTAGCAGAATATCTGTGAATTCAAATTAGTCTGTAATTTGTACAAAACAAAAAAAGCTGAGAAACACATTTTCTACTAGCATGACTCTGTGCAGCATTTTAGAATCATTATTACAATATTCTGTTAGTTTACATTATTACCAAAAACATTTATTCTAAAGAATTTATTCTTTTAAATAAAATGTTTATTCATGAATTTATTGTGTGTGTGTGCATGTATATGTTGTGTGTGTGTTTGTGTGTACATGTGCACACGTGAGCACATGTGCACACACATGAGTGCTAGTTCATACAGAGGCCAGAAAAAGATTCCAGATCCCCTGGAGCTTGAATTACTGGAGGTTGTGAGCCACAATATGTCAGTGCTGGAAACTGATCTATGATCTTATAGAAAAGATGCAAGTGTCCATAACCACTGAGCAATATTTACAGCCCCTTAAATATTTCTTAAGAGATATTGTTTTATGCTTCAATTATGTGAGGCTTATTTTTGAAGTTCAATTCTTCTTGGAAAATCAGAATAGAGGCTTTTAGATGTCTCAGTGGTAAAGAATACTGAATGCCCTTCCAGAAGACCTAGGTTCAATTCCTAGCACCTACCTGGTAGATCCGGACCATCTAATGCCTTCTTATGGCCTCTTCATTCACTCTGTGCACTTGGTGCCCATACATACACATAGGCAGTTTATTACTATTATGCAGAAAATACAAACAGAGGGCAATTTTCCCAATTACAATAGTTACATCCTCACAACATAAAATTAAAATACTAAATTTTTAAGGAATTTTAAAAATGTATGTACATGTGTATAAGCCCACCTCAGTACCTCATGTACATCATGTACATGTAGAAACCCACATAGGACAGGAAAGACCTTTTGGAAGTAAGCTACACGTGCTTCTGTTGTCCTTGTGGATACTTAAGAATGGAATCTAGGTTCTCTAAAATGCAATAAGGATTCTTCACTGCCAAGTTACCTTTTGAAAGGGATGGAAATATCTTGAAAGCTCAAAATTATGGAGAATAAATTACCTTTCTTAAAAATGTGGTAAGTAATGAAATCATGATAAAATGTTGAAATATTATTTTAAAAGACAATTGAATTTTAACTAATTATTTTTAAAGTTTTAATGAAGTAAAAATAGCATTCATGTATTAGCCTTTCAATTATATGTACTTTGAAGTAATTTTAACTCTTTATATAAAATTTAACAATTTTAACTGTTGATTTGGAAAAATAATTATTTTGTGGGGTGTTACTCTTGTCTATTCTGGAACTCACTTTCTACACTAACACCAGGCTGGCCTCAAACTTACAGAGGTCTTCCTGCATCTGTTCTGCTAGTGACGGGATTAAAGGCATGAGCCCCTATGCCTGTCTAACAATCAAAACATTTAAAATCAATAAATAATATAAGCAATTTACAACCATTTGTTAACTCTGATAACTGATTTAGTCTAAGTATTTGTTAATTTACTTTATGACATTTAAAAAGAGTAGCTTCATTAGCATTTTAATGCATAATGTGTATTTAATATTACTATGAGTCAATAATTTTATTTTAGAGCCCATAGGCTATGTAATATCATATATTAATATAATAATGATGCTAGCTAACATTTCATTTAAGAACTAATATTAATCTACTTTTTTCTTATTTTTGTTAGTTTTAAGATTTAATTCATTTTAAAACATGTGGATATAGAATGGATGGGACAGGAGAAAACACTGGATCCCCTGGAGCCAGACTTACAGTTGGCTCTGAGCCACCTGGTAGAGGTCCTCTACTGGCGCAGCAAATGATCAGCATCTGAGTCGTATGACTAATCCCTTGTTTTTTACAGTATGTTTTAAATAAAATTTAGTTTTAAAAATATTCTTCTTTATTTACAAAAGCAAACCATGAGCTTGGATAACCAGTGATATAGCTTTAAAAATCTAGTCATTAAATCTCTCTATTTTATACTCATTTAGTACCTGCTCATATTTTTTTTTTTGAGATTATTATTTCATTGCAACATTTTTGTCTTGCTGTTCACCCTCCGAACAAGCAGTTCTCAATAAGTGGGTTATCACTCCTTTGGGGATGAATGACTTCATGAACTTTCCCATGTCCACTTTGACATGTTCTTCGGTGTCCTTCTTGATCATCTCAGGTTTATGTGGTCATGTGACTGAGACTTTGTACATGTAGCTTCTGTTGGTACTAGGAAACAAAATTCTAAACAAACTCCCTGAACCTCTGGCACTTACAGATTTCTGGTTCCCTTGCTGCAATGTGCATTTAGTTTTCGGTTTCATCGTACCATGTGAAAAATGTCATAGTGAAATTGCTTTATCTAGAATATAATAGCCATAGCATGAATTTGTAATTATTGGGGTCCTAAATACATAAGTATATATAATATTTCAATCAACTATTTAATAAATTTTACTAAATACAATTTGCCCAACAGTAAATATATCAATTAGAAAACATGTAAATGGAATATATTTAATACATATTATCAATAGATAAGCATATACAATATATATAATACATTATTCATTATTATATACTATGCTTTAAACATTATTAAAGTGGCTAAATGGAATTAATTCTATTTAATAAATGATGATAATATTTGAAAAATATGCCTTGGATTGAAATTTAGATATGCATATATAAATATTGGGTGTGTTTTAAACTTTGCAAAATTAATTCCCTTGACTAGTGAACTAGATGAAAATAACAATTCATTATATTCTTTTAGGATATCTAATAGCCAAAGCAAGTTGAGATTAGAATAATTAGAAAAACATGAGCATCTTAACTATATCACTTTAGAAACAAAGCAATATCAGCTCCCTCTTTACAGTCATGGCTACAGATCAAATTAGACAAGGTATTTTGTCTCAGATCTATAAAAACAGATCATGGCATGACAGAACCTTGGGGATAAATTAGATTTTTGTGAAGATTAATTGCAACATTAACTTAGCTCAACAAAACCAGTATGAGCCAAGATCACAGGAGTGGGCCTAATCAATTTTGAATGAATTTAAAGTAGTAATATTTGATGGGTTTGATTTTAATAACATCTGTCCATGTGTTTCCCAGCCCGTCTCCTGTGGCTTTATTGCATCTACCTAGAGCAGTCACTTTGGGGGGCTCCTCCTAAAAGTTCAGGACAGAATGGAACCAGTGACAGTGGTGGTGTTTCACAGTTAACACAGCACACAGCTTGGGCTAACATGAATATATCGTCTACGAGGAAGCTAAAATAGGACATGGGGTTCAGAACTTTCTGCAGTGGTGACTTTTAAAATTTCCCAATATCCAAACAGGAATTTCATCCAAACTATTAATTGCCATCATTTTAAATTACTAATCTTGCTATTTTCATAATATTTTGCTGTGGGTAACTGTGATCACCATGCAGTCTTCTACTCCCTCCCTGATCTAGACAACTGGAAGAATATCACAGATACAAAGTTCAAACATGTGATTAAAACAAAAACGTTGCCTTGTTTTGAAACCTGAATTCAACATTCTAAAAATGTCTTATTTTTTTCTTTTACCTTTACCTGGGATGACTATCACAGTTTTTACAATGTCATGATTGACGAAACAGGGAGATCGTGTACATAATTCATGCACTCTATCATACCTGCAGTCAACTCCAAGCATCTAGAAGGAGTACCACGTATGGCTTGATATATTTATTAAGGATTCTAGAGACTAGAGATGAATTCTCCCTTTTCATTACATTATATCCTTTTTTATTTGAAAAATCAGTTTAAAACACCAGAGAATAGAAGAAACATAAATTTATAGATACCTTCAGGTTTCCTCTACGTTTTTTGATACAAAGTTCTAAATAAATAAAAGTCACATTTCAATATATGCCCAGTTTCCAACACAACTCATTCTTCCCAGCGCCCACAAATATCATAAAAAGACATTATGAAGTGAGGAACCTCCAGAGTTGGATGGGGGTGGACGAGGTTGGTTACTGTATTCTAGATCTATTATCCCATCCTACATATTCAAAGTTCTTCCAGAGTTTGTTGAATGAAGTGTTCTTCCATACTTAACATAATCAAATTTTTGTGTCTAGGAATGCAGGATATGAGGGTTTTTTCTTTTATTAGTATTAATCATTCCATTCATTTACATCTCAAATGATATCCTACTTCCCATTTACCCCCTCCATCAACCCCCCATCCCATGATATCCTACTTTCCTTACTCCTCTGCCATGCCCCCATCCCACACCTGCCCTCCCCCTGCCTTTTGCCTGTATGGGAGTGCTCCCCTACCCACCCACACTCTCCTGTCCCACCACTCCAGCATCCCCCTACTCTGGGGCATCAAACCTCCCTGGGAACCAAGGTATGAAGAATATTCAGAAACATGACATATGGCATTGTTGATGCACATGTAAACTCTTTGTGAGCTGCTCTTTAAAGTAGCACTCGTGCAATTTATTCCATATTGTGTAAGTATAAAATTGTAACTTTTAATGCTAAAATAACTTAGGTTGTTTATTATATATTTAAGGCTTACTATTATGAACTGTTACCAGAATAATACATTTATCCACCTATTTATTTTTAAGCACTCATTGAGATATAATTGCATATTGTGCAAAAGTGGACAATGCTATCAAACTTAAATTTAGAAAAATGTCCACAGCTTAAGTTATTTAATACTTACATAACAAGCTGCTTATTAATTATGTAAACATGGATGTGTGAATTCCAAGAATTTGCTTGCAACTGAAAAGTTATACACTACAGGCATTTGTTAGGCAGAAAAAATTCTTACTATTTTCTCCATGGAGGATAACCTTTCTTGAGAACAAATGTTACTAGACAGTAGCATATCCTGGAGCAATGAAAGTGTTAAGGATTTAGTTTCCAACAACTTCCTTGAAAGCAAATTAAGTAGAAATTAGTGAGATATCAACAGAAGTGTAATTAAAGAGAATAGATACTAATGATTGATGGCAATCATGGTTCCTGTTCATCAAAATACCTTAGCCCACTGAAGTCTTGGCTGTCTATAAAATGCGGTCTAAGTCTCTTGAGAAATCCTATTAGTAGAGAATCTTTGCCAATAGAATATAAGACCTATTGCTGAAATTTTAGTATTTCATTATTGTATCTAACTTTCTCACCTGGGAACTGCTAAAATCTACAGATTTCATCTATATTCTTTCTTCAATAACACTATGCATAAATAATAATGTTATTGAAAACATTCAATCTGAAAATTATTAAACCTCTTTCATTTTACAGGAAGTAGTTTTAGGTGAGCTTCGCCCAAGTAATCATTCCATAGCTGAGAATATGCCTGTTTAAATCACTATCATTTGACTTGGCTAAAGATGGTGTTTTAAGTCAGAGAGCTGATTAGGAAAGATTTTTCGTGGCAAGCCATCCAGCTGAACATAGTTCCCAGTATTTGTTATTAGACATCACTGGGTACTTTATGCTGATATTCATGTTACATTTTGCTTTGAGAGAAAAGACAGTACACTGTGTGTGAGTATGTTCATGTGTATGTGTTATGTGTATGTGTGTGCCTGTGTGAAGGTGCGTGTTTGTGTTACTAGATATGTGTGTGTGTGTGTGTGTGTGTATACAGAAAAATAGATTCAATTTTCATTCTCAAGCCCACAATTTGACTCTAAAAATATTGTACTTAAAACTTAATGACTGAATTTTATTCCAAATGAGGCTCTTCTCCCTGGTAAAGACAGTTGCCACCTTAACTCCTATTTAGTTCCAGACGATATATTTTGAAGGACTTCTCTTCAAGTTGTCTGCTTTTGCCAAGCTAAGGGGCTTTCCATGGAGCTGGCAATTCAAGGGAATTAATTCTATCTGCGCTTTGATTACTTATTTAATTGTCCTACACATCCGAAGTTATAATGAATTTGTTATAAAATTTATCATTGTCACCTTGGGTTTCTCTATAAGTAACTATATCTCTTTAAATTACCATGACCATTTTAATTCGACCCAATGCTTTTTCAATGAAGAATTGATATCTGAGTTCCATATGCCAGATGCAACTAATTTTGTTCTGTGTCTGAAGCTTAGAGTCCTTGTAATTTAATTAGTTCTGTCATTCTATTTAGGCCTCTATATTCATTTATTTTCATTTATATTTAAATCTTCTTGACTTTCCTACAGACCAAGTGCTCATCTCCCTTCAATCAACTCTTAATGACTAATAAATCCAGTCTTTGACAGAGTACCTCTATCGGCCCAACATATTTTATAAGCAATCTCTTAAATGTCCATAGCTGTTTTCTTTTTCAGGGAATAGAATACATGGAGCACAGGGTGACCTCCCCATGCCCTCGTGAAAGGGGTTCAGTAGCTGGATCCTTACTGCGGTGAGTCAAGACTGTCACTGTCTGGTGATTCTACCTCTCACCAGACTGGCAAGCTCCTGGGACTAATGAAATTAATATAAACAATTGTGTTTACATGATAGCATGGTGTCTGTCTCTGCTTGCTGTCTGAATGGCATGAGTGATCAGTGTATTGACTAACAGTATACCGTGGTGAAGTTCATCTTAGCAATTTACATTCTACTTCCAAAAACGTTGGGCATCCGTCTAGATTCTTGAATGTGGCATTTCTGAGCTGGACGTTGATTCTGTGTATTTATTTATTTTAAGTTTAAATTTCCAAAGTTGTTTCAATTTGCTAATACTTCCAGTTTTGCACTAATGTTTCATCTCCTTAGATTATTCTCATGGATTTAAAGTGTATACCCAACTTACCCTTAGTTTTGGCCCAGAGGATGGGAAGAGAATGGGGTTCCACATTACCACTTTTAAAAATATAAATCTTACTAAGCTGTCTGTGATGGTTGACTTTACATCTGATTCCCAGAATGTACTAATATTACCATACATGGTGAGGAATAAACTCTGTTTAAGTGACACAGAATCAATTTACAATTTCCACACTCATTCTACATGCATAATCGTTCACATTTTAACACTTAAAAGAGGAAAATTAAAAGGTTTTGATCATATGTTTCAAATAATAATAATGGAAACCATATAGGTGTGACTTGTTTAAAAATGTCAAAATAGCTGGGCAGTGGTGGCACACACCTTTAATCCCAGCACTCGGGGGCAGAGGCAGGCGGATTTCTGAGTTCGAGGCCAGCCTGGTCTGCAGAGTGAGTTCCAGGACAGCCAGGGCTATACAGAGAAACCCTGTCTCAAAAAACCAAAAAAAAAAAAAAAAAAAAAAAAAGAAATGTCAAAATAACAAAACTGGAAAGTGTGTTGAGAGTACTGTCTGGCTTGTCACTCTTTCATCTAATATCAACTTATTCCCTATTAAAATCATACCACTAGGAAACAGGCCAAAGGAATTTCTCTAGGTCATTTACAATTTCCATAGCTGAAGGAACAATGGGCATCATTCCTGAGAGAAGGCCAAAGACAATGTGCAAGCGAAGTGAAGGCAGGTTATTATATGATATGGTAGGAATAGCGGTCATAGCTACATTATGGGACATGAGATGAATCAAGCATCATTTCTAATGAATGATAAACAAGTACATAATATAAAGACAAATTACAGATACTGTTGTATTGTTATAAACAATGTAAATGGCATGCTTTAGGAGAGTTTGGAGATCATTAGCTTCCTTACTTATAAAGCTGAAAATGTGGAAAACAATGGATTATTAGCACAAACATCCTAGTATCGGTATGGTGCTCCCTAATTAAATGGGTAACATCTATAATTGTCTCATTCTAAAACAAAACCTTTCCTAGTGCACTTTCCTTGAAGGTACAATGATATCATGCATATGGAGGTGTGTGCTCCCATGAGCACAGTGATTCTCATTGCGAGGATGAAGAGACCTTAGGTGATAAATGCAAATGGCAAGATACCAATGCTTCTCTCAACACAGACTGCCTTACCATGTACCTTAGAATCTATAAATAAGGAAGGAAGATAGCAACATAGGGGGTATACAATTCTGACAGAAAATGTACTTTTGCTCTTCTGTAATTGAAAAGATATTATAATGAGATAATTTTCTTAGTCAAAGAAACTACTTACACAGACATTTTATAAATAATAATAATAATAATAATAATAATAATAAATCAGGTGCTATTGCAAAAATTCAACCCCATAACATTTATGAGAAAATGCCCCCTCACACACATACATCTTAAGAAAGATTAACAGACTGATATCTCATATAAAATTGATTTTCTTTTAATGTATGTTGAAATTACAAAGATCCAAACACCTTTAATAGTCTATTAAAATACTTATATAAAATGGATATTAAAACTAGACCATCATTAATTCTTAAGGGCTTGACAGACTACCTCTACTATAGGAGAGACTCTAAAGCCAGCACTTAAAAAAAGTCAAACATATTTATAAATTTTTTATTTCAAATAATTTCAATTTCGAATAGCACTCTGCATGGATTCTCTTATATTATATATTTATTAAAATGAAGCTAAATGAGATCAAGTGACATTTTCAAGTTGCTGTGAATATATTATTAAATCATTTTTTAATATTTTTAAATGTCTGTACATATATGTATATGTGTATGTGAAATAAAATTTGCCCAAAAACACTTTGCAGAGCAGAGAATGAAGCTGTGCACTGATCAGGTTAAATACAAATACCAAGAAATCATGAATGCTTTCATGGGAGGCAAATATTAAAGTGTTATATCTGTGTGTCTTTGTTCTTATGGGTTCATTTTTTGGACAGGACTCTTCTCAAAGTTTTCTGAAAACATAAATAAAAGAGAAAGTCATCTTTCTCCCTACACCCAAACCATAAACTAGGGCCTGAACTCAATCTCTCTTTCACAGAAGTGTGTTTTCACTGCAACTGTTATAGAGATTTTATTAGTAGTAATTCTAAGAACACATGACCAACCACTAATGACCCATAGCAGAGGAACAGAGGTGACGGGTAAGGGAGCACCTGCCCTGAGCATCTTTGTTGATATAGTTCATAGAAAACTCCTCCTCCTCAGATCCATTGCCTTAGTCAGTAATTTCAGAGTCAAGTAATTAAGCTCAATATGTATTATTGATCCAAGAGGAAGGACTCTCTTAGCAGCATTGTCAATCATGTGCTGAATCATTTTCATTCAATAACCCATTATTTAATTAACGGATGGTTACTTATGAGGCATTTTCATTAGTTATCCAAGATCAGACCATTGAGAAGCCAGGATGCTTGGGAAGAGTGTAGAGGATGCTGTACTACACAACTTATACGGGCTTTTACACCTGCATCTAGGACAGCAACTTCTGCCTGTCTTAGAGACAGGTCATAGAGATTAATTTTCTGCACATTATCAGTACTATTTCTCCCTAGTTGTGTCCCTCTTGTCTCTTATAAAACACAAAACATTTCTTGAAAGCAGAGTTTCCTTTTTATGTTGAGAAGCCTTGACAGGCAGCTGCCCTTGGTGTCAGTAACTTATAAAGAAAGAAACTCCTGTACCCATGTGTTTGAGACTTTTCCATACTTCCTCTTCTATAGATTCAGTGTATCTGGTTTTATGTGGAAGTCCTTGATCCACTTGGACTTGAGCTTTGAACATGGAGATAGGAATGGATCAATTTGCATTCTTCTACATGTAGACTGCCAGTTGAACCAGCACCATTTGTTGAAAATACTGTCTTTTTTTCACTGTATGGTTTTAGCTCCTATGTCGAAAATCAAGTGACCATAGGTGTGTGGGTTCATTTCTAGGTCTTCAATTCTATTCCATTGATCTACCTGTCTGTCACTGTACCAATACCATGCAGTTTTTATCACTACTGCTCTGTAGTACAGCTTGAGGTCAGGGATGCTGATTCCCCCAGAAGTTCTTTTGTGGGTACAGGAGAAAAGTTCCTGAACAGAACACCAATGGCTTATGCTCTAAGATCAAGAATCGACAAATGGGACTTCATGAAGTTGCAAAGCTTCTGTAAGGCAAAGGACACTGTCAACAGG
>CM052715.1:54927729-54951845 GCA_028551405.1 Uromys caudimaculatus
CTCACACCAGTCAGAATGGCTAAGATCAAAAACTCAGGTGACAGCAGATGCTGGCAAGGATGTGGACAAAGAGGAACACTTCTCCATTGTTGGTGGGATTGCAAACTGGTACAACCACTCTGGAAATCAGTTTGGCGGACCCTCAGAAAATTGGATATAATACTACCTGAGGACCCAGCTATCACCACTCCTGGGCATATACCCAGAAGATGCTCCAACATGTAATAAAGACACATACTCCACTAAGTTCATAGCAGCCATATTTATAATAGCCAGAAGCTAGAAAAAATCCAGATGTCCCTCAGCAGAGAAATGGATACAGAAAATGCGGTACCTTTATACAATGGAGTACTACTCAGCTATTAAAAACAATAACTTCATGAAATTCACAGGCAAATGGATGGAACTTGAAAATATCATCCTGAGCGAGTTATCTCAGTCACAAAAAAATGAACATGGTATGTACTCACTGATAAGTGGATATTAGCCCAAAAGTTCAGAATTCCCAAGTTTCACTTCACAGTAACCATTGGACTGAGTATGAGGTCCCAGATGGAGGAGTTAGAGAAGGGACTGAAGGAGATGAGGGAGTTTGCAGCACCATGGAGGGAGCAACAGTGTCAACTGGCCTGACTGCCCGGTGCTCCTGGAGACTGGACCATCAACCAAAGAATACACATGGAGGGACCCATGGTGTTGGCCACATATGTGGCAGAGGAGGACCTTGTTGGACATCAGTGGGAGGAGAGGCCCTTGGGCCTGAGATGTTAGATGTCCCAGTATAGGGGAATGCCAAGGAGGGAAGATGAGAGTGGATGAGTGGGTGAGTAAGGGAACACCCTCATAGAGGCGGGGAGGGAGGAGAGGATAGGGGGTTTCCAAAATGGAGACCTGGAAAGGGGGAAACATTTGAAATGTAAATAAAGTATCAAAAAATAAAAAATGAAAAATAAAAAAAAAACAAAGAAACTCAAACTTGACCATGCCCATTTCTGGCATTTCTAAAGACCAGGTGCCAATGCAGATATCAGTAGAGAACATTTCACTGTTGCCTTGAAATTCATCAGGTGCAAAATTATGCCTCTGTCATCCAAACCTCTTCCATTTTTCCCTTTCAAGGCTAAAGCCACTTTACAAACAAATGCTTTTAAAGTATCTTTATTGTTTATTTTCAAATTTCTCAAAGAAAAATAAAGTGTGTAATTATAAGTTTTATCAGGAACTGGCTGCTTTACAACATTACTCAAAGCCGAATAATATTCAGTATCCATTTTGAAACATTCACATATCCTGGGTATTCATGGTCATTTTACCTGTAACCAGCAGGATGAGAGAGCTTTGCTACCTTAATAACAAAAGGAGGCAGGCTGAATGAAATTCATAATTCATAATTATGATATTCATACCTCTTAGTCAACTGATTTTGTAGCAAAAACACTTTTAATCCAAAATTTAATGTTTCATGTGTTGTCTTGAATCTTCCAGTTTAAATATTTTATCCCGGAGGGAAGGCTATTAAGACTCAGGAAGTTCTAAAATAGAAGGAAATAGGCTCCTTAACACTCAGGAAGTAAACAACCCAAAATCCACAGGAAGTCCCACAAACTTAATCTCTTACATGAGGTCTCTCCTTCTCCAAAGTTGGATAAGTAGTGAGGGCTGAGGAGGAGAAAAGAGTCCTGCCTGTTGAGGTGTTAAAGCCATGCAGAAAACTCCAGAATTCCTGTGGGTTTTGGGTTTGTTAGGTTTTGGGGGCTTTGGAGTTGTTGTTGGCAGTGGTGGGTTTTGTTTTTTTGTTTTGCTTTGTTTTATTTGGGTTTTTGCGGTTATTTTTGTTGTTGGTTTTGGTGTTGGTGGTAGTGGTGGTAGGTATTGGTGTTGGCATTTTGCTATTGGTGTTGATGGTGGGTTTTTTGTTTGGTTGTGGGTTTTTTTTTTTTTTGCTTTTGTTTTTTGTCTTTTGTTTTTGTTTTTGTTTTGTTTTTGTCTTTATTTATTGTTGTTGTTTTGTTTTATTTTGCTTTGAGTCATTATCCATGCTGAGGTATGCTTTTGGTGATATATCTGTCTTTGGATTCTTTATGGTCCTGTAAGTGACCCTTTATCCACACTCCTATAAGGAACCACAATAAACTTACTGGTTCAAAAAGTTGGGGCTGGTAGTATCTGTTGAGGTTTGGTCTATTGCTATGCATTGTAACAATAAATTCTATACCCAAAGGTCTAGGTCTTCCAGTGACTTTTCATGTTTACAAGCTTTTGTTGTACAAACCATGTTTCTTGATTTAAAACAATTGGCTAAATAAAATTGGCTACGGTCAATTATTAGAGGGATTAGATGTAGGTGGGATTGAGGTGTGACCTGGTTGGTGGAGGGGAGACCAAGGAGAGAAAGAATAAGAGGAGGGAAGGAAACCTCCAGGAGGGGAGGTGGACCATGAATACATGGCCAGGAGAAACAGCAAGTATCTGGGCATACTCATCTGAGTAGGTAGCCAGGCCAGCAGTTAGAAGAGTAGAGTAGGTGTTCCCTCATCCAGTAATTGTCAAAGCCAAATAAAATAACCACTGTCTGAATCTCATGTACTTGTAAGTTAGTCAGGGATAACTTTGAATTGGTTATACTACAGGTATCTTTACTTTGGTTTGTCATAAGTCCTTTCTGTGATGGGAGGATACTTGTTACAGTGTCACTGCTATCTTAGCAAAGAGAATTACTTGTTTCAGTAAAGAAACCCAGACATCATTGCTCCAGTGTTCCTTTTTCCTGTTGCCTTGAAAATATCTTCTCCAAAAACATAATCAAGAATTCTTATGCCTGGGAATGGCATTGAATTTTATGTCTTAAGGGTATTTGTACATTGCTAGAGGAACATTTTTAGCTGTTAGATGATTTAATTCCTCATTACTGAATAGTAAATATTAATGATAAAAGAGCCATGTACCCGAAAAGTATAAACACTTTTCTATTTGTGTACCAGAGTTATAAAAATAAAGTGAATGATTTTAGAAGTGTCTATTTAGAAGGAAGAAAGCAATGTCATTTCTTGGGTTAATGATTTTGTTAGGCTATCAAATGCAGTTGATAGATAAAGGAAGTTAATAAATTGCAGAAAAGGTTCAGAAACAACGACATGGGTGCCAGATTAGTTTCCCATAAGGTCATACTTAGGTTGAAAATTCTACAGGGAAAAAAAAAAAAAAACAGAAGAAAAATCAGCATGGAAAAAGGTGTTTCTCAAATCTTCCATTGATAAAATTCACTGTTTGAGAGATAATATATTATATGTTTTTGCTTCTAGAAAGAAAGAAAGAAAATATCAAAAACAGAACCAAACATTTTATGTAATTCATGTTATAGCCAGAAAAATTCATCATTGTATCATAATTTAATAAAATAAAGTCTCCTGTGGATTAAAGTTAGAATTAATAGTTTTTGAAAGTTACACCCAAAAATAATTATAATAGTTCAAATGCAAAATGTAATTTAATTCTAGACTAAACAATGAAAGTACATGCTTCTTAAAGAGTCATAAACAGTTTTCTCTTCATTTGATTTAGGGCAATTGTTCATGTTAGTCAGAAGGAACCTGGTAATATCTTCTCCCCTGAGATTTTTAGAATTGGTGAATTGAAAGTCACTTTTCTGGAACGCTCAAATCTAGAGCTAAAGTAGTAGTGTCAAATGATCTGTGAATGGTCCAGAAGAGAACATCTTATTTGTTCTCATCCCAGAACACTCATTTTAACCTAGTCAAATATCTGTCTATAATACCGAAGCCATTGATGACACGTTGGATACAGCAGAAGAGGATTAGTCACATCTGACACCATGATAACCTGGCAAAGAACTTGAGAGGTGGTGTTGCTGAAAACTTTCAACAGTAATATTTACTAGTTTTCCTTGGAATCTGCTTTTTCACCATGACTTGATACTCCTGAAGATATGGAAAGAAATTCATGGTAACATATCCTTACAATATACATATAATATATATATTGTACAATATATATATATGTATGTATATGCATATGCATATGCATATGTATATGTATCATACAGATACAGTGGATTTAAATGATTTCAAGAACACAGGCAATAGCAAGATGTAGTAAAAACAAAGAGAGGGTAGGATTTTGTTTACTGGATCTTACCTTGTGTTTATTGACATATATTTATATAAGTTGATATAATTTAATATTAATAATGGCCATAGTTTCTGGCTGACACAATAGGGATCACTTTGAACAACTGGCTTTCATGAAAAGGCCATAGCTGGATTGATGACAGTTATGAATGAAGTCAATTCATAACCCAATCCTCTTGTATTACAGGTGTTGAAATAAATCCAGCTATATCTTCCCAATCACAGTAAGTATTTCTAAAGTCTTGATGTTAAAAGAAAGTGCATGTTTTATACTCCCTTGGAAAGACTGATAAAAATCTATCAATCTTTGGCCTCAGAAAATTGTATATGTGCACACATCAACTTTTGCTCATAATTTCAAGAAATTGTTGCTCATTTCTATAGCCATTTTGGAATTACCAAGCAAGTCATAAAGGAACAGCGAGATCAGTCATTAGACTGTGACCTAAAGTTTACTCATCTTCCACTGTTATACTTCAACATACGGAAATGAACTTGTTAAGTAATGTTGGGATTACATTTCCTAGAGTTGTCATCTCTAACCACTCCATGCTACATGTCTTAAAACAAAAGAGATGGATTTCTTCTTGGTGTAAGAGCACTGAATTCTTAAGTAAAGATACAAGTAGAGGCTAATAACACCTAGAGTGTTATCTCTGTGTGTTCTGAGAGGTCCATATAGCTCTATCATGACCTTAGCTATCTAAATCAGCAAGGTATTATTTCTGTATATTATCCTAGAAATCAAGACAATATCTCTTTAAGGTATTAAAAGTTGTACGGTCAAGCATTCAGAGATAAGAATTGACTGCCAAACTTTATATAATGATAGTAATACTCTTGATATTAATTTTATTGTTTAAAACTGAGTTTGTTTTCCAAAATTATGATTGTGCTTTAATGTTACAAGAAAACTTAAATGATGCTGACCTGTGAGCTTGGTGACAGAAAAGCTGTATTGGACATCTGTTCCTGACCTACTCTTTCTTGCCTATATCCCAGATTAGATAAGCTGCCTTACCTCAAGATTTTTGACCGTGTGAGATAGAGAAAACATAGACTGTAGCAGAAATTGCTTCTGGACATTCTCAAAGACATATATGAAAGTTAGCTGCAGTTCCCTAATGTTATGTTAGCAAGAGATAAAGTTGGAACAAGATCTGTATTGTGAACAAGTATTAGTACATGTGTTAAGGTGCCCAATATTTATTAGTCATGTTAAAATATTGTTTTTTCTGCAGAATTTAATGTACATTGTATTGATTGTACACCTTTTTCAACTATGTTGGAATGTGACATGTCAGTTGTTGTCTTTCAACTAGCTTTTGTTCTATTGCCTGTGAGTTTTACAGGACCTTGATATTCTAGAAAAGGAATGCAAGTATTAGAAGTGAGTCAGATCTAAAACAGAAGCAAGAGGATACTGGGTTATTATTGAGAAGTTTTCCCTCCTTAGTTTTAAAGAAACTATTTCCTTATAATATCCCAAAGGATATTAGACCCCCCACACCACAGTAAATGTGCTGTGTTTCTCCCCCCGGTTACAGGCAATGCTCTTGCCTCCTCAGCAGTCCCTGCAGGCCTTGCTGGCAGATCCCTGGGATATTCAATACATTCCTATTCTTCCCTCAGCCAACAGTTTGAATTAGCTATAGAAGCCTCAGCAAAGTCCCTAGCCTCGCTCCAGAGACAGCTTTCTTCTTTGGCCTGGGTCACGCTCCAGAACCGCAGAGCCCTTAACTTACTTACCAATAATTAGCCTTTTATTTCTAGCAAGCCTGGGACCTTTTATTTTTAACAAAATCATGAAATTCATCAAGCAGCAGATTGATTCTCTGACATCCCGACCTTTACAGGCTCATTATCATCGCCTCGATCTGCTAGATCATGGAATTATAGAGCCTGAGGCCAATGATCCTCCTTCAGGAGCTGCATAGAACCCAGATCTATGCACGCTAACCCGCTGGCTGGCATGAGTCAGCGTGGACATCGGTGAAAGAGACAAAGGCCTTAATGTCCCAATCATCGAATGGGCCATGCCTTGTCTTCCTTGTGCTATCCTCATCCCAGATCGGGGCACATAAAATGAGCTCCTCCTACAGAGGACTGCCTGTCCAATGGTCCAGCAAACAGGCACGTGGCTCGCCACGTGGGTATCCGAAGAGATGCGAGACTAAAGTACTGCAAGGGAAGGAGGGTCCGTGCACGACCCGATAATTGCTGGCTTCCCTGAAGGGCATGCCCAAATGCATAGGGGTTGCCATCCCAGAACCCCTCCTCCAGCAAAAGATGGCAGTCACCATGGAGGTTTGGGCCTCTACCCTCACTCTCGGATTAAAAGCCCGTCCCTGCTCAGGCAGGGTCACAATGCTCATTTTGTAAAGAAAGGGAGGAATTGTCAGAGACAAAAACTTTGGCCTGAGGCCTTGGCATATTCTGCTAAATTAAGAATCCCAGGTTTGACTTATTTTGCTAGCCATAGTGTCTCGGATTTCCACAGCGGGCATTCCTTCCTGCCAGAGACCAGACTGTCTTAATTAGATAGTCAGGCTTGGCTTAATTAGCAAATCAAGGTGTTCTGGCTTCACAGCAGGCCTCCCTTTGTTTCCTCCCCATTGTCACTGCCCCCAGCTAGGGATTAGACTTCCTGTTCTGAACTGCCTACAGTCCCGGGACAACAATGACATATAATTATGTGTGTGACGTCTGGCTACATTATGAATTCCCCTCCCTCTGCCATTTCCTGCCCTAAAGTGTTTAAAAATATGTAACATTAAAGATTAAATGGAGCTTGATCGGGTCTCGTCTTGCTCCCACGCATGTTTTGTCCCCTGCTTCTTTCCCGCCGACAGTTTCTCTCCACAGCACGGAGCACCCACTGGCGGGGGACTTCGAACCTAGTTGATAGCCTATCCTGGAAGAGCTCTCTGGGACGTGGTGGGTCAGCAAGCTCTTTGCATATTATCATATTATGTATAGGGACTACCAGTTTAAAATTTCAACATCATTTTGGATGACATAATTCAGCAATTAAAAATGTTAATTGTTTACCTAATAAATTACTTTTAGATTAAAATTAGTATAGTGTATAAAGGTTTTTATCATACAAAGAGTGCAGAACTAAGAGTATAATTTAGTGGCACAGCATTTTGTAGCATGTAATATAACAAACTCTGAAGAAGAAGCCTGCCTACATCATTCATTGAAACTAAAGAACTTCCTCAACTAGATTTCAGGCCTGGGTTAAATCCCAGTCTTCCTTGTTTCTTTCTTGGTGGCTTTGTGGTATTTTTGACAGGAAGATATTGTATATCTCTGAGTACTCTAAAACTCTGAGTAGCCACGACTGGTCTAAAACTCTGAATTTTCCAACCTCCATATCTCGCATGTTAGATTACACGAGTAAGCACTGTGGTTAGTTCCACATTTTCTTTCTCCCTCACGAAACACCTTTCTCAAGTTTTCCTCTCAAGACCTTTACCCTATGCAGGCTCCTACATCACAAACATCTTTCTAAATAATATAAAGAAACCCCCCAACAAAGAAAATGTGAAATCCCAAAGTTCATTGGGATTTCACAGGGAAATGTTCACAGGAAAGCACATTACATTCCCGTCTCCAGTGCTGCAAATATCTTGAATCTAAAATATAGCCGTGTTTCCTTAGCTCCATTTTAATGTTCTTTATTCTGTGCTGTGATACCTCAGCTAGAGCTATGTAGGTTTTGAAAACAATGAGTAAAAACACAAAAAGAAAACTGAAAGTATTATTGTTTTAGAAATGATCAATCAGTCTATGGGGCTTTCACTAAGCAAGTAGAAGAAAGGCTTTAAAAAAATTGGGGCTAGTAATATTTGATGGTTACTGAATATTCTTTATACATAAACTTCCATAAGGTTAAGTCAGATGAGGAAATGGCAAATGTCACAAAACTTAGCATCCTTCATTTCTTGTCTGTCTCTAATCAATGATGTTTAAATCTGATATGACCTCGTTTTCTTAATTATGATTTGTATTTGTTGTGACTGCTTGGTCTCTGACAGTTATGGGATCTCAAACTCAGGTTTCTATCTTCAGTTCTTAAATATAATAGAACATTTTAGAGCTAGGTTGGTTTCAGTAAATGCTACCTCAGAGAAAGACAACACATACATTTTTCATATTCTCAAGCAAAGTTTAGATCCACGCTGACAGTCAGGTATGGCAGGTGACAGGTAGTCAAACTTTCTCAAAAGTTTTATGAACCTGCTCCAGTGTCATCAAGGAGAATGGCTGATTCCCAATTATCCTCTTTTTGTTGCAGCTATTACCCCACTAAACTGGGGTCCTAACAGGTAAGTACCAACCTTGAAATGACTTAGAGCCCAAACTCAATTTCTAATGAAAAGGCTTATTTTGTTTTTAAATAGATCATTTGAAAGGAAATTGATTTATATTCCAAATACAGATCCCTCCATGTTCCTTGAGAAATTCTAGCCTATGGCATGAGAAACACAAATCATCTCTGATTCAGTAGCATATAGCATGAGCACGCCCATATTGGCTTCATTCACATTTGCTCACCCATCCGTTCCTCCCCTGTGTACGTCATTAACGACCCCAGAAAAGGAGGTTGTTGGGAATCAGCAAAGGATCTCAGTGCAGCATTGACAATTGATTTGACCAACAGGATGTTGAACACTAATGGAAACATTCCATATCTGCACAGATAAAAAATAGAAAGCTCTGTTCGTTCATGGTTATTGTGAACATGTGGAGTAAGAAGGTTAACTAGCCGGGCAGTGGTGGCACACGCCTTTAATCCCAGCACTCGGGAGGCAGAGGCAGGTGGATTTCTGAGTTCGAGGCCAGCCTGGTTTACAGAGTGAGTTCCAGGAGAGCCAGGGCTACACAGAGAAACCCTGTCTTGAAAAAACCAAAAAAAGAAAAAAGAAAAAGAAGACTAACTAGTCAACTTGGTTTTCAATAGTGTTTGACTTGAGTTTAGAGCTTTATATGTGGGGATACCACATTGGACAATGCAGGTTTGATGAAACTGACAGGTTTATAAACTTAAAAATATCACAGACAACTTACAGTCCCCGGTACAGAGGCCTGACAAAGAGCTGAGGTTATAGCAGCATGATAGCATAGCTTTGAGGAAGTGATGTCTGAACAGGAATTTGATACCAAAATTATCTAGGTGGAAATGTAGAGACAAAATCCCAGAAAGAATATAAAGAGTATAGGGGTATAAGAAAATGTGTTATAAGTAAACAGTTTCAAAAAAGCATCACTTTGGGTAGGAAAGAGTTGTTTGTGAGACACTGAATTCACAGCTTCCCAGAAATTCGTTTACAACGCATTCTGCATCCATATTTTGTTTTGACTTCTAGGAAAAACATGAGCCTGCTTATTTGAGTAGTATACTTCAAAACATGTAAGTTAAAATTAGCAATGATTTACACAAAACTGCCTCAACTAGATTACATTTAATTAGAAGAGTCTTACAACAATTCTTACTCTAGCTGCAAATAAGCCAAGCATTTCCTATCATGTATGGCCACTGTGGCATTAGAACAGCAGTGTAGGATTTGCATGTCTATTTCATGTCTTCTACATGTTGTACCCTGGTTTAGACTCCTAAACCATTTAGATGTTGAATAATTGTAGGACAAACATTACAATCCAGATTTGTGTTATTCATATATTTTAAAGTTTAAAGTCTTTTGATAACAGGGTTAAAATCAAAATTCTAAATAGAAAAGGAAGGGGTGAATTTCTGTGGAGAGTTCTAAGACAGATAGACACTAAAGACAAACAAACAACAAAAATGCTGTCACATTTCCTAGGTAAAGGTTTGCTCTGTACCTTCATCCTTTATTCTTGGTTTTTGAGATGTATTCATCACATTTTAAGTGCATGAGTGTTTTGTCTGCATAGAGGAACAGACACCACATGTCTGTAGTGCCCATGGAGGACAGAAGAGGATTTTAGATGCTCTTGTACTAGAATTAGAAGGTTGGAAGCTGTCATGAGGTTGCTGGGAACTGAGCCCAGGTGTTCTGCAACATTAGCCAATGTTCTTCCCACTAAGTCACCTCTCCAATCCCACTTCTCTTGTTTATTCTCAATGGGTAAAATCTCTATTTGTCTTGCATGTGATCTTCAGTAGAACAAACACACTCAAAACCTTAAATCTAATGAAATTTGAAACTAATCCACAGTTCTAAAAATTGGACAAAACAACCATGAAAGATTCCTACAGTAGCTGCTCATTGTATGCACAATGACGGTAAGAATTGAAGTCATGATCTTTAAAAATAGCAAGACTAGAATATAATTGAGAAAATTAGTTAAATACACAATAACTATACTAGACAAACGAAAACTACAAAATATTTAAAGCATGTATAAAAGTGTTCCCATTATCAAAGGATCAACCTGTCTCTGAATGCCAATATGTAAATAGGCTTCATGTTTATACAAGCTTACCTCATTTGTTTGCAACCATTAGGTAGATCGACTGCCTCCCGATTCCATCTGCCCTCCATGGTGCCCAGTTCTGTATATCAATAGGCAATGGAAACTCTTACTCTCTGTGTAACTTACACACATGATCTCTAGCAGAATGTCCCCAAGCTAAGGGACTTTTCACAGAGAAGGAATAGAAAACTGTACAATAATGAATCACAGGAGACCATGGTGGTCCAGGTGTACCCTGTGATTAAAGCACATAGTAAGCCACATTTAAAATTATGAGAAGCACTTACTGCTGTGTTATAGCAGAAGTAGCACAACCAATGAAAATGCAGGATTTTGGAGCCAATTCCCAAAGAATTTATCTATAAAACAACTCCCAAACATAATGGTCAGGGAACACTGCAGAAGAAATGGCAAAAAGATTGTAAGAGCCAGAGGATCAGAAAGTTTTCTCTGAGACTCTGTCTTCTAGAATTGTCACAAGCTGTACACATCAATTCTCAGCTACATGTCAACCTAAACATGAATTGAACAAGGACAACAACAATAGACACAGGAGAAACACAGTGGGGCATCAATACTACAGAGAACTACAGACAGCCAAGGAATGCAGAGAGTAGGGGGAATTGCCTTGCCAAGGAAGAGCACACTAATTGTTTATCAAATACCAAATGGTTAATTCAGAAAGCATACATACAAGCTGTATATTCTTAAAGTAATTCACTTCTTAAATCCTGTCTGAGTCCTGATGTCTTCATCAACAAATATAACTAACAGCATCAGACTAAGACTTAGGAAAGATTTGATGGGGAAGTATGTATCTCAGGCTCAGAATAGTACACTGAAATGTGTATTATTCTCCTATGAGCTTGAAAAAACTGTTGTGTTCTTATGGAGGTATCCTATAGTACTTGATGTCTAAGTGTACTTTTTTTTCTAGAAAAACTTTCTTATAAGTTACTTGACTCAATTAATCTCAATTAAATGCATAAATTATTCTAATTGTAACCTTTAAATATTAATACAGACATAGATCTATAGAGATTGGTTGGGAGATAAGATGAATAAAGCATCGTGTTTTGTTAATTAACAATTTCATTATTTTTACAACTGTGACAGAGAAATTTTTAGATTAGAATGTTTTACAATATTTTTCTATTTTATATCAAAGAACAATCCAGTATTCAGAAAAAAATCACTGTATCATATTGGGAAATTATGAGGGTCTCTGAGTTTTTGGTCTTTACAAATTTTTCTCTGAGGTATAAGCCTTAAAATAATACACACTTAGCTGTGGTTTCCATATTGTAAATGAGAAATCATAATGGCCATCTTTCCCCTTTATGGATAAAATGTATGCATTTGTTTACCAAAAGTATTTGATTCTATCTGATAGTTTGCAAGTGATTATCAGCTTTTGTTTCTACCTGTGGAGAAGCTGGGATGGGATCAGGTATGTGGGTAGGGGAAAAGGGAACTTCTCTGGGACTGGAGAGAGACTAGGGACAGGGAAGTCTCTGTGAGTCTATGGGGATGACACTGAGACTCCTAACAGCTGGGGCTATGGAGACTGAAGTGGTCATCTCCTGTAGCCAGGCAGGACTTCCAGTGGAAGACTAAGAACACCAACCCACCCACAGAACCTTCAACCCCAAATTTGCCCTGTCTACAAGACGTGCAAGTATAAAGATGGAGAGAGTTGAGGAAATGGCCAACCCACGACTGGCCAACTTGAAACCCATCACTTTGTAGAGAGCCAGCCCCTGACACTGTTAATGATACTGTACTATGCTTGCAGACAGTAGCCTAAAATAACTGTTTCCTGAGAGGTTTCATCCGGAATCAGATGGAAAGAGATGCAGAAGCCCACAACCAAACATTATGTGGAGCTCAGCAAGACTGGTGGAAGAGTTGGAGGGGTCATGGCCATCACAAGAAGATTTCAAGTCAACTAAGCTAGTCCATGGGGGCTCACAGAGACTGAACCATATCTGATACTGCTAGACACACAAATATCTGACTAAAACTACTTTATCATGTGCTATATTTGAATCAGAATGATTTTTAAAACATGGACTCTTAATTCTAACAAATTTTACAGCTGGGTGCTTAATGATTGATGCCTAAGTAGGAACTAGATTATGAAACATGACTGAGAAATGTTTAATTTTTAAAACATGTAAGGATTTTGTCACAGAAGATCTTTCTTTGATATTATTGTGGTTACATCTACAGAGAATCAAAATTTTTGTATATAGAATGAAAACACCTGTCAATCATCTAAATGCTTTTGTATGCATAGATACTCATACAGTACATGAGCCCTCTGTCACACATTTTCTTTGGTAGTGTACATCATTTTATAAACATTTGGTGTTTTCAAACTGGGTCAGAGGATTGTGGCTTAAAAAAAACAGACAAAAAAACCCACTTTTATTACATAGTGGTTAGGTTCTAAATCTTTCCAGACTATATACTTTAATGTTTAATGCATTTCAGGTCTTTTTCTAAGTGAAGTGCAGAGTAGATGAAGAGAACTCAAAGCACAATTTTCATTAACCAGCCAGAAATAAAAATTAGCTGAATTTCTGAACTGACTTATAAGATTGTAAATATTGATACCTTTGCTGGCTAAACAACTTGAGCTTCTTGCTGGGTAATATTGATAAGCAGGTAAAATTATTGCATTAGTAGAAGGAAATTCATTGGATTAAGCAATATATAAAATCATCTCCTCAGGCAGTTTGGAAGTATTTTTCATGCCAGGTTAAGCAAAGCCCAAGGTAGTCGGGGTATTTAGGAGTGATGTTGATAATATTGAGGGGTGGAAAGGCTGGTGAGAATCTTCTGGAGTTTCTGTGCCGGTATCCCCAGAATATGGGACGGCACAATCCATCTAAGATGGAATAAAAAAGCTGCAGCCATGACTTGCTGTGGTCCATGGACATATCCACAGTTTTGTGTCACAGTCCACATTAAGTTAATGATATCACAATGAAAACCAACTGTCTTAGTCAGGGTTTCCATTCCTGCACAAACATCATGACCAAGAAGCAAGTTGGGGAGGAAAGGGTTTGTTGAGCTTACACTTCCATGCTGTTGTTCACCACCAAAGGAAGTCAGGACAGGAATTCAAGCAGGGCAGGAACTTGGAGGCAGGAGCTGATGCAGAGGCCTTGGAGAGGTGCTGCTTACTGGCTTGCCTCCCCTGGCTTGCTCAGCTGGCTTTCTTACAGAACTCAGGACTACCAGCCCAGGGATGGCACCACCCACAAGGGGCCCTCCCACCCTTGATCACTAATTGAGAAAATGCCTTACAGCTGGATCTCATGGGGGCATTTTCTCAAGGGAGGTTCTTTTTTCTGTGATAACTTCAGCTTGTGTCAAGTTGACACACATAACCAGCCAGGACACCTAACCTGTTTTTGGATGTAGAGATATCAATGACCAAAGAAGTATCTTGCTAGGTACTACCATGGAGAATATGTGAGATAAAGTTTAGTAACAGTTGTCAAACTAACAAAGAGAACTTGCAATGTGGTGAGCTAAAACTATAAAACAATTTAACTGTACCAGTGTCTAGAGGCTGAAGAATTTCTTGGAAATTGGATGAGGTTCTCTCATTTCACTTTTTGTTCTGTAGTCATTGTGAATGAGCAGATGCAAATTGAGAACTGGTGACAGCTCCTCTCACTTTGTGAAAGTCCTTTATGTTTCTTGTTTCTCAACCAGAACATGAATACAGATATCAGAAACAATATCAGACTTAGCTTTATTTTTACCTTCTTTTAAAAATGGTTCTGGAAGAGTTAGGGGAAGGATTGTAGGATCTGAAGGAGATCGCAACTCCATAGGAAGAACAACAATATCAACTAACCCCCTTCTCCAGAGCTCCCAGGGACTAAACCACCAACCAGAGTATACATGAATGGGTTCATAGCTCCAGCTACATATGTCAGAGGAGTTCCTTATCTGGAGCATCAATTGGAGGGGAGGCCCTCAGTCCTGTGGAGGCTTGATGTCCCACCATAGGGAGATGATGCTATAGGAGTGAACCAGGAGTTCGTGGGTAGGGGAGCACTCTTTTAGAGGCAAAGGGTAGGGGCGAGGCAGAGGGCAGGGAGGATGCAATGGGGGGTTGCGGAAGCGAGACTGGGAAGGGGGACATTTGAAATGTAAATAAATAAAATAAATAACCTAAATAAATGAATAAACAAATAAATAAAAATGGGACTAAATAACGGTATAATTCAGGAATGTAAACACACAGTGATAAAGGGCTATGGCAAGGGGCATGACAAGGAGACGCTTTCTTCGGACCAATGACTGGATGACAGAAAGCTGGTACTATTGTTGTTAGAGAGATCAGGAGGTGAGGTTTATAGAGAAAGCTAGCAGGCAGGAGATGAGAACAATAGAGCAGCCTCCTGTTCTGTAGCCAAGCAAAGTTTGGCTGAGTGACACTTAACATCCAGACTGGCTCTAGATTTTAAGATTACAAAATGTCTCTTTAGAGACAGATATGATTTCCAGACAGAGGGCTGAATTTGAAGCCATTCTCATTACAGAAACCCTTCAGGATTTCTGTCTGTGAATTGTTCTAGAACACTATAGAGAAGCCTACAAAGTCACACAGGACCTTTGTGGTGGTTTTGGAGGAAAAAAAAATGCATGCTTACTAAGCCATATGTTACCAAACAAATGATTTCTTTCATACATATGTTATCAAGAGGTAACAAACACACATAGAAAATTAACTGAGCATGGAAGAATTCAGGTGACCCAGAAGACCATGAGAAAATAAAAGCTATATAAAAACAGAATGAACAGAGTCTTGTTATTGATTTGTGAAATTTGATCATCTATAGAAACAGAGAAGGGCACCAAGACTAAGACCAAGAAATAAAGATCCTTGAAGTCTAAATTTCAGTAAGAAAATAGGAGAAAATTTGAGAAAGATGAAAAGTCTCATTTATGCACTGACCAAAAAGATAAAAGAAGACAAACTATAAGAAGTAGCTTAACCACATTCCAAGAATTAACACAAAATACCCCTATCAATCTAGGAAGAATTTGAAGAACACATAGGAAATAAAGAGATAGAGAGAACATTTGTAATTACAACCGATCATGATAGGCAACACAAGCCATGTTCAGAAAAGTATGTACATGTTTCCCTCCCCGTGTAATCTTTGGGGGAAAACAGAAATACGTAAAAACAAAAAGGAATATATTAGGACATAAACAAGAGAAAGAATGTAAGAGGGAGTTCTGATCAGGGTATCTTAAATACTTAGAAGAAAATTTTATAACAAAACCTATTGTTTTGTACAGTACATAATATTTGCTAACTTATTTAGCTAAGAAAATAGGTGTAAAAGATTATCTGATGCCAAAAATACTTGAACTAAAGAGACAGTTTTACAGCTACCTGTTCACTGGGATCCATATCTACTCAACTCAGTGAAAGCCAGCTTGCCGAAGGTTCACACAATATTCTAAAGACTTCCACATAGCAAAAATTGCCTATCAAGAGAATCAGAATATGGTCATCATTCTAATCCTTACCAAGATTACTGAGTATCCTAATACTACAAAGCCTTAAATTTTTGGAAAATATAATTTTGAACTTGAAATTTTTGATGTTAGCTCTATTATTAATTATGGTGACATCTGTTGTTTATACGGACTCAGAGCTTTTATTCTCCAAAGTCCTCTCTGAAACATTTCTCATAGAGTCTAACGGAACAACAAAAACCCCAAAAGAAAACCGAAGTTTTGAATTAGCACTTAGAGGTTAAAACGTAACAAACATAAAAATAGACTGGTAGTGCCCGAGGATACATCCTGGGATAGTGGTTTAGTACAATGAAAAACATCTACACAATTACGATGATATCAGTAGCAACAATAATAGTGTTATCTTTAAGAAAATATGTCTGTATCTTAATAGCAGTTTAGCTGGGCATGGTGGTTCTTTAACCCCAGAACTTCATGCTATTTTTAGAAAAACATTTTATTTCAGGATACTATTCAGTAGGTATAGTTTCTGCCTTTCATGTAGTCATGAGTTCAACCTCCGTTCCTTCAATATATAGCACAGACTTGTAATCCTGGTATTTGGGAGGAATAGGCAAAGGCCTCTACTTCAGAGCAAGTTTGAGGGCAACCTAGGGTGCAAGAGACTCTCCCAATGCAAATTAAACATAAAGACAGAAATGGGAAGGTGGAGAGAAATCAAGAATTTGGATACAGCATCCATATGAAATGTATGACACGACTGTGGGTGTCTGTAACATCAGTGTTCTCAGAGCAGAGATAAGGGACTAGTAGGCTTGCTTGTCTCAAGTCTAACTCTACATTCATTGAGAGACCCCAACAAGGGAATTTAGAAGGTGAGTGGAAAATGCAGGATATCTGCTGCCCTCTTCTGGCCTCACTATGTATGTGCATGCATCAGTGCACACACATGTGGACACACACCCACGTACCAAACCCATGTATATTTCCAGTCAAAATGTTATATGTAAATATATATTATATAAAACCAATTAATACATTAATGTATGCCAGCATAAAATTCAGCCAAATGTGAAGTCAGGCAATTTATAAAGCAAGTTCAATTTTGTTGGCTAAAACTGAAGATTTTTGACCCCACAACTATAGAGAGACACATGGTCAGGGTGAAAGCTATTCCTTTCTCTGGTCTAATTACAGCACTTGCTACTGTAGGGGATACTTGGAAGATCATACTATGATAACATGCCATTTATTGGCTTACTTGTTTTAAATTTTATCATTAATTTATAATGATGACAGACAATGAGCACCTTGAATAGACAATCAAATACAACAGGTTGATGAAGGTTTATGCAAAGGGTCAGATATTCTCACTGTTTCTAGTTTCCTAAAAATTTCTTGATGCTATAAATGAAATTTCTCTTATGTTTTCTAGCCATATTGTTTTTCCTTTTGATAAGTTAATTCTCAATTTTTTTTTTCTGTGAATGAACCTAATGCAGAAAAAGTAAAGGAAAATAAGAACCATATTTACACTTATTTAAAGAAATTGTCAAGCCAAGGAAAATCCTTAAATTTGAAAACCTATCATCATGTAATCTTCTTTACAGACTATAAAAACAAGCATTCTATTTCTATAAAGGTATGAAATACACTCAAATTATAGTTTTGAGAGAGAAATTACAATTGATCATAATTTTCATTCCCTATACTATAAAATAATTTTCCATATAGTCAGTCGAGAAGTTCTAACTGTATTTATATTTGTAGAGATTGGAAATACCATCCACACCACACACACTAATACACACCTGTTTGAGTTTTTTCATATTAATTCCATAGTATAAAAATATTTCACTGCAAGGATGTTCTGAAATAGTAAATATTTTGACTGGAAAAATTGTCTTGACTTAGCAAGCTAACTCAGCTCCCTGCCACATGCCAAAATGAAAGCGTAGGGGACAGTGAGAAACGACCAGCCATTTCTTTTCTCCCAGCTGATACATATCTTATTTATTCTTTCTTGTAATGTGTGAATGCTGCACCATGCCCTATTTTGTCTTCTGCCTCAATTAAAATGTAAATTTCTGCAGCCCATCTCTATAATTCCAAACTGCTCTAGGCAGGGGAATTTAAACTGCTTTTAATAAAACCAACTACAGATGCTGAAATAAGATTTCTTCCCAAGTCTTTGAAATCTGTATGTGCAATGGAATGCTGGGTCTTCTCTAGTTATATTTCATCTATAAATGTTCTAAGAAAAAAAGTAGATTGGTGCTTTTAATATCACACATGCAAGCCCAGCCCTGGGCACCGACCCACCTCTCTCTTTTCTTGGACAGTTACTAGCAATTCATCCTCTTTCTTTTGTAAAACATAAATGTTGTTCACATTTAGAGATTTTCGGCTTCAAAATGACATTACTTATTTTGCCAGACAGGATAATAAAATGATAGGTAAATTAAAAATTGAAGTCAAGTTTGCATAAATGATTCCTGGATTGTCATTTTAGCCTGTTGCTCTGCCTTCTCAATACTCCTGTCACAGTGCTTCTCCTATTTAAAAACAACAACAACAAACTTATAAAACCTTGTCGCCTCTGATTTTGTGCTCCTTTCTGTTTAATTCTTGATGTTCTTTCCAACCTTCAGTATTATGTTCCCTACAAGAAACATCACTAAGGGCAGCTAAAGAAGTAAATTGTTCTCATAACTCCCTTGTTCTTAAAATGCTCCGTTCTCATAGCCATATTAATTTAGGACTTTCCCAGGGAAACTAGGACCTAAAGAAATCATTCTAGGCTAACAGGTTCCACATTATTGCTGGATTATACAATGAAGTAAAAAGACTAAGATTTAGCATGTAAATGGCATATAAAACGGAGTATTTTACAACTGTAATTCTTATATGCCTCAAATCCAAAAACCTCATTGCATAACAAGGGTCCAAATTCCCATAAAGAAATGAAATAATTTCTCACTTCATAAAAACAAACAACATTTAAGACATTAGTATATTTTTCCTCCAAAGCAGTGATTTTCTTGTTGGAAGGTGATTTGCCCAATGGACAATATCTGGGTTTATTGTTAGAGGATAAAGAGGCTGGTACCAGTGTCTATTACTGTAAGTCACCATAACAAAAACAACTTATAAAAGAAAGCATTTGTTTATAGTTTACAGTCTCAGAGTATGAGTCTATGAACATCATGATTGGGGATATGGTGGCAGCACAGGAGACACTGTGTTGAAGCAATATCTGAGAGCTTATATCTTGAGGCACACACGAGGAAAGGAAAAATATAGAGCTGACTGGAGTGGAATGATCTTTTGAAAGATTAAAAGTCATGCAAGTGACATACCTCCCACAACAAGGTCACATCCCAATCATTCCCAAAGAGTTCCAGAAACTGGCACCAAGGCAGTAAAGTATATAAGCCGGTGTAGTCTATTCATGTTCAAATCACAACACTGGTACATGGAGGCAGGTAGTGACAACTTTAATATTTTGATTTCTTTAAAGAACACAGAAATATTATAAGAAGATGTTTTCACTTTAATCCCACTGGTGGGATGCAGGCTGCTTCAGGTTGTTGTCAGCAGTTGATTATGACTTGCCTCCTGCTGTGGCATGGAGCGCGAATTCTCCAGCTGCACATAATTTCTGTGATTGTATCACCTTGGAATTCTGGGGTATATAAATACCCCAGAATTTTAGGGGGTATATAAATGTTAGGACCCAAAAGGTGTAGGGGGTGTTGATGGGTTGCTGGGTTGTTGGTAGATTGTTGGTTGGTTGTTGACTTTTGTGGGTGGCAGTTTGTTAAGTAGTCCTGTACAGAGAAACAACAACAAGAAATTAGGTACCTTGATGGCAAAGATCAAGCTTGCCCCAAGGAGCTTGATGCTGCTAATTAGCAGGGAGTAGTCTAACAATAATTTTCTCCTTGTCTGACCCCTGACTTTATTCAGGGATCCCCTTTGCCCTCCATCCTTTTCCTCGCTTATCTAGTGTTAGGGGGTTGAAAAGTTGGAAGAAAATTGATGGGAATGCTAGAAGCAAAAATAACACACAAGTTGCCAAAGACAAGCTACAGGTGCATGAATTATTTTAAGCATTATCCAAGTCTACATATTATTAGTGTCAATGCTTAGAAATACAATTCTTACAGTGAATGTAATAATTATGCAATCAAGGTAAAACTAGGGCAAAGAAGATCTGATGTTCTTACATTTACTATAATTGTCATGTGGCTCATAAAACAAATGAAGGAAATTTATTGACCATCCACAATTCCTCAATTTTGGGCCAATTTTTCCTTGTTGCAGGAAAATGTCAACTAATGAGAGAAAACAATTCTACATCCTAAAGTGGATATTTCCATCTAGATTAAAACATGTAACTGTTCTTGGTGGAATTATCAGAGTCAATCCGTTCTAAGTATTTTTCTCACCACTGCTGAACAATGATCCAGTGTCCCTGCTTTCTGTATTGCAGCCTGAAATAATGCATGTAGCAGGAACTCCAAGACCTTCAGCACCATGTCTTATCAGAAGCCATGTTTGAAAGCTCTCTTCTGGCAGCAATTATACTTAGCCAATATTTGAATGTTTGACTTCTCGATAAGCTTTGTTAACTCTAACTCTTCAATGTCTCCTACTTGGGATACCTTCATACTTCAATTTTATTTTATCCAATTCTTTCTTCCAAAACCTTGAAAAATTCAATTTCTGCAAGTCTCCTCTCTATCATCCCTATAGCTATTTAATTCATTGCCAATTTATATCTCTTGATAATTTTCTTGTATGTGTATCATCCTAATTCTTCCATAAAGATTGTAAATACTAAAGGAAAAATATAACTTTTTAAAAATGTGAATAGTTAGTCATATATGCCTATCATAATGTCAACACTTGGAAGGACGAAATGGAAAAAAGACCATGATTTGGTACTATAAGTCCAAATTGGGCTTGGGATAGATATTTAGATGGCCTATCTATATAACTATGTATCTACATATCTATGTATCTATCTAATATATATATTATATATCTATCATCTATCTATCTACCTACCTATTTATCATCAATCTCTCCTGCTTCTCTCTCTCTCTCTCTCTCTCTCTCTCTCTCTCTCTCTCTCTCTCTCTCTCTCTGTATCTTTCTCTCAGAGAAAGATTTAATATTCTTTAGAGCTCTTATGTATGCTGAACTATTTATTGGGAGATATATAAAACAGTTATTCATGGCATGCCTGGAGACCTATCAGTAACTAAATAAGCTTTTAATAATATCAGTTTTAAAGGAGACTTTTTCTATTGTTAATTTTAATTCAATTTCAGTTCTTTGTCCCTCAGGAGCAAAGAATTTTCAGAAGATAGTCAGGTTGTTGTCAACTTTTTCATTATTTTTCATTTTCTAAAAGACTGGAAGAAACTTGGAAGCAGAAATCAGAGGCCAAATTAAATTTGACTTAGAAAAGTTGGCATCATAAGACAAATGCACAATATAAAAGAATTGTTGCAATGTTTCAAATATTTATAAAACAGTCTCATGAGGAGGAGTCCACGGGCATGAAGTTTCAGGTCCATAAATTTTTGCAGCTATTTCTTTGCTTGTTCCTTAGTTTTCATTGTAAATGCAATCTATGATGAGTTTTATCATATTAAGACAATTTTTATATTTTTTGGTGATTAGTTTCAATTAAAGAATATTTTCATGGAATGAGGTTTTACTTTCTTAGCCAGTATTTCACAAATTGAAAAAGAACATGCTAATGAGGTACGAAGAATATCTATTCTTAAAAGGGTCTGTGTATAACCACAATTTAAAAGTACTGATTCACAAAAATATGTATATTTCAAGGCATTATTGGCCCAGTTAACTAGAGTAGCAGTGATTCATTTGCATTCTCACAAGACTGGAAGGTTTATTACTCAGTGATGCAGAACTCATAACAGACTAGTTTTCCTCAACTGATGCTCCCTGCTAGACCTAGCCATGGTTTTCTGAGTTATCTGTTTTATTATAAGTTAGGCAATGTTCTTCAATAACCAACCAGATTTTATATGTTTAATTAAGACACATTTAATGCACTGCTAGAGAGATGGCTGAGCAGGAAAGAGCACCTTCTGCTTCTCCAGAGGATCTTGTTTGGTTCCCACCACCCATATGGTAGCATACAACCATCAGTAACATCATTACTACACATTCTATACCCTCTTCTGGCCACCAAAGGCTTTATACATCATGTACCCCGATATATATGCATGCAGGGGATCCATACACTTGAGAGTAAGTCTTAAAAAAGAAAAGTTTAACTACTGGTTGATTTGTTTACTAAAATGCTTGTGGATTTGTTCATCAAAAATATGAGACTTTATAATTCTATGTGTTATATGTTCATGTTTGTAGGTGTTTTACCATGTACATGTGGTGGCCAGAGATCAAAACAGGATATCTTCTGTTACCTTAAAACTTATATGTTGCTACAGGGTCTCTCACTGAGCCTGGAGCTAACAAACTAAGACTAGAACCCTCATGTCCCCACTGCCACAACATTAGGATTATCTATGTGTGCCACTGTTCCCAGCTTTGTTCATGGGTACCACAGATTGACCTCAGGTCTTTGTGTCCCTGCAGCAACAATAACTCCCAACTAAGCTATATCACCAACCGGAAAAAATCCTCACTTTTAAAACTTCTTATTTCACTTCATACTGATTTTTATAATTTTGATTTAGCAAATAAAAAGTTTGATTACTTTATGTCATTGGAATCCTTGCAAACAGTATACTTAGCAATGACAGTTGAATGCTGATACTATTTTCTTTCCTTTCTTTACTTTTTGTCAAGACTGTTATTATAAGGGTTGCTTGAAATAGAGCAACAAGAATATATCCTGAAACCTCAAAATATAAATAAATAAATAAATAAATAAATAAATAAATAAATAAATAAATATTGAGCCTAGAAAATTCTAGAGACAAATAGGATTCTGTGATTCTTTTCTTGGTAAAAGTTATGCATTTTTTTGAGTTGAGATTAAAGAAAGCACATTTTACAAAGGCAAGCAGCTGAATCCAGTGTAAACCAAAACAAAGCAGACAACATCAATGTCAACGCAATATGCTGATCACTAATCTTCAAGCGACCCAATGGTTTCACTGAAGAAACAGCTTTGTGAGGCAGGGCTAAATCTTCCCCGAATTTCCTGATAACATTTGTACATCTTTGGGCCCTACAAAAGCATCAAGAACCCCTCTCTTTCAAGCATGCCCCACAGGCAATAGCTGAAGGTGGCAGATAATCTAATTAAATACAGTGACTGAACATAGGAACATGCCCCTGTCTCGAATGGAGAGTGCTTCCTATAGAACTTGTAGAAACTTTCCTTTTCAAGTTGAGGTGACAGTGACTGGGCCACTTGTGGGAAGTGGCTGAAGTTCCCACTTGTAAATAGGTTAAGATACAGGTAAAAGGTCTATCTTGACGATTTAAAGATGTTATTCTTCCACCTTTCCCTCAGCGTCCCTGTGTATTACTAACTCTATGTTTGTCTTCTTCGTAGACACGCCAATCGCTGTCCATTTATCTGTATGAGTTACCCAATAGGTACCTTTCTAATTAAGACATTGAAATATAACAATACACCGTAAATGGATACCAGACTCTGTCTGGGAACTCCTGGTACAAACTATCCAAAGCTTGACCCCCTTGGCCATTCCTTGACTGAGACGCATGTTTTGTTCGGACATGCCCTTCTTCGTTTCTGAGAAGAGGAAAACTTAACTGAATACAATACGTAGAGCTTTAAGAATGTGCTGTGATTTCTTTCTTCAGAGACTTGAAGTTCTTGTCATACAGATCTTTCACTTGCCTGGTTAGAGTCACACCAAGATACTTTATATTGTTTGTGACAATTGTGAAAGGTGTCATTTCCCTAATTTCTGTCTCAGCCTGTTTATCCTTTGAGTATAGGAAGGCTAC